>CM050169.1:104796736-105256049 GCA_027410445.1 Discoglossus pictus
TTCTCGCGAAGTAGACCGAAAATTCTGCCCAATGTCCCCTCCAGACTTATACACACACATTATATTCTTACTCCTCCACAACCCACCCATTGCTATGTTACACAGACGTCACAGAGATTTGCTGAAGAACAGGTAGAACGGCTTCATACAGAGCAGGGCAGGGCCCGTCACCCTGCACCACCCCGAGAGAGGCCGGGGAGGGGGGAGACTGCGCAAAGAACACGCTCAAATCCCTGGAACAATGAGACCGGTTACTGGAGCAGAGACTTTGTCAATCTAGTTCCAGTGTTAAAATGCTTGAGCCAGATGTACAAAGATATGAACTGAGATCCTTTCCATGTCATCCATAAGTACTAAGACATGATGTTATGTAATAAGATATTTATAGAGCAGTACACTTGATACAAAAGGGTTCCCTGGTGGTCCAGTGGTTAGGATTCGGTACTTTCACCCCTACAACCTGGGTTCGATTCCAGAAAGGGAAAAAATAAGTCACACCAACCCATGCAGGTTTGGGCTGGTCAGTACTTGGGTGGGATACCATTTAGGAATACCAGGAGCTGTATGCTGTGGCCCACAGGAGAAGGAACTGGTAACCCACTCTAGTATCTCCTCCAGGAAAACCAAGTGGATCAGCATGATGTCCATGAGGTCATGGAGAGTTGGACACAACTGAGTGACGCAAACACTTTATAAAATATCAAGACAGTATAAATAAGACACAGTGGCAGAGGAAGACATGAGGGTCCTGCTGTTGTGAGTGTCTACAATTTACAGGAGGAGTTCTCAAACATTTCATACATAAGCCCACAGACTAATATTTACAAAGTTCACAACACCCCACAGTGTCCATTAAATTATTTAGGTTTCATGGATTATAAATGCATCTGATAGAGGAGAATCAGTAGGGTATGAAAACATTTTTTGCATAAAAATAAAACCCCAGAACAAACATTAACAAAAACTTATCCTAAATTTTGCAAAGTCTCTTGAGTTTGCAAGCAGTTGCTTTTGTGAATTAACACATCCCTGCTAAAATTCACATTGAATTCATAATTACTTTTGGCAATCACAGACAGGTAATACAGTTTAATACATTGTAACAATTCATGATGACAGTTTGTGCAGGAACTTGTAGACCCCATTCTAAAAAGAAGCAGGAGTCAGACCCTGACCTGTAGATCTCTGCATTGATCTGCTGCTGGCTTGAAAATTAGTAAAGGGTTCAAATCCACACCCAATTGTAGTGTTCCTATTGGCTAATATCAGGTGCCTATGTAAGCAACTCTGAGGGTGTGGAAAACAAGTTTTTTTTTTTTGTTTGTTTTTTTACATAAAATAAATCTGTTTGTGTATAAAATGACTCAATGTAATGTGCGTGTCTGATATAAAGTAGTGTATGTTAGATTAGAGAAAGGGAAAAGCAGGGAAACGTAAATGTCTTTAATAGCAAGGGATGGGATATCCCTCACACCATTTATGGCAAGGGTGGGATGTCCCTCCTTGGCTCCTGTATTATCTGCATACATTCTCCCTCTATATATAATGTAAGCAGCTTGATTTTTATATTTTAATAAATAAAATAATAAAATACAACTAAATAAGAAAAAAATATCCAAACCTGCAGATCGTCATGGTAACGTGATGAGTGCGAGTAGTTCTTACCCTTCACAGCTTTGTACTTCGACATCTCCCACATTGAGGTGCCGAAGCTGCGAGTAGCACTCATACCGATATGCTAATTTGATTTTCAATTTGAGTAGCTCTTCTATCCGTATGTAAATGTTTTTCATTCAATCATACTAAGCACTATTGCTACTCAGACTGGTTGTCCAAGTAAAAACCGAACGTGTGGAGGAGTGAAGTTGAGCTCAGTGTCTGATCAAGGCAAAATTATCCAAACTCACTGATCATCATCCACCCCTGCACATCAGTCCCTACAGAGCATCCACCATCTCCATGATTACCCACAAACACCTTCACCAGACCCTCATTGAATCCTCATAACTTAAAAATTATTTAATAGAATAAGAAGTTATAGGTAGTCTTCATGGTTGTCTTACAAGACCTCCCATGCCTGGGAGTTGACATGTGTTTTCAAGTAGGTGGGAACATTGGACCTTGAGATCAATTTCTTTTGAAAGGACCAGTGTCTAAAGGAAACATGTTTTAATATTTTGGGACTATTAGTAAAATTAGGCAGGGAAAAGGTTGTACAGATGGTTTTGATTCTTAAAAGTATGAGCCTTATTCAATTCGGAAGGCCGCAACTCATTTGGAGTAGGTTGTATGTCTGAGTGCCTTCAGTGAGCCTGCAGCGGCTGCAACTTATGGTGCTATTCCAATTGGCCTGGCTCGCAAGTCCTAGCCCGAAATCGCACATTGCAAACCATGCTATCGAAAGTAGCATTTGCGAGCTAAAAAAAGATCGCCGACGCAAGGCCGTAACTCACGGTTAGAAACAGCCAATGTAATGTGGGTCCGATCATGACTCGTGGTTCAAACATATGAAATAAAATATTTTTTGGGCCGAATTGCGAGCTTGAGAATGGTGTGCTATTAATTCTGAGACCTAATATCACTTTCCCTTTTAATAAAAGGGGTTAGGTAGGGGGAATCGCGGGAGCAACTGAATAGCGACTTGAGCGTTCGGAAGTCTTGCAGCCGTGAACGATCAAAAGCTTTGAGGGACATTAACCTGTGATTTAAACAACTGCAATGGATCGCAATGAATCGGAGCCTGGAGCCCGCAACTCGATCGGAGCCTGCAAAATTATGCCATGATAGCAAAGTAACTTGCGGGCTCCATTTCCGAGCCAAGATCTCCCAAAAGCCTCAATTGAATGAGACTCTATGTTTTTAAGCTTCTGTTTGTCCTGGAAGGCATCTATGATGCTTCAGTGAAGGGGTGCAAAAGGGGAATTTACATTTCTATAGAAGTGTGCTTGTAGTGCAGCAGAAATGTCTATGTCCCCATCCAGTGGTGGAGCGAATAAAAGGACGACCCAAGGGGGCAAAATAATTTGAAGCCCCCTTTGAACACCTCTATACACCCCACAGGGTCAATACAAATCCCAAATATATGTAGTTGGCCAGATCACCCACAGGGCAATCCGCTAACCTTTCTATAAAAAAAAAATTACCTTGTCTTACAAACTAAGAGAAAGGCATATAGAGGCCCCCTGCCCTGCTACACCAGAAGTAGGTCTGCCACTGTCCACATCCTTCATTCCACTTGGGCCCCAAACTACCAGGAAATGTGAACAGAAGAGATCTTGATCTAATCTTGTTAGTTTGTTACACAGTTCAGAAAAATATTTTAATTTTCCCAAAACGACAGTGTCCCTGAATCTCTTTATGGCAGTGATGGGTGTTATTGTTATTCAGTACACCAGAATGGAATGAAAAGAAGTTTTACAGAGTTCTCAGAACTTGTGAAACAGGAAGTGGAGGTGTCTCAGTGGGTGACATTGGCAGCTGGTGAACTTCCTGCCAGACAGCTGGTAACCAGATATCTCTGTGGCTATTACCACTTATTCAGCTGGACATGATATTCTTTAGATCATTTGTAGATAAATACCTAACTTTTAAAGGTTGATTAAGTATAAATGATCAAACACTCAATATCCAAACAACATCCATTGCATATTTATTTATATGTGTAATACAATAACTGGGACCTTTGTTGTGTCTCTTTAAAGTTCCCAGGTATGTGTGGAAATGTCCTTAAAAAAAAAAGAGGATGTCAGCCTGCAGGAAATGAGCAGATCTTCTATATAAAACATAATGTAACATACAAGTCACTCTAATCAATGTTGTGATGAAAAATAGTGAACCTTTAATAACCAGAGAACAAACACATTGTTGCTTAAGCAACAAAAGGTTTAAGGGTCACATCTAGATAACTTTAGTAATTAAAGGATTTAGACTACAGGTGACCAAAACTCTGCTCAAAAGGAGTACCAGTGGTTCACAAGCTTCATTCAGATCAGTGCTGGACAATTGGTGGCCATTGGGCAATTCAGTGTAACTGGTGGACAGTTAGTTGGTCCAGTACCCACACCCTTCACAACATTGTACTTAAATCTTCAGTACCTCAATGTGTGAGATGTCTGAGTAGCACTTATACGGATATGCTAAGGAGATTCTCAATTTGAGTAGCTCTTCTATCCAAGTGCTAATATAATTAATCTAATTACCATGCTCAGCACTAGTGCTTCTGGTTGTCAGATTAAAAAATGGTGGTTGAAGAGGGTAAACCCACAGTGTCGGATGAAGAACAGTCCTATATCTGGTCAACACATCAATTACAATATCTGTAGAAGATTATTGTAGTAGAGAAGCTTAACGCATGCAGTACGTAATAATGAAATATATCATAAAAGAATAAAAATGTGTCTGCATGTGTATAATACAACAATCACATATAATAGTTGTAATAGTTGGCTCATTGCAGCCAGCGGCGCCATCACACATGCGAGCCGCGTAACGCTAAAAACCTACCCAAAAAAAATGTAAAAAATTAATGTACAAAAATTACAACACAATCACACACAGCACGGGGGAAGACACAGGAAGCCTGGGAGTGAGGTTGCAAGCTAATTACACCAATAATTGGTGTTTTTTGCCACACGAAAAATCGCCTAAGCGAGGAAAAAAGCTGACGAAAAACGCAAGATTTCAGCAACAGCATGAAAACGAAGCTCTGCAACGCCAGGAATGCAAAACTTAGAATGTAAATGACGGAGAAAAACAGTAACACATTAACAACGCCAGGAGCAAAATCGAGGAGCAAAATCCTCACATTGTATGGCAACCAAAACTGCCAGCCTTACAAGTTTATTGCCCCGTCATTTTTGATGGGCAATTCGCTAGAATATTAATAAATATCAAACTGTATTTTCTAACAATCCCGAGCGCTGTATTTACCAATAAATGAAACACCCATTAGTCCTAAAATTTGAACCCTCCGTCACCAAATTGTAATTTTTGCTCATGAGTACCTCTCTCTCTTAAAGACACAGTCACACACTGATATAATTAGCTGCAAGAGTCACATTTGCAGCTACCTAATTTATGCACAGATGGCATTTTTTCTATTTATGTGGTGTCTGGTTCTTATTAACCGTATTTGGGGATGTTTTTTGTATCTCTCAGATCTCCTGAGCTAAAATGGCAACATGTACTGGAAATAAATCAGATAAAAATACTGTGAGCAACATAGGATAATCCAGCCGCCTATGAAATTAGTCATATTTATACAATATTAGTATACTCTTATAGATGAGCTCGACTTGGTAATGGGCAGACTTTAACATAAATAAATGTTTGTTTGTTTTTTTTATTTGATCTTTGCTTATTTATTTATATTATTTTAATATATAGCCTGTAACAAATTAAACCGTATAGTAGGATCACTTTGTAATCATTAAATTACATTTTAGCTTTGATGACAGCAGACTTTTTGCATTAGTTTCTAACAGCATTAAACACCTAATTGGAGACACCTTGGAATCAGATACAATCTCTATTCAATTCTGTTGAAAGACTTCCACTGCTCAATAGAAGAGTAAGCCCCCCCCCCCCCCAAAAAAAAAACCTACGGGCAGTCCACAATGTAATCCGCCATTAAATACAGAAACAGCAAAATATAGGATTTTTTTTTTTTTTTTAATGCCTCAAGGCTTTTACAGTTAGTGTGTATGAGATGTGTAGCCAGGGGCTCTCCCTACAGTCCTTAGTCTGTAACTTGTCACACTGTGTATGAGAGGTGGGGGTGTGGGGCTCTCCCTGCTGTCCTTAGTCTGTAACTTGTCACACCGTGTATGAGAGGTGGGGGTGTGGGGCTCTCACTGCAGCCCTTAGTCTGTAATTAATTTAGTTTAAATACTTTTCTTCATTGGGAAGCAAGTGATTTGAATCTTAAGCTTAAAGAAGCTTGAATTTGGGATGAAACAGTAAATACCCACCTACAGATAGCAGGTAGGTCCTACAGGACTAGGACCATATAACCCTACAAGCATTGTTTTGCTTTAGCACACTCATTTACGTTTTTTATGACTCCACAGTAGTAAACAAAGAAAATAAATCTAGCCCTGGTCATGTTTGTAGCAGAGCCGCCATCAGTGTATAATATAACTTACATAGTGATGAGGTGGGTCCTAGAAATGACTAAATGACCTGCAGTCTCATCCACACAACAACTGACACATTGTGGGTCATCCATCCGGTTTAATGCGCTAAATGTTTATACAGCAGTTAGTTCAACTATATGAGTGAACAAAATATTTCATTATTATTTTTTCTTTTTTTTAAAATGGCAAAACCAGCATTAAAAAAAGACAAAAAAAAAACAGATATGAATTATTTCCGCTACATTGTACTGAAATGTGTTTATTTTAAAGCACAAGTTGTATGTATTATAAAAGTTATTTCTGTACATAAAACCTGTATACAGGTCTTAGTGGCAGACAAGTATGCCACATATTACTAAATCACATCTATACATGGGTGTAAAAACAAAAAAAAGTATAATTAAAAAATTGTATAAATAAGCTATTTTATGGCCTGTGTATACAATGAGTTATATCCCCACCCCCCAAAAAATTATTCTGGCCCCTACACCCCTGCATCTATATTTCTCCTCATTGGCTGACAGGGGCAAGCCCCGTACAGCATTTCACATTTGAATTTGTTTATGGTGCTATTTCAATAGAAAGCACTCAGTGATGCATTCTAACACATTCAACTAAGAAAACATTCATTTGATGCATGTCCTTTCAAACATATCTAACGCTAAACTTCTAGAGTCATGGCTGACTGAAGAGCTTACCATCTGATTCTAAAAGAAGGGATAAAGTATGAAAATGTATTCTACTACAGCTTAATAATTATAATTTAAAGAGTTTCTCTAGCCATTTAAGATGATGTTTTTAAGGAGTTTGTTACAAGCTCCTACTAGTAATTAGTACTGCAAGTACTATGCCATAAGATATCCTGCCCCTCAAGCTACAGACAAACTATCAGTCTAAGACAAAATCCCCTAGGATACAATCTTAACTTCATGTTCCATGTTACTAGTTTATTGCACATTTCACAAACATTTGATGTTTTTCCCCAAACTACAGAGCTTCTTTAAGGAATCTAAGCATGCCAGGGATACACATAAGGCCATCCATGGGCTTAAATAAGTCAAATTTTTAGGTAAATGGAATTGACCAAATAGATGGACCTTTTTGGTTCTTAAGTAGATTCTTTTTTGCCATCTATTAAAACCACACTGAAAAGGACTTAAAAATCCTGAATTCTTAGCCAATGAAACTAGGTGTAACTTGTAATAAGTTATAATATAAAAATTAATAAAAGGATTAGATCAATACCCAGGAACCGAAAATGTTACTTTTAGCTTCTAACTTGAATGATATATATATATACTGGCTCCTAAACAATGTTTGGTTGGCTCCTGGGTAACCAGACTTGTTTCAAGTGAGGGTTAGATAATTAATACTGCGTTTCGTGTATTTGAGGTTCGATAAACCCCTTATATGGAATTATATTCTTGCCCCTTGAGCTCACACTCACATTTCCGGCTCAGTAAATAGTGAAGTGATTGACCTCAGATGGGTGAAACAGGAACTGGTCGTGTCTGTGCCAATAAGGAAGAGTAACCAGACCGGCACAAAATGCCCTTTTTTTTTTGCACAACCTAAACGAGTTGAAATTTGGGAAATAATATTTTAAGGAAGCAACATTAAGACACAAAAGCCCAGGCCTAGGACAACAAATGCCGAGGGAAGGCTGTCTGCAGGTACAATGATACACAGTGTAGTTTGCCAGGGTCTATGCCGATATGTTTCTGTATATATTAAACCAGCGGTTGACAAATGTATCTATTAAAAAAACAAAAAACAACAACAAAAATAAATAAACAAACAAACTTAGGAGCCTGCCAGGTTACAAGCAAGCCAGCCAAATATTTTACAGGAGCATGGCAATAAATTATACAAATAAATATATGTAGAATAACTAAAAAGTTAGGAGCCAGCACTAATATTTTAGGAGCCTGGACCTATTTAAATCTAGGATCCACAGCTACTAGAATCTGAATTTGGACACTTTCAATAATTCTCCATATTTCCTTTTAAGAAAGTTTGACTGGCTCCTTTGTTTGATATAACATTTGTAAATTCTTCTATACATTGAATATGTAAATTGTGCATCTTTTCAGTAGTTCCCCAACAAATAAATAAGTTATAGATAATACATTTCCAGCATTAGATGACATGATACAAGTAATTAACTAGAAGCTGACAAACCATAATGGCTTTATATTGAAGCTGACCTTTCTTGGTATTTAAATCTGCATCTTGGGGTGCTCTGGGTTTGATACAAACTCATCACTGGATGAAGGTCTATAGACCCTGCCAGTGAGAGCAGCCAATTGGGTGGGTTTCTGTCTAATGTGAAACTCTTAGTAGTTGGGACTTTACAATGTGATCACCACTTCAAAATAAAAAGTTGTTTGGTTACACCCACCTGCCTTTATGAGTCATCATATTCCTAATTCATTCCAGTTATTTGTCATTTTCATCACAGAAACATCAGGATTTTTTCTTTATATAAACTTTTAATTGAAATTTTTAATATTTCATGGACTATCTACACTTTTTTTAGTTTTTAAATCTGCTTCATTGATTCGTTTTATCGGCTTTTCTCTAAATTAATGTACTACAGCTCCAAACAGAAGCCTACTGAGAGGTGCAAAATTATATATTAGGAGCCAGGTGATTGATTGTACAGTCTAAAATATTCATGGTTTATAAAAAAGAAATTGTAGTTACAAATAAAATAAAATGACTATTACTATAATGATAATAATAGGACCCTTTAATTCCAACATCAGCTACCTGTTACTACTCCTGCCCCTCCCCGCCCCCCCCCCCCCCCCCCCATATTTGACCACCAGATTGACACAAAAAACAGCCCCCAACTTGAAACAAGACCCTAAAACCAAATGTTGTGGTGAAGGGGCTTGTGTATCTGAATCAAGCTGTAAGCTATACCATATAGGGTCACCCAAGATGGGCAGGTCATAGCAGAGAGGTCAGACAAATCACAGTCTGGAGAAGGAACTAGCAAAGCAACCAACTCAAGTATATTTGCCATGAAAACCTTATGGATTGGCACAACCAGACTCTTGTCAGGTATGACATGTGCATACATTTCTCTAACACTGCAGTCACTTGGTGGTTTATACAATAAATACCTCTCTGTAGCAATTACATCTCTAAGATCTCATTTCCTGTTTGTAACACCCTGTAAAATAAAATCACCAAAGTGCAGTGACTTTACCCCTAAATGCTCATTACAAATACCTGCATTACACATAATTAATGTGCATTTTCTAAATTTAGAGATTTGAATATCCCCTATACTTTAAAAATAAAATTGAGATGCTCATTCTATATGATTGGTTGATATTTTAAACCAGGTTTTTAACCTCAAAATATATGGATTTGGTTTAATCTTTTACCAGAATATTTTTTTCTAAAACCAAACATAAACAGCCACAAATGTGTCAATCATAGCCCAAAATAACCAATACCATCTGATAAGGTATCTGTTTATAGACACTCAATATTGATTTTCCATACACTACTATATTAGTATGAATCATAAACACATTTATTTTTCCTGTAATAAATACATTATAACTTAAAACTGAGCAAATGCACTTATAAAACAAAAGTGTCTAACATAGTAAATGGACTAGTCTATGGTTCCAACTGATCAATCCAATTATATATTCTGTCATTTACATAAACCATATGATTTTATAAGGTTAATTAAATATATAATGAGCTGTATAATAACACTTATTTAATAGTCTCAAACAGATTATTATGAAATCCAGTTACACGTTGTGCGCAAAAACGAATCCAAAGAATTTATACAAAAATATATAAGTAACATAAACTACAAAACTGTTTAGTTGTAACATAGCACTAATTATATATATATTGTATTTTTAAAGATTAAATTACAACATGTAAATCTATTGTTAATGATTAGTTTGGGACATATCATTTTCGCTGATTAATCTGGCCATTGATGACTTACCTGGGCTCTGTTGTTGTACTTTAGATTGGAATCAGTGTCCTTCATGTTGTCTGGACAGAGGGTGGGGGAGGTCCTGCTCTCCCTTCCCACAGACTGACCAGGTGACCACCTCCACTGATAGCCCCTGCTTGGTTGCTATTTGTTGAAGCTCAAGTGAAACTGAATTGAATCAGCAGTGAAACCACCTTATAACCCTCAGTGTGCTCCAGTCCTGACCCCTGGGGCTCTGCTTGGTACCCCCTGAACTGTCTCTCACACCAGTCTCACTCCAAGAAGCTCAGACTCCTAACTTTTTGGGTTATTTCTGGGCTTTTCCTGCTGCTCCCTCCTCAGTCTCAGTCTCAGGTAGTTTCAAGGTGTGGTCTGTGCTCTCATCACACGAGATCTCTGTGTCCCCTCCCTCAGCCAGGTGAGATCTGAACAAGGCAGAGAGAAGAGAGTGTGCAATGGGAAGGGAGGGGAGGATACTGAGCAAAAGGGGGGTGAGCGAAACACCCCTGGCAGACTACTCACTGCTCAAATATGTCTTACTCAGCATGATTACAAAACACTGAGACACAGACCTGACACATAGGAATCAGTAGGAGATATACATAGGGCTCAGGAGAAATAACATAGGAATCAGCAGGAAAGACACAGGAATCAGCAGGAGGTACATGTAGGGAGAAACAACATGGTAATCAGCAGAAATACACATAGAAATCAGAAGGAGATATACATAGGGCTGAGGAGAAATAACATAGGAATCAGCAGGAAACACACAGGAATCAGCAGGAGGTACACATAGGTAGAAACAACATAGTAATCAGCAGAAATACACATAGGAATCAGAAGGAGATATACATAGGGCTCAGGAGAAATAACATAGGAATCATCAGGAAACACACAGGAATCAGCAGGAGGTACATGTACAGAGAAACAACATAGTAATCAGCAGAAATACTCATAGGAATCAGAAGGAGATATACATAGGGCAAAGGAGAAACAACATAGGAATCCACAGGAGGTACAAGTAGGGAGAAACAACATAGTAATCAGCAGAAATACACATAGGAATCAGAAGGAGATATACATAGGGCTCAGGAGAAATAGCATAGGAATCAGCAGAAATACACATGAATCAGAACGAGATATACATAGGGTTTAGCAAGAAATAACAGGGATTAGAAGGAAATACACATAGGAATCAGCAGGAGATATAAATAGGGCAAAGGAAAAACAACATAGGAATCAGCAAGAGGTACACGTAGGGAGAAACAACATAGTAATCAGCAGAAATACACATAGGAATCAGAAGGAGATATACATAGGGCAAAGGAGAAACAACATAGGAATCCGCAGGAGGTACTAGTAGGGAGAAACAAGATATACATAGGGTTTGGCAAGAAATAACAGGGATTAGAAGGAAATACACATAGGAATCAGGAGGTAAACATAGGGTCAGCAAAAATAACAACATGGTAATCAGCAGAAATACACATAGAAATCAGAAGGAGATATACATAGGGCTCAGGAGAAATAACATAGGAATCAGCAGGAAACACACAGGAATCAGCAGGAGGTACACATAGGTAGAAACAACATAGTAATCAGCAGAAATACACATAGGAATCAGAAGGAGATATACATAGGGCTCAGGAGAAATAGCATAGGAATCTGCAGAAAAACACATGAATCAGAACGAGATATACAAATGGATTATCAAGAAATAACAGGGATTAGAAGGAAATACACATAGGAATTAGCAGGAGGTAAATATAGTGCTTAGCAGAAATAACACTGAATCAGCAGGAAGTTTACATAGGAATCAGCAGGAGGTACACACAGGGCTCATGAGAAATAACATAGGAATCATCAGAAGGTACACATAGGGCTCTGGAGAAATAACAGGAATCAGCAGGGAATACACATAGGAATCAGCAGGAGGTACACATAGTGCTCATGAGAAATAACATAGTATAATAAGGAAATTCACATAGGAATCAGAAGGAGATACACATAGGAATCTTGAGAAATTCACATAGGAATCAGCAGGAAATACACAAAGGGCTCAAGAGAGATAACATAGGAATAATCCAAAACATGAATAGGAAGCAGCAAGAAATATATGAAGGAAACATAAGAAATACACATAGGAATCATCAGAAAATACTTATATGAAGGAAAACATATAGGAATAATGAGAAATACACATAGGAATCATCAAAAACTACACATAGGAAACATAATATATACACATACAAATCATGAGAAATACACAGGAATCAGAAGGAAATACATATAGGAATCAGCAGGACATACATATAGGAATCAGAAGGAAATGCACAGAGGACAAATGAGAAATAACATAGAAATCCTCAGAAATACCCATAGGGATCAGAAGGAAATTCACATTGGAATCAAGAGAAATACACATAGAGCTCAGGAGAAATAGCATAGGAATCAGAAGGAAATACACATAGGAATCATAAGGAAATACACATAGGAATCAGAAGGAAATTAGATAGGAATCTGCAGGAAATACACATAGGGTTCATGAGAAATCACATAGGAACAATCCAAAATACGCATAGGAGTCAGCAAAAAATATATGGAGGAAACAAGAAATACACCTAGGAATCATAGGAAAAACACATAGGAATCGTGATAATACATATAGGACTCCTCAAAAAATACAAATAAAACTCAACAAGAAATATACATAGAAATTATCAGAAATACAAATGGGAATCATCAGAAATTCACAAAGGAATAATGGGAAATACGCATATCAATAATCATTAAATACATATAGGAATCATCAGGAAACACATACACATTGGGCTCAGCAATAAATACACAGATGAATAATAACAAATACACATTGGAATCATCAGAAAATAACATAGGAATAATCAGGAAATACATATAGGATCAACAGAAAAAACACATAGAAATCAGGAGAAATACACATAGGAATCATCGGGAAATACAGATAGAAATAAGCAGGAGATCTACATGGGAATCATCAGTAATACACATAGGAATGATTAGAAATACTCATGGGAATCAGGGGAAATAAACATAGGAATTAGCAGTAAATACAGATAGTAATCATGAGAAATACACATAAATATCAGCAGGAGTTAACTCTTCTCACATTAAGTTGTAAAGATATGAAGGACCTAGAGAAAAATAGTGCAAATTCTGGATAAAGTGCAGCTGTTTGATATGAAGAGTGCACCCCCGGTTCCCCCTGACTTGTATATATCAGTGGTAGGATATTACTGTGTCAGTCCTCTTTTTTCAAGCTGGCTTAATTTTGTGTTTATTTAGATATCTTACATTTTCTAAACCACAGTTAGCTTTGGTGCATGCAGCCATGTTTACTTTGCATGGACATTCAAGTCACGTTTTATGATTTGCCATTTTTTAAAAAAAGGCAGAACTGAATGGCCATAAATGGGGCCTGGCCACTGACTTCCTATCTCTGCCAGGGCATAGACATGAAAGGAGGTTATTGTCTGCACAAAGAAGAAGGTGATGGGCGAAGCTTGAAGTGAACATATGACCAGGCTTTTATTAAAATGAAAGCTAAAAGGTAAAAATGTATTTAAATATTAATGTACAGTGGATATAAAAAGTCTACACACCCCTGTTAAAATGTCAAGTTTCTGTGCTGTAAAAAAATGAGACAAAGATAAATAATTTCAGAACTTTTTCCACCTTTAATGTGACCTATAAACTGTACAACTCAATTGAAAAACAAACTGAAATCTTTTAGGTAGAGGGAAGAAAAAATATAAAAATAAATAATATGATTGCATAAGTATGCACACCCTTAAACTAATACTTTGTTGAAGCACCTTTTGATTTTATTACAGCACTCAGTCTTTTTGGGTATGAGTCTATCAGCATGGCACATTTTGACTTGGCAAGATTTGCCCACTTTTCTTTGCAATAACACTCCAAATCTGTCAGATTGCGAGGGCATCTCCTGTGCGCAGCCCTCTTCAGATCACCCCACAGATTTTTAATTGGATTCAGATCTGGGCTCTGGCTGAGCCATTCCAAAACTTTAATCTTCTTCTGGTGAAGCCATTCCTTTGTTGATTTGGATGTATGCTTTGGGTCGTTGTCATGCTGAAAAATGAGGTTCCTCTTCATGTTCAGCTTTCTAGCAGAAGCCTGAAGGTTTTGTGCAAATATTGACTGGTATTTGGAACGGTTCATAATTCCCTCTATCTTAACTAAGGCCCCAGTTCCAGCTGAAGAAAAACAGCCCCAAAGCATGATGCTGCCACCACCATTCTTCTTCACTGTGGGTATGGTGTTCTTTTGGTCATGTGCAGTGTTATTTCACCTTTTCCCACATGCTTTTGGTAGACTTCATATGTGTTTTTGCAAAATGTAGCCTGGCTTGGATGTTTTTCTTCGTAAGAAAAATGCTTTCGTCTTGCCACTCTACCCCATAGCCCAGACATATGAAGAATACGGGAGATTGTTGTCACATGTAGCACACATCCAGTACTTGCCAGATATTCTTGCAGCTTCTTTAATGTTGCTGTAGGCATCTTGGTAGCCTCCCAGACCAGTTTTCTTCTTGTCTTTTCATCAATTTTGGAGGGAGCTCCAGTTCTTGGTAATGTCACTGTTGTGCCATATTTTCTCCACTTGATGATGACTGTCTTCACTGTGTTCCATGGTATATCTAATGCCTTGGAAATTGTGTTGTACCCTTCTCATGACTGATACCTTTTAACAATGAGATCACTTTGATGCTTTGGAAGCTCTCTGTGCACCATGGCTTTTGCTGTGGTATGCGACTAAGAACGTTTCAGGAAAGACCAACTAGAGCAGCTAAACTTTATTTGCGGTTAATCAGAGGCACTTTAAATGATGGCAGATGTATGCTGGCTCCTATTTAACACGATTTGGAATGTGATTGCTTAATTCTGAACACAGCTACATCCCCAGTTATAAGAGGGTGTGCAGACTTATGTAACCACATTATTTTTTTTTCTTCCGTCCACCTAAAAGATTTCAGTTTGTTTTTCAATCGAGTTGTACTGTTTATAGGTCACATTAAAGGTGGAAAAAGTTCTGAAATTATTTATCTTTGTCTCATTTTTTTACAGCACAGAAATCCTGTGGAAAGTTTAAGGATTGGTCCATCTACCTTGCTACATACATGAGTGTCCCCATAGCAATGTGCACCAACTAAAACAGGCATCCTGTTTGAGTCAATCCAGGTTGACAGAGACAAAAGAGCCAATGGCACTAAGTACACTCTATAAGTACACTCTAGAATACAGTGCCAGTTTGGACCAACTTTGCCCAAGTAAGGACCTGTATGTAGGTGGGATTCTGTTTTTGTGGTGTGGTGTTAATTTCAATATTATCCAGTTATCTTAAAGGGACTCTCAGCCTTTCTTCTCCACTCCCTCGCCATTGATAGACAAAACACACACCCTCATTATTCAGCTCTGAGGAAGTTAGGTAACAAAAACAAAATAGATTCTTATACAAATGTTACTTTTCTGTTGCCAAATGTCACCTGTTTATCATCAGCCAGTGGCCCGACCTTGTTTCTTACCACCAGCCATGCGTTTTGCCAGTGGCTCGTTCTTGGTTCTTACCATAAGCCCTGACCTTTGCCAGTGGCCCGACCTTGATTCTTTCCGCCAGCCAAAATATATTGCCAGTGGCCTGTTCTTGATTCTTATCACCATCCCTGACCTTTTGCCAGTGACCCAACCTTGATTCTTATTACAAGCCCTTACCATTACATCGGGCTGATGTGGTCCAAGTACACTAAGGGTGAGAGAGATGGCAGAATATTTTTGCAGGTGCAATTTAAGATTGTTCCAATGAAGTGGATCAAGGGGTGAGGTGGTGCCGCCGGATATTGGGTACGGAGTAAATAGTATAAAAGTGTCAATGAAGCATCATTAATTACATTTTCGGATTGTTGGGACCTTTAGAAATTACTGAAGCTTCAAATTAATTTAAAAATTTGAAGTGGGATAAAAATGGTCAATGTGTTGAACTTGGGCATTCTGTATAATGCCTGGGCATCCGGGCAATGTATTGAATCTCGTCGCAACGTGGGCTTCTGTATAATGACCGGGCAATGTATTGAATCTTGCTCTGACAAGGAAATAACTGGGCAATAATGTATTGAATCACTTCGCTCTGACACAACAAGGTTTCTTATTAGTTTTATTAGTCAAAATCAACATAGTTAATCATAAGGATCATTTATTAGAGCAAGGCACAGAACTGTGGCACTTGGAATTACAGAGCTGACAGGTAGCTCTGCACGCACACTTTTTTGAAACACATTTGGTTTTGCAGTTGCTTTTCTTATACCCCTGTGACCCTGACACGCTGTTGTAATATGCCACCTCCCTCAGAGAAGTCAGTTTGCTGTCCGCCTTTGCAGAAACAGCAGGTAAGTCTAATAATCTTTCTTTGCACGGATGTATTTCTGCACAATTGTACTTGTGCTTGCCATATTCAGAGCACAGTTTGTACAACTGGTCATCATCAACACTCTTCACCACTGCTAGGATGTTGTTGGGAGACCCACGAGCCATGTCGACGAGAGGAATTGATAGATGGACCATCGCTCCCACTTCAACTGGGGGAAATTTGTCCTGTGTTCGCTTCAACATTTTCTTAGCCTGCTTTTTGAGGCATTCACCTACCCTTTTTCTGTTGTCTTGAATGGATTCCAAACGGATGCAAGTTAGACACTTTGATTTAGCCCCTTCTTCTGTCAGTAGGTTTTTTGATTCAGTACACTGCCTGTTCATAGTGATGTCCCGAACCGTTAGCCGGAGAACTATTCGCGGCGATTTTCGTATGTTCGCGTTCGCATTGAACGGCGAACACATGCACTTTTCGGTCCGCCCCTATTCTTTATCATTGAGGAAACTTTGACCCTGCACCTTACAGTCAGTAGACACATTCCAGCCAATCAGCAGCATACACTCCCTTCCAGGGCCTTCCATCTGAAGGACAGCCTCCATTTTAGAATCATTCTGAAGCTACATTCGTTGAGAGAGGACATATATTCTACCTGCTGCTGAGCTAATAGGGAAATAGATAGCCAGGCTGTGTTAGAACATCATTTATTTTATTTTATTATTTTGTTCTGTGTAATCTAATTGAATATGCATGCCTGCTAGCGTGTGTGTGAGGCCTATTGCATCTACTCTGCCAACTTTTGCCAGTGCACAGTGACACTCATATCTGGTGCAACCGTAGTGTACAGTGACATAAAACTACCCTTTTTTTTCTGTAATCAATTGAATATCAGTTGCCTGCCTACAGGCGTGTGTGTGAGGCCTATTGCATCTACTCTGCCAACTTTTGCCAGTGCACAGTGACACTCATATCTGGTGCAACCGTAGTGTACAGTGACATAAAACAACCCTTTTTTTTCTGTAATCGATTGAATATCAGTTGCCTGCCTACAGGCGTGTGTGTGAGGCCTATTGCATCTACTCTGCTAACTTTTGCCAGTGCACAGTGACACTCATATCTGGTGCAACCTAGTGTAGAGTGAAATAAAAGAACCCTTTTTTTCTGTAATCGATTGAATATCAGTTGCCTGCCTACAGGCGTGTGTGTGAGGCCTATTTCATCTACTCTGCCAACTTTTGCCAGTGCACAGTGACACTCATATCTGGTGCAACCGTAGTGTACAGTGACATAAAACAACCTTTTTTTACCTGTAATCGATTGAATATCAGTTGTCTGTCTACAGGCGTGTGTGTGAGGCCTATTGCATCTACTCTGCCAACTTTTGCCAGTGCACAGTGACACTCATATCTGGTGCAACCGTAGTGTACAGTGACATAAAACAACCCTTTTTTGACTGTAATCGATTGAATATCAGTTGCCTGCCTACAGGTGTGTGTGTGAGGCCTATTGCATCTACTCTGCCAACTTTTGCCAGTGCACAGTGACACTCATATCTGGTGCAACCGTAGTGTCCAGTGACATAAAACAAACCTTTTTTGACTGTAATCGATTGAATATCAGTTGCCTGCCTACAGGCGTGTGTGTGAGGCCTATTGCATCTACTCTGCCAACTTTTGCCAGTGCACAGTGATACGTCATATCTGGTGCAACCGTAGTGTCCAGTGACATAAAACAACCCTTTTTTTTCAGTAATCGATTGAATATCAGTTGCCTGCCTACAGGCGTGTGTGTAAAGCCTATTGCATCTACTCTGCCAACTTTTGCCAGTGCACAGTGACACTCATATCTGGTGCATTCGTAGTGTCCAGTGACATAAAACAACCCTTTTTTGACTGTAATCGATTGAATATCAGTTGCCTTCCTACAGGCGTGTGTGAGGCCTATTGCATCTAATCTGCCAACTTTTGCCAGTGCACAGTGACACTCATATCTGGTGCAACAGTAGTGTACAGTGACATAAAAGAACCCTTTTTTTTCAGTAATCGATTGAATATCAGTTGCCTTCCTACAGGCGTGTGTGTGAGGCCTATTGCATCTACTCTGCCAACTTTTGCCAGTGCACAGTGACACTCATATCTGGTGCAACCGTAGTGTACAGTGACATAAAACAACCCTTTTTTTTAGAAATCGATTGAATATCAGTTGCCTTCCTACAGGCGTGTGTGTGAGGCCTATTGCATCTACTCTGCCAACTTTTGCCAGTGCACAGTGACACTCATATCTGGTGCAACCGTAGTGTACAGTGACATAAAACAACCCTTTTTTTTAGAAATCGATTGAAAATCAGTTGCCTTCCTACAGGCGTGTGTGTGAGGCCTATTGCATCTACTCTGCCAACTTTTGCCAGTGCACAGTGACACTCATATCTGGTGCAACCGTAGTGTACAGTGACATAAAACAACCCTTTTTTGACTGTAATCGATTGAATATCAGTTGCATTCCTACAGGCGTGCGTGTAAGGCCTATTGCATCTACTCTGCCAACTTTTGCCAGTGCACAGTGACACTCATATCTGGTGCAACAGTAGTGTACAGTGACATAAAACAACCCTTTTTTTTCTGTAATCGATTGAATATCAGTTGCCTGCCTACAGGCTAGTGTGTGAGGCCTATTGCATCTACTCTGCTAACTTTTGCCAGTGCACAGTGACACTCATATCTGGTGCAACCGTAGTGTACAGTGACATAAAACAACCCTTTTTTTTCAGTAATCGATTGAATATCAGTTGCCTTCCTACAGGCGTGTGTGTGAAACCTATTGCATCTACTCTGCCAACTTTTGCCAGTGCACAGTGACACTCATATCTGTTGCAACCGTAGTGTACAGTGACATAAAACAACCCTTTTTTTTCTGTAATCGATTGAATATCAGTTGCCTGCCTACAGGCGTGTGTGTGAGGCCAATTGCATCTACTCTGCCAACTTTTGCCAGTGCACAGTGACACTCATATCTGGTGCAACCGTAGTGTCCAGTGACATAAAACAACCCTTTTTTGACTGTAAACGATTGAATATCAGTTGCCTGCCTACAGGCGTGTGTGTGAGGCCTATTGCATCTACTCTGCCAACTTTTGCCAGTGCACAGTGATACGTCATATCTGGTGCAACCGTTGTGTACAGTGACATAAAACAATCCTTTTTTGACTGTAATCGATTGAATATCAGTTGCCTGCCTACAGGTGTGTGTGTGAGGCCTATTGCATCTACTCTGCCAACTTTTGCCAGTGCACAGTGACACTCATATCTGGTGCAACCGTAGTGTCCAGTGACATAAAACAACCCTTTTTTGACTGTAATCGATTGAATATCAGTTGCCTGCCTACAGGCGTGTGTGTGAGGCCTATAGCATCTACTCTGCCAACTTTTGCCAGTGCACAGTGATACGTCATATCTGGTGCAACCGTTGTGTACAGTGACATAAAACAACCCTTTTTTGACTGTAATCGATTGAATATCAGTTGCCTGCCTACAGGCGTGTGTGTGAGGCCTATTGCATCTACTCTGCCAACTTTTGCCAGTGCACAGTGACACTCATATCTGGTGCAACCGTAGTGTACAGTGACATAAAACAACCCTTTTTTTCAGTAATCAATTGAATATCAGTTGCCTGCCTACAGGCGTGTGTGTGAGGCCTATTGCATCTACTCTGCCAACTTTTGCCAGTGCACAGTGACACTCATATCTGGTGCAACCGTAGTGTACAGTGACATAAAACAACCCTTTTTTTTCTGTAATCGATTGAATATCAGTTAACTGCCTACAGGCGTGTGTGAGAGGCCTATTGCATCTACTCTGCTAACTTTTGCCAGTGCACAGTGACACTCATATCTGGTGCAACCTAGTGTAGAGTGAAATAAAAGAACCCTTTTTTTCTGTAATCGATTGAATATCAGTTGCCTGCCTACAGGCGTGTGTGTGAGGCCTATTTCATCTACTCTGCCAACTTTTGCCAGTGCACAGTGACACTCATATCTGGTGCAACCGTAGTGTACAGTGACATAAAACAACCTTTTTTTACCTGTAATCGATTGAATATCAGTTGTCTGTCTACAGGCGTGTGTGTGAGGCCTATTGCATCTACTCTGCCAACTTTTGCCAGTGCACAGTGACACTCATATCTGGTGCAACCGTAGTGTACAGTGACATAAAACAACCCTTTTTTGACTGTAATCGATTGAATATCAGTTGCCTGCCTACAGGTGTGTGTGTGAGGCCTATTGCATCTACTCTGCCAACTTTTGCCAGTGCACAGTGACACTCATATCTGGTGCAACCGTAGTGTCCAGTGACATAAAACAAACCTTTTTTGACTGTAATCGATTGAATATCAGTTGCCTTCCTACAGGCGTGTGTGTGAGGCCTATTGCATCTACTCTGCCAACTTTTGCCAGTGCACAGTGATACGTCATATCTGGTGCAACCGTAGTGTACAGTGACATAAAACAACCCTTTTTTTTCAGTAATCGATTGAATATCAGTTGCCTGCCTACAGGCGTGTGTGTAAAGCCTATTGCATCTACTCTGCCAACTTTTGCCAGTGCACAGTGACACTCATATCTGGTGCATTCGTAGTGTCCAGTGACATAAAACAACCCTTTTTTGACTGTAATCGATTGAATATCAGTTGCCTGCCTACAGGCGTGTGTGAGGCCTATTGCATCTAATCTGCCAACTTTTGCCAGTGCACAGTGACACTCATATCTGGTGCAACCGTAGTGTGCAGTGACATAAAAGAACCCTTTTTTTTCAGTAATCGATTGAATATCAGTTGCCTTCCTACAGGCGTGTGTGTGAGGCCTATTGCATCTACTCTGCCAACTTTTGCCAGTGCACAGTGACACTCATATCTGGTGCAACCGTAGTGTACAGTGACATAAAACAACCCTTTTTTGACTGTAATCGATTGAATATCAGTTGCATTCCTACAGGCGTGCGTGTAAGGCCTATTGCATCTACTCTGCCAACTTTTGCCAGTGCACAGTGACACTCATATCTGGTGCAACAGTAGTGTACAGTGACATAAAACAACCCTTTTTTTTCTGTAATCGATTGAATATCAGTTGCCTGCCTACAGGCGAGTGTGTGAGGCCTATTGCATCTACTCTGCTAACTTTTGCCAGTGCACAGTGACACTCATATCTGGTGCAACCGTAGTGTACAGTGACATAAAACAACCCTTTTTTTTCAGTAATCGATTGAATATCAGTTGCCTTCCTACAGGCGTGTGTGTGAAACCTATTGCATCTACTCTGCCAACTTTTGCCAGTGCACAGTGACACTCATATCTGTTGCAACCGTAGTGTACAGTGACATAAAACAACCCTTTTTTTTCTGTAATCGATTGACTATCAGTTGCCTGCCTACAGGCGTGTGTGTGAGGCCAATTGCATCTACTCTGCCAACTTTTGCCAGTGCACAGTGACACTCATATCTGGTGCAACCGTAGTGTCCAGTGACATAAAACAACCCTTTTTTGACTGTAATCGATTGAATATCAGTTGCCTGCCTACAGGCGTGTGTGTGAGGCCTATTGCATCTACTCTGCCAGCTTTTGCCAGTGCACAGTGATACGTCATATCTGGTGCAACCGTTGTGTACAGTGACATAAAACAATCCTTTTTTGACTGTAATCGATTGAATATCAGTTGCCTGCCTACAGGTGTGTGTGTGAGGCCTATTGCATCTACTCTGCCAACTTTTGCCAGTGCACAGTGACACTCATATCTGGTGCAACCGTAGTGTCCAGTGACATAAAACAAACCTTTTTTGACTGTAATCGATTGAATATCAGTTGCCTTCCTACAGGCGTGTGTGAGGCCTATTGCATCTACTCTGCCAACTTTTGCCAGTGCACAGTGATACGTCATATCTGGTGCAACCGTTGTGTACAGTGACATAAACAACCCTTTTTTGACTGTAATCGATTGAATATAAGTTGCCGGCCTACAGGCGTATGTGTGAGGCCTATTGCATCTAGTCTGCCAACTTTTGCCAGTGCACAGTGATACGTCATATCTGGTGCAACCGTAGTGTACAGTGACATAAAACAACCCTTTTTTTTCAGTAATCGATTGAATATCAGTTGCCTGCCTACAGGCATGTGTGTGAGGCGTATTGCATCTACTCTGCCAACTTTTGCCAGTGCACAGTGACACTCATATCTGGTGCAACCGTAGTGTACAGTGACATAAAACAACCCTTTTTTTTTCTGTAATCGACTGAATATCAGTTGCCTGCCTACAGGCGTGTGTGTGAGGCCTATTGCATCTACTCTGCCAACTTTTGCCAGTGCACAGTAACACTCATATCTGGTGCAACCGTAGTGTCCAGTGACATAAAACAACCCTTTTTTTTCTGTAATCGATTGAATATCAGTTGCCTGCCTACAGGCGTGTGTGTAAAACCTATTGCATCTACTCTGCCAACTTTTGCCAGTGCACAGTGACACTCATATCTGGTGCAACCGTAGTGTACAGTGACATAAAACAACCCTTTTTTGACTGTAATCGATTGAATATCAGTTGCCTTCCTACAGGCGTGTGTGTGAGGCCTATTGCATCTACTCTGCCAACTTTTGCCAGTGCACAGTGACACTCATATCTGGTGCAACCGTAGTGTACAGTGACATAAAACAACCCTTTTTTGACTGTAATCGATTGAATATCAGTTGCCTGCCTACAGGCGTGTGTGTGAGGCCTATAGCATCTACTCTGCCAACTTTTGCCAGTGCACAGTGATACGTCATATCTGGTGCAACCGTTGTGTACAGTGACATAAAACAACCCTTTTTTGACTGTAATCGATTGAATATCAGTTGCCTGCCTACAGGCGTGTGTGTGAGGCCTATTGCATCTACTCTGCCAACTTTTGCCAGTGCACAGTAACACTCATATCTGGTGCAACCGTAGTGTCCAGTGACATAAAACAACCCTTTTTTTTCTGTAATCGATTGAATATCAGTTGCCTGCCTACAGGCGTGTGTGTAAAACCTATTGCATCTACTCTGCCAACTTTTGCCAGTGCACAGTGACACTCATATCTGGTGCAACCGTAGTGTACAGTGACATAAAACAACCCTTTTTTGACTGTAATCGATTGAATATCAGTTGCCTGCCTACAGGCGTGTGTAAAGCCTATTGCATCTACTCTGCCAACTTTTGCCAGTGCACAGTGACACTCATATCTGGTGCATTCGTAGTGTCCAGTGACATAAAACAACCCTTTTTTGACTGTAATCGATTGAATATCAGTTGCCTTCCTACAGGCGTGTGTGAGGCCTATTGCATCTAATCTGCCAACTTTTGCCAGTGCACAGTGACACTCATATCTGGTGCAACCGTAGTGTGCAGTGACATAAAAGAACCCTTTTTTTTCAGTAATTGATTGAATATCAGTTGCCTTCCTACAGGCGTGTGTGTGAGGCCTATTGCATCTACTCTGCCAACTTTTGCCAGTGCACAGTGACACTCATATCTGGTGCAACCGTAGTGTACAGTGACATAAAACAACCCTTTTTTTTAGAAATCGATTGAATATCAGTTGCCTTCCTACAGGCGTGTGTGTGAGGCCTATTGCATCTACTCTGCCAACTTTTGCCAGTGCACAGTGACACTCATATCTGGTGCAACCGTAGTGTACAGTGACATAAAACAACCCTTTTTTTTTAGAAATCGATTGAATATCAGTTGCCTTCCTACAGGCGTGTGTGTGAGGCCTATTGCATCTACTCTGCCAACTTTTGCCAGTGCACAGTGACACTCATATCTGGTGCAACCGTAGTGTACAGTGACATAAAACAACCCTTTTTTGACTGTAATCGATTGAATATCAGTTGCATTCCTACAGGCGTGCGTGTAAGGCCTATTGCATCTACTCTGCCAACTTTTGCCAGTGCACAGTGACACTCATATCTGGTGCAACCGTAGTGTACAGTGACATAAAACAACCCTTTTTTTTCTGTAATCGATTGAATATCAGTTGCCTGCCTACAGGCTAGTGTGTGAGGCCTATTGCATCTACTCTGCTAACTTTTGCCAGTGCACAGTGACACTCATATCTGGTGCAACCGTAGTGTACAGTGACATAAAACAACCCTTTTTTTTCAGTAATCGATTGAATATCAGTTGCCTTCCTACAGGCGTGTGTGTGAAACCTATTGCATCTACTCTGCCAACTTTTGCCAGTGCACAGTGACACTCATATCTGTTGCAACCGTAGTGTACAGTGACATAAAACAACCCTTTTTTTTCTGTAATCGATTGACTATCAGTTGCCTGCCTACAGGCGTGTGTGTGAGGCCAATTGCATCTACTCTGCCAACTTTTGCCAGTGCACAGTGACACTCATATCTGGTGCAACCGTAGTGTCCAGTGACATAAAACAACCCTTTTTTGACTGTAAACGATTGAATATCAGTTGCCTGCCTACAGGCGTGTGTGTGAGGCCTATTGCATCTACTCTGCCAACTTTTGCCAGTGCACAGTGATACGTCATATCTGGTGCAACCGTTGTGTACAGTGACATAAAACAATCCTTTTTTGACTGTAATCGATTGAATATCAGTTGCCTGCCTACAGGTGTGTGTGTGAGGCCTATTGCATCTACTCTGCCAACTTTTGCCAGTGCACAGTGACACTCATATCTGGTGCAACCGTAGTGTCCAGTGACATAAAACAAACCTTTTTTGACTGTAATCGATTGAATATCAGTTGCCTTCCTACAGGCGTGTGTGAGGCCTATTGCATCTACTCTGCCAACTTTTGCCAGTGCACAGTGATACGTCATATCTGGTGCAACCGTTGTGTACAGTGACATAAAACAACCCTTTTTTGACTGTAATCGATTGAATATAAGTTGCCGGCCTACAGGCGTATGTGTGAGGCCTATTGCATCTAGTCTGCCAACTTTTGCCAGTGCACAGTGATACGTCATATCTGGTGCAACCGTAGTGTACAGTGACATAAAACAACCCTTTTTTTTCAGTAATCGATTGAATATCAGTTGCCTGCCTACAGGCATGTGTGTGAGGCGTATTGCATCTACTCTGCCATCTTTTGCCAGTGCACTGTGACACTCATATCTGGTGCAACCGTAGTGTACAGTGACATAAAACAACCCTTTTTTTTCTGTAATCGACTGAATATCAGTTGCCTGCCTACAGGCGTGTGTGTGAGGCCTATTGCATCTACTCTGCCAACTTTTGCCAGTGCACAGTGACACTCATATCTGGTGCAACCGTAGTGTCCAGTGACATAAAACAACCCTTTTTTTTCTGTAATCGATTGAATATCAGTTGCCTGCCTACAGGCGTGTGTGTAAAACCTATTGCATCTACTCTGCCAACTTTTGCCAGTGCACAGTGACACTCATATCTGGTGCAACCGTAGTGTACAGTGACATAAAACAACCCTTTTTTGACTGTAATCGATTGAATATCAGTTGCCTGCCTACAGGCGTGTGTGTGAGGCCTATTGCATCTACTCTGCCAACTTTTGCCAGTGCACAGTGACACTCATATCTGGTGCAACCGTAGTGTCCAGTGACATAAAACAACCCTTTTTTGACTGTAATCGATTGAATATCAGTTGCCTGCCTACAGGCGTGTGTGTGAGGCCTATTGCATCTACTCTGCCAACTTTTGCCAGTGCACAGTGACACTCATATCTGGTGCAACCGTTGTGTACAGTGACATAAAACAACCCTTTTTTGACTGTAATCGATTGAATATCAGTTGCCTGCCTACAGGCGTGTGTGTGAGGCCTATTGCATCTACTCTGCCAACTTTTGCCAGTGCACAGTGACACTCATATCTGGTGCAACCGTAGTGTACAGTGACATAAAACAACCCTTTTTTTTCAGTAATCGATTGAATATCAGTTGCCTGCCTACAGGCGTGTGTGTGAGGCCTATTGCATCTACTCTGCCAACTTTTGCCAGTGCACAGTGACACTCATATCTGGTGCAACCGTAGTGTACAGTGACATAAAACAACCCTTTTTTTTCTGTAATCGATTGAATATCAGTTACCTGCCTACAGGCGTGTGTGTGAGGCCTATTGCATCTACTCTGCTAACTTTTGCCAGTGCACAGTGACACTCATATCTGGTGCAACCGTAGTGTAGAGTGACATAAAAGAACCCTTTTTTTTCTGTAATCGATTGAATATCAGTTGCCTGCCTACAGGCGTGTGTGTGAGGCCTATTTCATCTACTCTGCCAACTTTTGCCAGTGCACAGTGACACTCATATCTGGTGCAACCGTAGTGTACAGTGACATAAAACAACCTTTTTTTACCTGTAATCGATTGAATATCAGTTGTCCTGCCTACAGGCGTGTGTGTGAGGCCTATTGCATCTACTCTGCCAACTTTTACCAGTGCACAGTGACACTCATATCTGGTGCAACCGTAGTGTACAGTGACATAAAACAACCCTTTTTTGACCTGTAATCGATTGAATATCAGTTGCCTGCCTACAGGTGTGTGTGTGAGGCCTATTGCATCTACTCTGCCAACTTTTGCCAGTGCACAGTGACACTCATATCTGGTGCAACCGTAGTGTACAGTGACATAAAACAAACCTTTTTTGACTGTAATCGATTGAATATCAGTTGCCTGCCTACAGGCGTGTGTGTGAGGCCTATTGCATCTACTCTGCCAACTTTTGCCAGTGCACAGTGATACGTCATATCTGGTGCAACCGTAGTGTACAGTGACATAAAACAACCCTTTTTTTTCAGTAACCGATTGAATATCAGTTGCCTGCCTACAGGCGTGTGTGTGAAGTCTATTGCATCTACTCTGCCAACTTTTGCCAGTGCACAGTGACACTCATATCTGGTGCATTCGTAGTGTACAGTGACATAAAACAACCCTTTTTTGACTGTAATCGATTGAATATCAGTTGCCTGCCTACAGGCGTGTGTGAGGCCTATTGCATCTAATCTGCCAACTTTTGCCAGTGCACAGTGACACTCATATCTGGTGCAACCGTAGTGTACAGTGACATAAAACAACCCTTAATTTCAGTAATCGATTGAATATCAGTTGCCTTCCTACAGGCGTGTGTGTGAGGCCTATTGCATCTACTCTGCCAACTTTTGCCAGTGCACAGTGACACTCATATCTGGTGCAACCGTAGTGTACAGTGACATAAAACAACCCTTTTTTTTAGTAATCGATTGAATATCAGTTGCCTTCCTACAGGCGTGTGTGTGAGGCCTATTGCATCTACTCTGCCAACTTTTGCCAGTGCACAGTGACACTCAAATCTGGTGCAACCGTAGTGTACAGTGACATAAAACAACCCTTTTTTTTAGTAATCGATTGAATATCAGTTGCCTTCCTACAGGCGTGTGTGTGAGGCCTATTGCATCTACTCTGCCAACTTTTGCCAGTGCACAGTGACACTCATATCTGGTGCAACCGTAGTGTACAGTGACATAAAACAACCCTTTTTTGACTGTAATCGATTGAATATCAGTTGCATTCCTACAGGCGTGCGTGTAAGGCCTATTGCATCTACTCTGCCAACTTTTGCCAGTGCACAGTGACACTCATATCTGGTGCAACAGTAGTGTACAGTGACATAAAACAACCCTTTTTTTTCTGTAATCGATTGAATATCAGTTGCCTGCCTACAGGCGTGTGTGTGAGGCCTATTGCATCTACTCTGCTAACTTTTGCCAGTGCACAGTGACACTCATATCTGGTGCAACCGTAGTGTACAGTGACATAAAACAACCCTTTTTTTTCAGTAATCGATTGAATATCAGTTGCCTTCCTACAGGCGTGTGTGTGAAACCTATTGCATCTACTCTGCCAACTTTTGCCAGTGCACAGTGACACTCATATCTGTTGCAACCGTAGTGTACAGTGACATAAAACAACCCTTTTTTTTCTGTAATCGATTGACTATCAATTGCCTGCCTACAGGCGTGTGTGTGAGGCCAATTGCATCTACTCTGCCAACTTTTGCCAGTGCACAGTGACACTCATATCTGGTGCAACCGTAGTGTCCAGTGACATAAAACAACCCTTTTTTGACTGTAATCGATTGAATATCAGTTGCCTGCCTACAGGCGTGTGTGTGAGGCCTATTGCATCTACTCTGCCAACTTTTGCCAGTGCACAGTGATACGTCATATCTGGTGCAACCGTTGTGTACAGTGACATAAAACAATCCTTTTTTGACTGTAATCGATTGAATATCAGTTGCCTGCCTACAGGTGTGTGTGTGAGGCCTATTGCATCTACTCTGCCAACTTTTGCCAGTGCACAGTGACACTCATATCTGGTGCAACCGTAGTGTCCAGTGACATAAAACAAACCTTTTTTGACTGTAATCGATTGAATATCAGTTGCCTGCCTACAGGCGTGTGTGAGGCCTATTGCATCTACTCTGCCAACTTTTGCCAGTGCACAGTGATACGTCATATCTGGTGCAACCGTAGTGTACAGTGACATAAAACAACCCTTTTTTGACTGTAATCGATTGAATATAAGTTGCCGGCCTACAGGCGTATGTGTGAGGCCTATTGCATCTAGTCTGCCAACTTTTGCCAGTGCACAGTGATACGTCATATCTGGTGCAACCGTAGTGTACAGTGACATAAAACAACCCTTTTTTTTCAGTAATCGATTGAATATCAGTTGCCTGCCTACAGGCATGTGTGTGAGGCGTATTGCATCTACTCTGCCAACTTTTGCCAGTGCACAGTGACACTCATATCTGGTGCAACCGTAGTGTACAGTGACATAAAACAACCCTTTTTTTTCTGTAATCGACTGAATATCAGTTGCCTGCCTACAGGCGTGTGTGTGAGGCCTATTGCATCTACTCTGCCAACTTTTGCCAGTGCACAGTAACACTCATATCTGGTGCAACCGTAGTGTACAGTGACATAAAACAACACTTTTTTTTCTGTAATCGATTGAATATCAGTTGCCTGCCTACAGGCGTGTGTGTAAAACCTATTGCATCTACTCTGCCAACTTTTGCCAGTGCACAGTGACACTCATATCTGGTGCAACCGTAGTGTACAGTGACATAAAACAACCCTTTTTTGACTGTAATCGATTGAATATCAGTTGCCTTCCTACAGGCGTGTGTGTGAGGCCTATTGCATCTACTCTGCCAACTTTTGCCAGTGCACAGTGACACTCATATCTGGTGCAACCGTAGTGTACAGTGACATAAAACAACCCTTTTTTGACTGTAATCGATTGAATATCAGTTGCCTGCCTACAGGCGTGTGTGTGAGGCCTATAGCATCTACTCTGCCAACTTTTGCCAGTGCACAGTGATACGTCATATCTGGTGCAACCGTTGTGTACAGTGACATAAAACAACCCTTTTTTGACTGTAATCGATTGAATATCAGTTGCCTGCCTACAGGCGTGTGTGTGAGGCCTATTGCATCTACTCTGCCAACTTTTGCCAGTGCACAGTAACACTCATATCTGGTGCAACCGTAGTGTCCAGTGACATAAAACAACCCTTTTTTTTCTGTAATCGATTGAATATCAGTTGCCTGCCTACAGGCGTGTGTGTAAAACCTATTGCATCTACTCTGCCAACTTTTGCCAGTGCACAGTGACACTCATATCTGGTGCAACCGTAGTGTACAGTGACATAAAACAACCCTTTTTTGACTGTAATCGATTGAATATCAGTTGCCTGCCTACAGGCGTGTGTGTGAAGCCTATTGCATCTACTCTGTTAACTTTTTCCAGTGCACAGTGAGACTCATATCTGGTGCAACCGTAGTGTCCAGTGACATAAAACAACCCTTTTTTGACTGTAATCGATTGAATATAAGTTGCCGGCCTACAGGCGTATGTGTGAGGCCTATTGCATCTAGTCTGCCAACTTTTGCCAGTGCACAGTGATACGTCATATCTGGTGCAACCGTAGTGTACAGTGACATAAAACAACCCTTTTTTTTCAGTAATCGATTGAATATCAGTTGCCTGCCTACAGGCATGTGTGTGAGGCGTATTGCATCTACTCTGCCAACGTTTGCCAGTGCACAGTGACACTCATATCTGGTGCAACCGTAGTGTACAGTGACATAAAACAACCCTTTTTTTTCTGTAATCGACTGAATATCAGTTGCCTGCCTACAGGCGTGTGTGTGAGGCCTATTGCATCTACTCTGCCAACTTTTGCCAGTGCACAGTAACACTCATATCTGGTGCAACCGTAGTGTCCAGTGACATAAAACAACCCTTTTTTTTCTGTAATCGATTGAATATCAGTTGCCTGCCTACAGGCGTGTGTGTAAAACCTATTGCATCTACTCTGCCAACTTTTGCCAGTGCACAGTGACACTCATATCTGGTGCAACCGTAGTGTACAGTGACATAAAACAACCCTTTTTTGACTGTAATCGATTGACTATCAGTTGCCTGCCTACAGGCGTGTGTGTGAGGCCAATTGCATCTACTCTGCCAACTTTTGCCAGTGCACAGTGACACTCATATCTGGTGCAACCGTAGTATCCAGTGACATAAAACAACCCTTTTTTGACTGTAATCGATTGAATATCAGTTGCCTGCCTACAGGCGTGTGTGTGAGGCCTATAGCATCTACTCTGCCAACTTTTGCCAGTGCACAGTGATACGTCATATCTGGTGCAACCGTTGTGTACAGTGACATAAAACAACCCTTTTTTGACTGTAATCGATTGAATATCAGTTGCCTGCCTACAGGCGTGTGTGTGAGGCCTATTGCATCTACTCTGCCAACTTTTGCCAGTGCACAGTAACACTCATATCTGGTGCAACCGTAGTGTCCAGTGACATAAAACAACCCTTTTTTTTCTGTAATCGATTGAATATCAGTTGCCTGCCTACAGGCGTGTGTGTAAAACCTATTGCATCTACTCTGCCAACTTTTGCCAGTGCACAGTGACACTCATATCTGGTGCAACCGTAGTGTACAGTGACATAAAACAACCCTTTTTTGACTGTAATCGATTGAATATCAGTTGCCTGCCTACAGGCGTGTGTGTGAAGCCTATTGCATCTACTCTGTTAACTTTTTCCAGTGCACAGTGAGACTCATATCTGGGGCAACCTAGTGTACAGTGACATTTAAGAACCCTTTTTTGACTGTAATCGATTGAATATCAGTTGCCTGCCTACAGGCGTGTGTGTGAGGCCTACAGCGCCTACTCTGCCAACTTTTGCCAGTGCACAGTGACACTCATATCTGGTGCAACCTAGTGTACAGTGAAATAAAATAACCCTTTTTTTTCTGTAATCGATTGAATATCACTTGCCTGCCTACAGGCGTGGGTGTGAGGCTTATTGCATCTACTCTGCCAACTTTTGCCAGTGCACAGTGACACTCATATCTGGTGCAACCGTAGTGTCCAGTGACATAAATCAACCCTTTTTTGACTGTAACTGTATGAATACCAGGTGCCTTCCTACAGGCTGTGTGTGAGGCATATTGCATCTACTCTGCCAACTTTTGCCAGTGCACAGTGATACGTCATATCTGGTGCAACCGTAGTGTACAGTGAAATAAAAGAACCCTTTTTTTTCTGTGATCGATTGAATAGCAGTTGCCTGCCTACAGGCGTGTGTGTGAAGCCTATTGTATCTACTCTGTCAACTTTTGCCAGTGCACAGTGACACTCATATCTGGTGCAACCGTAGTGTCCAGTGAAATAAAAGAACCCTTTTTTTTCTGTGATCGATTGAATAGCAGTTGCCTGCCTACAGGCGTGTGTGTGAGGCCTACAGCGCCTACTCTGCCAACTTTTGCCCGTGCACAGTGACACTCATATCTGGGGCAACCTAGTGTACAGTGACATTTAAGAACCCTTTTTACCTGTAATCGATTGAATATCAGTTGCCTGCCTACAGGCGTGTGTGTGAGGCCTATTGCATTTACTCTGCCAACTTTTGCCAGTGCACAGTGACACTCATATCTGGTGCAACCTAGTGTACAGTGAAATAAAAGAACCCTTTTTTTTCTGTAATCGATTGAATATCACTTGCCTGCCTACAGGCGTGGGTGTGAGGCCTATTGCATCTACTCTGCCAACTTTTGCCAGTGCACAGTGATACGTCATATCTGGTGCAACCGTAGTGTACAGTGACAAAAAACAACCCTTTTTTTTTTTCAGTAATCGATTGAATATCAGTTGCCTGCCTACAGGCGTGTGTGTGAGGCCTATTGCATCTACTCTGCCAACTTTTGGCAGTGCACAGTGATACGTCATATCTGGTGCAACCGTAGTGTACAGTGACATAAAACAACCCTTTTTTTTTCAGTAATCGATTGAATATCAGTTGCCTGCCTACAGGCGTGTGTGTGAGGCCTATTGCATCTACTCTGCCAACTTTTGCCAGTGCACAGTGATACATCATATCATGTGCAACCGTAGTGTACAGTGACATAAAACAACCCTTTTTTTTCCGTAATCTATTGAATATCAGTTGCCTGCCTACGGGCGTGTGTGTGAGGCCTATTGCATCTACTCTGCCAACTTTTGCCAGTGCACAGTGACACTCATATCTGGTGCAACCGTAGTGTACAGTGACATAAAACAACCCTTTTTTGACTGTAATCGATTGAATATCAGTTGCCTGCCTACAGGCGTGTGTGTGAGGCCTATTGCATCTACTCTGCCAACTTTTGCCAGTGCACAGTGACACTCATATCTGGTGCAACCGTAGTGTACAGTGACATAAAACAACCCTTTTTTGACTGTAATCGACTAAATATCAGTTGCCTGCCTACAGGCGTGTGTGTGAGGCCTATTGCATCTACTCTGCCAACTTTTGCCAGTGCACAGTGACACTCATATCTGGTGCAACCGTAGTGTACAGTGAAATAAAAGAACCCTTTTTTTTCTGTAATCGATTGAATATCAGTTGCCTGCCTACAGGCGTGTGTGTGAGGCCTATTGCATCTACTCTGCCAACTTTTGCCAGTGCACAGTGACACTCATATCTGGTGCAACCGTAGTGTACAGTGAAATAAAAGAACCCTTTTTTTTCTGTAATCGATTGAATATCAGTTGCCTGCCTACAGGCGTGTGTGTGAGGCCTACTTGCATCTACTCTGCCAACTTTTGCCAGTGCACAGTGACACTCATATCTGGTGCAACCGTAGTGTACAGTGACATAAAAGAACCCTTTTTTTACTGTAATCGATTGAATATCAGTTGCCTGCCTACAGGCGTGTGTGTGAGGCCTATTGCATCTACTCTGCCAACTTTTGCCAGTGCACAGTGACACTCATATCTGGTGCAACCGTAGTGTACAGTGACATAAAAGAACCCTTTTTTTTCTGTAATCGATTGAATATCAGTTGCCTGCCTACAGGCGTGTGTGTGAGGCCTATTGCATCTACTCTGCCAACTTTTGCCAGTGCACAGTGACACTCATATCTGGTGCAACCGTAGTGTCCAGTGACATAAAACAACCCTTTTTTGACTGTAATCGATTGAATACCAGGTGCCTTCCTACAGGCTGTGTGTGAGGCCTATTGCATCTACTCTGCCAACTTTTGCCAGTGCACAGTGATACGTCATATCTGGTGCAACCGTAGTGTACAGTGACATAAAACAACCCTTTTTTTTTCAGTAATCGATTGAATATCAGTTGCCTTCCTACAGGCGTGTGTGTGAGGCCTATTGCATCTACTCTGCCAACTTTTGCCAGTGCACAGTGACACTCATATCTGGTGCAACCGTAGTGTCCAGTGACATAAAACAACCCTTTTTTGACTGTAATCGATTGAATATCAGTTGCCTGCCTACAGGCGTGTGTGTGAGGCCTATTGCATCTACTCTGCCAACTTTTGCCAGTGCACAGTGACACTCATATCTGGTGCAACCGTAGTGTACAGTGACATAAAACAACCCTTTTTTGACTGTAATCGATTGAATATCAGTTGCCTGCCTACAGGCGTGTGTGTGAGGCCTATTGCATCTACTCTGCCAACTTTTGCCAGTGCACAGTGAGACTCATATCTGGTGCAACCGTAGTGTACAGTGACATAAAACAACCCTTTTTTGACTGTAATCGATTGAATATCAGTTGCCTGCCTACAGGCGTGTGTGTGAGGCCTATTGCATCTACTCTGCCAACTTTTGCCAGTGCACAGTGACACTCATATCTGGTGCAACCGTAGTGTACAGTGACATAAAACAACCCTTTTTTTTCTGTAATCGATTGAATATCAGTTGCCTGCCTACAGGCGTGTGTGTGAGGCCTATTGCATCTACTCTGCCAACTTTTGCCAGTGCACAGTGACACTCATATCTGGTGCAACCGTAGTGTCCAGTGACATAAAACAACCCTTTTTTGACTGTAATCGATTGAATATCAGTTGCCTTCCTACAGGCGTGTGTGTGAGGCCTATTGCATCTACTCTGCCAACTTTTGCCAGTGCACAGTGACACTCATATCTGGTGCAACCGTAGTGTACAGTGACATAAAACAACCCTTTTTTTTCTGTAATCGATTGAATATCAGTTGCCTTCCTACAGGCGTGTGTGTGAGGCCTATTGCATCTACTCTGCCAACTTTTGCCAGTGCACAGTGATACGTCATATCTGGTGCAACCGTAGTGTACAGTGACATAAAACAACCCTTTTTTTTTCAGTAATCGATTGAATATCAGTTGCCTGCCTACAGGCGTGTGTGTGAGGCCTATTGCATCTACTCTGCCAACTTTTGCCAGTGCACAGTGATACGTCATATCTGGTGCAACCGTAGTGTACAGTGACATAAAACAACCCTTTTTTTTCAGTAATCGATTGAATATCAGTTGCCTGCCTACAGGCGTGTGTGTGAGGCCTATTGCATCTACTCTGCCAACTTTTGCCAGTGCACAGTGACACTCATATCTGGTGCAACCGTAGTGTACAGTGACATAAAACAACCCTTTTTTTTTCAGTAATCGATTGAATATCAGTTGCCTGCCTACAGGCGTGTGTGTGAGGCCTATTGCATCTACTCTGCAAACTTTTGCCAGTGCACAGTGACACGTCATATCTGGTGCAACCGTAGTGTACAGTGACATAAAACAACCCTTTTATTTCAGTAATCGATTGAATATCAGTTGCCTGCCTACAGGCGTGTGTGTGAGGCCTATTGCATCTACTCTGCCAACTTTTGCCAGTGCACAGTGACACTCATATCTGGTGCAACCGTAGTGTACAGTGACATAAAACAACCCTTTTTTGACTGTAATCGATTGAATATCAGTTGCCTGCCTACAGGCGTGTGTGTGAGGCCTATTGCATCTACTCTACCAACGTTTGCCAGTGCACAGTGATACGTCATATCTGGTGCAACCGTAGTGTACAGTGACACAAAACAACCCTTTTTTTCATTAATCGATTGAATATCAGTTGCATGCCTACAGGCGTGTGTGTGAGGCCTATTGCATCTACTCTGACAACTTTTGCCAGTGCACAGTGACACTCATATCTGGTGCAACCTAGTGTACAGTGAAATAAAAGAACCCTTTTTTGACTGTAATCGATTGAATATCAGTTGCCTGCCTACAGGCGTGTGTGTGAGACCTACAGCGCCTACTCTGCAAACTTTTGCCAGTGCACAGTGACACTCATATCTGGTGTCACAGTAGCTTGCACGCGTACCACTAATCAAAAAAAAAATGACAGGTTAGAGGCAGGCAACCCCGCAGGGGCCGTCGTGGTCGTGGTCCTGTGATTCCCTTTGGCCCTAGAATAATGCCCAGTTTTCAGAGGCAACGTACCCTGAACTTGAAAAGTTCTGAGGACATGGTTGACTGGCTAACACAGGACACCCAATCTTCTACAGCTTCCGCTCGGAACCTAGATGCACCATCCTCCTCCAGCTTAGCTTCGGGCACCTCTCCAGTTACCACTCGCCCGCCTGCCGCCACCACCAACACTAGCACCACAGCCGCTTCACTTGATCTGTCAGCAGAGTTATTTACACATCCGTTGGAAGAAATGAGTGATGCACAAACATTAGTGCCAGAGGATGTAGATAACAGGGATATGTCCCAGTCAGGCAGTATTACACACATGGACGTACGGTCTGATGATGATGTTGTACCTGGTGCTGCTTCCTTTGTTGAGTTGTCAGATACAAGTGAAGCGGTTGATGATGATGATGCATCTGTGGATGTCACGTGGGTGCATGCTATAAGAGAAGAAGAACAGGAGGAAAGTTCAGATGGGGAGGCAGAGAGGAGGAGGAGACGAGTTGGAAGCAGCGGGAGTTTGTCGAAAGTAGCTAGTGGCACAGTCAGACAGCATGCATCGGCACCCGGGGTCAGCCAGACAGCACGCCAGTCAACGCATGCTGTTGCCACCACCAGAATGCCGTCATTGTAGACTTCAGCAGTGTGGCAATTTTTTCGTGTGTCTGCAGCGATGCCATTTGCAACCTGTGCGAAAAGAAACTGAGTCGTGGGAAGTCCAACACCCACCTAGGTACAACTTCTTTGCGAAGGCACATGATGTCACATCACAAACGCCTATGGGATCAACACATGAGTACAAGCAGCACACAAAGTCAAAGCCGCCATCCTCCTCCTGGTCCAGCATCTTCAGCCACGTCAACCACTGCTGCCCTGCTTGCCCCCTCTCAACCATCCGCCAATCCGTGTCTCGCCCTGAGCAGTCCCTGCTCATCTGCCCACAGTCAGGTGTCTGTCAAGGACATGTTTGAGCGTAAGAAGCCAATGTCACAGTCACCCCGTTGACCGGCAACTGACAGCTGGCTTGTCTGAACTCTTAGCCCCCCAGCTTTTACCATACAAGCTGGTGGAGTCTGAGGCGTTCAAAAAATTTGTAGCTATTGGGACACCGCAGTGGAAGGTACCCGGCCGAAATTTCTTTGCACAAAAGGCAATCCCCAACCTGTACTCGATTGTGCAAAAGGAAGTAATGGCATCTCTGGCACACAGTGTTGGGGCAAGGGTCCATCTGACCACGGATACATGGTCTGCAAAGCATGGTCAGGGAATGTATATCACCTACACTGCGCATTGGGTAAACCTGGTGACGGTTGCCAAGCATGGAATACGTGGCTCTGCAGAGGAGTTGGTGACACCGCCACGACTTGCAGGCAGGCCTGCTGCCACCTCCTCTACTCCTCCTACTCCATCCTCTTCCATAACTTCCTCGGCTGAGTCCTCTTCTGCTGCTGCTATGTCTTGCTCCACATCAACGGCACCCCCCCAGCTCCACAGGTACTATTCCACATCCCGGATACGGCAGCGTCACACCGTCTTGGGGTTGACTTCCCTGAAAGCAGAGAGTCACACCGGACCAGCACTCCTGTCCGCCCTAAACGCACAGGTGGATCAGTGGCTGACTCCGCACCAACTAGAGATCGGCAAAGTGGTTTGTGACAACGGAAGAAATTTGTTGGCCGCATTGAATTTGGGCAAGTTTACACATGTGCCGTGCATGGCACATGTGTGTAATCTGATTGTACAACGCTTTGTGCATAAGCACCCAGGCTTACAGGACGTCCTGAAGCAGGCCAGGAAGGTGTGTGTCCATTTCAGGCGTTCCTACACGGCCATGTCGCACTTTACAGATATCCCGGGATGAAACAACATGCCAGCGAGGCGCTTGATTTTAGACAGCCCGACACGTTGGAATTCAACACTCCTAATGTTCAACCGCCTGCTCCAACAAGAAAAGGCCGTTAACGAGTATTTGTATGACCGGGGTGCTAGGACAGCCTCTGAGGAGCTGGGGATTTTTTTGCCACGTTACTGGACGCTCATGCGCAATGCCTGTAGGCTTATGCGTCCTTTTGAGGAGGTGACAAACCTGGTCAGTCGCACCCAGGGCACCATCAGCGACATCATACCATTTGTTTTCTTCCTGGAGCGTGCCCTGCGAAGAGTGCTGGATCAGGCCGTAGATGAGCGTGAAGAGGAAGAGTTGTGGTCACCATCACCACCAGAAACAGCCTTATCAGCATTGCTTGCTGGACCTGCGCCAACGCTGGAAGAGGATTGTGAGGAAGAGGAGTCAGAGGAGGAATGTGGCTTTGAGGAGGAGGAGGAAGACCAACCACAACAGGCATCCCAGGGTGCTCGTTGTCACCTACCTGGTACCCGTAGTGTTGTACGTGGCTGGGGGGAAGAACATACCTTCAGTGAGAGCACTGAGGACGAGGAACGGGACATGACTAGCTCGGCATCCAACCTTGTGCAAATGGGGTCTTTCATGCTGTCGTGCCTGTTGAGGGACCCTCGTATAAAAAGGATGAAGGAGAACGACCTGTACTGAGTGTCCACGCTACTAGACCCCTGGTATAAGCAGAAAGTGCCTGAAATGTTACCGAATTACCACAAGTCGGAAAGGATGCAGCACTTCCAAAATAAATTAAAAAGTATGCTTTACACAGCGTTTAAGGGTGATGTCACAGTACAACGGCAATCTAACAGCGGAAGAGGTGAACATAATCCTCCTCCTCCCACGACCATGCCGGCAAGGAGAGGACGCTTTACAGACGTGTTGTTGATGGAGGACATGCAGAGCTTTTTAAGTCCTATGCATCGCCATAGCCCTTCGGGGTCCACCCTCAGAGAACGACTCGACCGTCAGGTAACAGACTACCTCGCCATAACTACAGATATCGACACTATGAGGAGCGATGAACTCCTTGACTACTGGGTGTGCACGCTTGCCCTCTGGCCTGAGCTATCCCAATTTGCCATAGAACTTCTGTCCTGCCCCGCTTCAAGTGTCCTGTGAGAAAGGACCTTCAGTGCAGCAGGAGGCTTTGTCACTGATAAGAGAAGTCGCCTAGGTCAAAAAAGTCTAGATTACCTCACCTTTATTAAAATGAATGAGGGATGGATCCCGAAGGGACTGACAGTGGGCGATACATTAGATTAAAAAAGGCCTGATAGATGAGCTGCCTTGAGCTAATAATGGTCCACACGCTGCTGTATTTTATCCCTGAATGCCGGATGACTTGCGTGACTTATCCGCCACCAACTAGGGTTCAAGACGCAATGTTTTAGGGCACTTTCTGCCTGGCAAACTAACATCAATTTTTCTGGTCGCTCCAACAATACCTAATTTTTGCATTTAAATTATTTTATTTTAGAAGGCGTACAGCATGTAATGAAAAATAAAGCATTTTTGAACAGTCTTGCATAAGAGTTGTGCAAAAATACATATTTACAATAAAGACATTTTGTGAAAGTTAGCTGGCTATTCCTTCTTATTTTTACTTTTTAGGTTAATAATTTTTCTTATTTTTTACTGTGATTGCAATTTAAGAGATACCTAAAACATGGTAAAACAGAGAATAGTAAAGAGTATATCTGCAGGGAGCACCGAAGTCCTATTAGCTATCATCCCTCCAGCAGTATTAGCTTATTATTTACAATATCTAACCTGGGGAATCACCCTTGGGTTACCCTAGGGCAGGCTTCAGTAAGCGACCTCTCCTTTCCTGGGATGATTTTGCCGCCAGTTGCTTCTGAAGGGTCTCCAGGGCTCCCCCACTCCGGTCCTTCCCCCAGTGTCGCTTCAACCAGTAACAAATGTTTTATATTTGTAAAGCGACCCAATGATCCCCCTTGATAGAGGTTTATCTTTACAAATTTTGGAGAACCAATTTAAGACCGGTGGCCCCTGTTTCTGGGTCAGTGAGTGTGTGAAATGCCTCAGCCTACAGTAATTGTAATGTTCTGACAGCGGTAGCTCATGCTTGTCCCTCAGTTCCTCATAGGTGAGCATCTGGCCCTTTACTAACCAGTCTCCCTATCTAGTTTCCTTGACCTCCACCAGTGTTGTGATGTTGTGCTCATGTGTTTCGGGGCCTGAGGGTGGTCAAGAATTGGGGTCATTTGGGTGGATCCAGGGAACAAACCCGTGTGTTTCTTGGCGCATTTCCAGTATGATATGATTAAGGCTCTGAGGCAATTCTGATAGCCAAGCTACCTTGTCCCAGGTTAAGGGCCTTAAAGTGTGGTTCTCTAAATACACACAGGCCGGTTGATGACATATAGAATGTGCTACTGGGAGGAAAGATAGGTGACGTAACAGGTATTAAACTGATAGGAATTAATAGTACAACTTAATACACCACTCCTATCTGGTGGCACCTTAGATTGCATGCGCAGTGCCCCAAATTTGAAGTGGAAGGACCGACCAAGCATCTTTTTCCATCTCCCTGTTCCAAAAATTCATGCCATATACACGTCCCCTGATAGGTGACGTAACAGGTATTAAACTGATAGGAATGAATAGTACAACTTAATACACCACTCCTATCTGGTGGCACATTACATTGCACGCGCAGTGCCCCAAATTTGAAGTGGGAGAACCGACCAAGCATCTTTTTCCATCTCCCTGTTCCAAAAATCCATGCCATATACATGTCCCCTAATAGTGGACGTAACAGGGATTAAACCGATAGGAATAGTACTACTTAACAGTACACACCTTATAATAACGCAGACAGAAGCAACGCAGAGAGAGGAGTCTGAAGAAGAGGATTCAGAGGAGGAAGGTGGCTTTGAGGAGGTGGAAGACCAAACACAGCAGGCGTCCCAGGGGGCTTGTCGTCACCTTTCGGGGACCCTTGGTGGCTGGGTGGAGGAAGAGACCTTCAATGACATCAGTGAGGACAAGGAACGGGACATGGCTAGCTTGGTATCCAACCTTGTGCAAATGGGGAGTTTGCGGTTGTGCAAAGGGACTGTTTGCGGTGCATTAAACGGGGAGATTGGTCTGTTACTGTGAAGTGGGTGTAACCCTTACACTACCTGATCGATACAACACCATACCTGATGTTTTAAAGCATGTTATTCCAAACAATTTAGGAATGTTAGGTGATTTATGTCCTTTATGGCTTAAAATCAGACTCTGCATCAACTATGTAATTTTCCGTGGGAGTTTTGCCATGGATCCCCCTCCGGCATGCCACAGTCCAGGTGTTAGTCCCCTTGAAACAACTTTCCCATCACTATTGTGGCCAGAAAGAGTCCCTGTGGGTTTTGAAATTCGCCCGCCCATTGAAGTCTTTGGCGGTTTGCCGATGTTCGTCTGTTCGCAAACATTTGATGAAATTCACGTCCGCGGTTCGCGAACCAAAAATTTGATGTTCGCGACATCACTACCTGGTCATTATACAGAATGCCCACGTTCAACACATTGACCGTAACCTATACAGAGAGTGTTATTTGGACCTTAGTCTTAATCCAATTATTACTTTATTACCAGACAGGCTATTGTGGGAAGTATCAATCATCCATGTAAAGTTCCTCCCTTGTTTACACTGTTACTCCCAAGGACTTTGTCCAATGTTCTTGCGATTTGGTTTATAACGTTAGAATCTTTCTTTATAACCATTGACATTGTGAAAATACCAGAATGTGACAGTTTAGGGACACAGGAAATATGTCTCTTCTCTCTCCATCCAGACCCGGTTTTCTTTTTTACTTGGTCTCTCTTAGACATTTTCAGGTTCAAGGTTAAGTTTACCTCCTAGGCCTACATGGCATATAAATCACGGTGGGCATCACATCTCAAGAATGTCAGTTGCATCCCTTAACTAGTGTCTGAGGATGAACTGCACAATCCTTGACAGCCAAACACAGGCTCGGGTTTCAGAATCTCCCTACCTGGACATCGTTAAATAAATCATAGTTATGTAGTGAGTGAGTCATCTGTGCAGAGCAACAAAATCCTGTCCAGTTTACACTTTAAAATGGAATAATCACAAACATGTTTAACAATTAAATGTGATTGCTTAATTGTGAAATGTTTCTGTTATTGATACCATTTTCAAGTGGGTATGCTCTACTTGTTTATTATCCCACCACTTCTAAGATTAACTGCTACTGATAAGGCCATTGCCTCAGAGGATGGATATTTCAGTTAATTTATGCATAAAGAAACTTCTATATCGACAAAGTCACTTACCCTTAGCACATTTAATTGGAGCCATTCCAATAATAAATGGGACATTTTCTATGTCCCTGTAAATACACTAATACAATAGGAGTTGAGGTCCTCTTTATACACCAGAGGTACCCAATATTTTATTATTGGGTATAATAATAATAATATTTCCATTGTACACATGGAGAGAATCCCTCAGGTATATGTCCCAACGCGCATTTCTCATTTGTTCAGCTTGGGGGCACGCAAGCTTCAGTTTCAGTACTTGGCAAATGCTCCGACGTGGGTGTGGCACATAACAGCTGCCAGAGCATGGCCAGGCATCTTGGGTTACCTGTTAATTTGTATCAATAACACTCAATGCAATGGAGAAAAAATATATAGGACTACTCAATCCCCATAAGATCTTTAAATAAGCTGAACATCTAAGGATAAGAAATCAGCTCTTATTATACTATTGGGCACACAGAGTGAATAGTATAGTAACGGCTGAACAGATTGTAGGGCCAAACTGGGCAGAATAGAGTGGCAAGGGCAAGTAGGGACCGTTTCTTAGCTTCACACTGATAAAATCCATTTAAGATTGAAACCGTTAAATGTGGGTAGGTCTCCTAACTTGTGCATAATCCATCCTATGATTCAAAACCATGTTATAATGGCAATTATATGCTATGAGGAGCCATGTATAAAGTGTTTTGGATAAAAGAGTGAACGTGCGTTGTGGGCTCATTTGCATGTTCCCACCCAGTTTCCCAGAATGCAGTGCAATAACTGATTTTTTTAGGAATTCTGAGCAGGAAATACATTAACTTGTTAGACATACATATGTAAACACAAATGTACCAATTTATTTACTTAACTTTGTAGCAAATTAGCAGCTGTATAAGCAGTGAGCATAGACATTTTTTAGATAAAATATTTTACTAGATACTGCATGTGCCTGGAAGACTCTTGGAGTTTTAGGGGATGTTCTGCTAATTTTATTATTGGTTATGCAGTGTAAGAAGGGAGAGTCATTTTTTGCTTGATTGCGGTGTTCAGATAATCTTTCAGAATTTGACACCCTCCCTTTCCCTATACAAACATACTAGAGACAGCTTAAATGTATACCTGTAAGTCTTGCTTGTATCAGTATCATGAAAGCATTCATGCACTAGCAGGGTCTCAAAAAGAAAGATTTTTTTTTTTTTCATGAAAACTTCTTCTTGCCCATTGGTTACACACATGGCGTTGTTATTTTTTTTGTGTACCTTTTCTCCTGATCTACAGTGCCTCTTTCATTATTTGAATAGGCAATGACAAATGAGGTGTAAATGGTTGAATAGAATACTAGCAGACATCATAAGGAAGCCATGTCCAATTCCTCCCCCTCCCATCTCCCTGCTCAATCACAGCTCATATCCCAGTATGTTTTTCCTCCATGTATCCATAGCATTGGGTTAACGCTCAGTGTAAACAAGAACTGACTGGAGACAGACGCAATACTTTGAACCAATTACTTTGTTTTAATTTGTTTACACTTGTTGAGAAATGTCAGTTGAAGACTGTAACGGAACCCATCACTGTTTTACCCTGTTTTATGGTTATTTAATTCTTGGTTAAAATATGATCCTACTGTTATACTGTATGTATGTTGGTTTATGCTCTGCAGAATATTAGCCAGACTATTGCAGACCTAGGCTAATAGATAATCCTATTACAGAGACTTCAGAGATAAGGGAGTCGATTGTATAAAGTGTTTTCATTCTCAGATAAGAACAAAGAAGGCTGATTTAATCAATGTCTGATTATATCAAGTTGCCAGGGAGGTGTGACTCACCTATTGTCCCTCTATGTGTATTGTGTGGCCAACTATGGGGGATGTGGATTGCCTGTGGGAAGAGATGTGTATAAATATTTCTGCACATAACAAAATAAAGTCAGTATTCATTCGACTCCCAAATTGTGTGTCGTCCAATATGGGAGGTCGGGAATAGTGAGACTGTAGTGCTTCTTGGATATTTTACCGTATACCAGCGGAGATATTGGACTGCGTGTTCCAGCTCCGTTACAAAGACCATCTTGGATGCTGGAATCGCTCCTGTAGATGCGTTATAGTCTAGCACCCTGGTCACACCCAGCGCCAGGCTGGGTATTTAGTTTCCCAATGAACCAATTCCCTGATATAGACGTTATTACCTACAGTCACAATGTTGCTTCCAATTCCCATAATGCACCCTTTGTCCACCAATTTTGACAATTTTCCCATCCAAATATATGTTTGTCTTTAAGTGTATGCTATAGATTTAGGTCTAGTGTCCCTGCACTACTAGTAAACCATCTAAATAGTAGATAAAAAAAATGTATGTTGTATTGTCTATAAAGGGACACAGACATCACATAAAAACAGACTGGAAGAGCTGGAACACGCCCACAGCACCTACTCAAGTCCTTATAGCTGGATATACTGGAGCTCCCCCTAGAGGCTGTTTTATTAAATACAATTGACTCTTAAAAGTATCTGGCAGTGTGTGTGATTGTGTGTGTGAGTGTGTGCATCTCATTTCAAATAATTTTATGGAGGAATTCTGTATATTTAGAAATTCAGAAACAGAGAAATGTCTAATAAACCAACCCACTCCCTAACAATATATTACCAGGGCAGATTAATAAAACAATCTTTATAGGTATCATTAAAACACCACTAAACGGATAAAAACAAACATACTGTCCAATCTATAGGAGACATAAACCATGAATATCAGATCGAAGGATTGGTATTTGAATTTGATTATCAGCCACACTTATGCAAAAAAAAATATATTTGTATATATTGAATATTGGTGTGTCATTATGTCTAATTATTTTCCTGGGATCGGATATGCATTGTGTATGTCTTCTAGAGATGGGACAGTATGTTTGGTTTTATCCATTTGATGGTGTTTAATAACACTAAAAGATTGTTTCATTAATTGGCATCATAGTTTTAGAGCCCTGATAATATACTGTTGAGAAGTGGTTGTTGGGACATGGGTTGGTTTATTAGAAGTGTCTCAGTTTCTGAATTGCTATTTATTAAGTTTTGACTTTGAAACCAACCCTCAATACCTGGTTCTACTGCACTAGAAATTGATATATTTACTGGGATAAATACCCTCTTGTTTTGGTAATTTACTTTAATCTGTATGTTGAACTCTGTATATTTTTAATTCAATGCACATTTGATGTTTCTTGTGTGAGCTCCACCCCTGAGGCACTTGTAGACAGAGTATCCAAGCCAATAAACTGTGTGCAGTCATGTCCTAGCCAATCAGTCATCAGTATCACAGTTGTATATTTGCCTGTTGTATCTTTGTTGTCTACATTGTTGTATCGACCTCCGATTGGCCAGATACTGCTAATTTAGCTTGAATTTTCTGGGGAGTTCCTTCTCAAAATCAACTGAAGAAATTCTGCAAACGTTAGGGTAGTTTTGGACCTTTCCGGTTCTCTGCCTACCAGCAGTGGTGGCCAGATCCACTAGCTGATGCGGCCAAGATTTTCGTCAATTTGCTAGAGTTAGGGTTATATTTAAGGGTTAGTGTAAAGCATATCATCTGCCAGTACCCAACAAGAAACTGAAGAAAATCTCAGTCGCCACTGCTAGGGACAAAGAAAAAGGAAAGATCTGGTAAGCTTATGAATGTTCATTTTGGTATTTTTTTCATGTAAAAGAGGTTTCCATACTCTACTGATTCTCCTCTATCAGATGCTTCAGTATCCAGGAAACTATATATACACCTTTAATATAAAACCAAGTCTTCCATTACATCTTGACTACAGCAGTTCATAATGTATCTATGACATTTTACAACATGCTTAGCAGGGCAAACCAGCCAATGCAGCTAAGGAAGGAGCATTTTCTCTAAAATATAACCTGATCTGTGTAAAATGTCACAATGAGAATTATTTCATGCACAGCACTGTAGGCAAAGCAAACTATTCGGATTTAACTTTTTTACTAAAATCAAGCCAGAGTATATAGAACAAAAAAAAGTAGCATTTATGTATTATGCCATAAAGTCAAAAAAAAAAAAAAGAAAATGGACATTTCCTTTAGAAACATGTGTTCCTACAAATCAGTGACCTTTAAAAATTGTAAATAAAACCTCTGCATCCTTTCATCCAAAAGACTGTAATGAATAAAATTGGATGGGTCACCCGATCAGTAACTTTCTTGGAGCAGATACTGCCCTACAGTGGCCAAAATGTGGTAAGAAATAAGACTTTTTATCCCCCATAACTTTTTTCCTTTTTTTGCAAAAATAAAAGCAGTTTCTTATGATTATATGAAGTTTGGCTGTGGTATAGGGCACCATTGTTGTGTTCAAGGAGGGGACCTTGGATGCGAATAACTATATAAATGCAACCTTTAGATTGTTTTACTTTTATATATAAAATGACACTTTACTGCAAACTTCGAATCTAGCCATTTTGGGCTGTGCATGCAGTGCTCTCACACGGCAATCACGCGCCCAAGCGTGTTATGGACGATCGTGTCACAGCAGCACCTAGTGGCCAGAGTATGGATTGCAATGTATTGTACAATGTATATCATGCATTTCCAGATAGCCGACAGCCTCCATCTCTCTGGGTGAGCCTAGGACAGTATACAACAGAGCGGGACAGTATGACAGGTGGAATTGGGTGGGGCGGGTCTTGTGACAGGTGGAAATGGGGGGCTGTATGACAGACAGTGTGACAGCAGGGTTGGGGTTGTAGGAGATGATAATGGGGGAGCATATCATAATGGGGGAGCTGGGGGGTGTAGCATATAATGGGTAGCTAGGGTGGTGTTGCAGAGCATAACGGGGGAGCGGCTTGGGTGGCACAAGGGTGTAGGAGATAACAGGGGAGCTGGGGGGTGTAGCATATCATAATGGGTGAGCTGGGGGTGAGGGAGCTGGGGCGTGTTGCAGAGCATAACGGGGGAGCGGCTTGGGTGGCGCAAGGGTGTAGGAGATCATAATGAGGGTGCCGGGGGGGTGCCAAACTGACCTCCCACAACACCATTATGATCTCCTACACCCTCCCCCCCAGGGCCACCCAAGCCCCCCCCCCCCCCCCCCCCATTATGATCTCCTACACCCCCAACCCTGCTGTTAGCCTCCATGGACATGACATGGACAGTGTGTCAGGTATCTGGAAATATATAATACATTGTACAGTACATTGTAATCCATACTCCGGCCACTAGATGCCAATATGACACGCGCATCCATAACACGCTCGGGCGCGTAATCGCAAGCGGAAACATGGCATCTGCAGTTCAAATGGGCTAGATCCTAGGCTTCAATTTTATTTGCCAGACTGCTTCTCTCTCTCTCTCTCTCAACAGGGCGTGTTCTTGAAGAAAAAAAAAAAAATGTAGCTTTGCATCAATAATGACAGCACTGACCGTTGCACATGCCGCACTCCCATTTAGATAGATATGCAGTCCAAAACGTTTTGCGATTCATTTAAAACTGTACATTTTTAATCAAAAGTTTTCTCTGCATGGAATATAAATGATATAAAAAGTGTTAAAATTAAACGGTTTGATCTGCCTTTATCTTCCCAGTCAAGAGGTGTAAATGCCCCATTCCATGTAACATATCAGAATAGAAGTGGAGAAAATATTCCCATAATCTATCATTTATATATACTTTATTAAAAAAAATATATCATAGAATAAAAAAAAGTTAGCATGGATAAAAAGTGTTTAAGGGATACGGAAAGATCTTGGGTGTTACTAGGGATATAATAACCCTGTGTATTTATTTACTTTTATGCAAGTTATTTTATTAAGTAGTTTTTAAAATCAAACAAATAGTCCCTGTATGGGTCTGCTCAGGCACAGACTCCGTAGAGCTGCATGTGCAGTGTAATGTCCTGGCCTATCAGGATCCACGTCTCCGTAGAATGTTTGAGAGATGGTCACTGATTGGTTAGTATGAGACACAGCAAGTACTACAGAGTCTGTGTTTGCATATATTATATAGTCTTCAGTCATGTCTGCCAAGATTGGAGTGTGCTGAGGTCTGTAGGGTCACGGAGAGTCAAATATATTGGAGTGGATGTCAGCTCCTTCTCCAGTGGACTGCAATTTATCTGACCTCTCTGCTACAGCCTGCCTATCTTTGATTACCTTACATGGGGTAACTCACAGCTTGATTGGAGCTACAGAAGCCCTTCACCACAACAAGGTTGTGATCCAGAAGGAGATCGATAGAGAGAAGGAGATCGATAGAGAGTCAGACAGACATATTGCAACACTAAAATGCAGGAACCTTTTATGTATTTTAAATGCATGATATTTTTGGACTACAGTGGCCCATAATAAGAACTCATTTGCATTATTTACAGCAATTTAATTACTATTAATGAACACGTTATGCTCACGTCACGTGTTATTCTAGACTGCACAGGAATGACACAGATGCACTGTCTATGGAAGTTAGTGTTTATTGACGTTTTGTTCCAATTTTTTACATTCCCCACAGAAAACACAAAGGGATCTTGCAGGTTAAAGTCGAGTTTGTGCATAGTGCGAGAGAAATTATACAGGGGGAAAGAAAATGAAAACGTCACAGTAAAATCGAAATAAAAAGTATCTAGAAAGACGCACAACCACAGGTTACCAGAACCTTAAGATTTAGAAAAGAATTCAATGTGAGATGATGCGGCGATAGCGAACATCAACTATACAAGCAATACAGAGACGGGAAGGGAATTCCAAGACGATCTCGACTCCTCTAAGACACATGTCACCTTGTCTATGTATTATCTCAGGGCCGGCGAGCAGGGTCTCTGCTTCCATAGCCCTCTAATCAGATCTACCACACAGTGATTGATTTATTGGCTCTGGCGCGAATCGCCACAAATTTGTGTGCAATATTTTCGCCAATGTCAACACCCACTCTTGTTCTTGTCATCAGAATAATAAAGTATAAATTAAAAAACTGAATTGGTCAAGGGAACGCGATGCAGTGCAATAGGAGAGCTCATGTTTACATTTTTGCTGCAATGTAGCAATCTGGCTGTTACATTGGAACAAAACCAGAACTCAATGCCCCTCCCTTTTTCTTTGACTCCTCCCAGTCTTGTGTACCCAAGTCTACCTTCCCAACCCACTATTAGTCCATAATAATGTTTAATTTGTTTATTTGGAAATGGATTACCAATCAATTCAGTATTTCAAAAATATTAATTTAATGCAGGTTTTTAAGGGGGCATCTGGAGACAGCAGATCAGCTGCTTGCTAACTTGTTAGTGTCCAGGAGTTGGAGGATCTGTTCGAATATACAGTTTAGGATGGCCACTGCAGATAAATAGTGTTAGCAGGAACCCAATAAAGACTTCTATCAGGACTGTCTCCCTCGGCAGATCCTCTACCACCCACAGTCACTTAGCAGATGGTGGAAAGTAACAGATAATTTAAAGTCCAAACATTGGACTTCAAATATAAAAGTTAGTTCTTTTTACTTCAAATATTGTGTATACTGCTATTAAAGGGGTATGGAAGGGAAATATATATAAAATCACTACTACATCAAAATCCTTTTGTGGCCTGGTTATACAGATTTTTTTAATGCACATATTTCAGCAAAATGGTGCAAGATTAACCAGAACATCTGATTGGTGGACAGCAGAAGGTGATGTCACAATGATTATGGAATGTAGATATCAAGAACAAGAGTAGATACAATTTACAGCAATATAATTATTAAGTATCTGTTTTTCCAGGCAAGTTAATGCCCAGCATATATTCAGTAGTACAATTAAAATTCTCAATCAATAGCAAACAAACAAGCTACTGGTATAATTGCCAATAATTAAAGGTATCCCCCTCCTCTAAAAGTCTTTGCTCACCATTAGACATGAACATAACATAATAATCCTTCCATCATAAAACGCTGGAATACAAATCTACAGCAACATCCGTTACCTTTCATCGCACATAATTTTTTTTTTTTTTTTTTCAGAAGTCAGAATATTCCTTTTTTTTTTTTTTTTCCTTTAAATAAACCAGCAGGATAGAAAGATGCTGCATAAACAAGCGTTCTACTGAAAAAAAAAGATAGAAATGATTCTGTTCCATTTATATATATATTTATATGTATTTATAATGTTTGTAAGTGATCGGAATTGTATTTTTTTTTTCTGATTTAAAAAATAAAAATAAAATAACTACACCTTAAAAGATCAGCAATAAAATATTTCCCGAAGATTCGGTTTATTAACGCTCTATTCTGTCACCCGTTTAAAAGAATGGAAAAATTAATCTTGGAAGTGATTATTAAAGAGTCCAGGAGCGCCCAAGCTCGCTCTTCAATGCAATTGGTCAGCGGCGAAACGAAAAAATAAAAAGATAAAAAATAAAATAAATGCCCCTCCCTTTTTCTTTGGCCCCACCCACTTTTCAGATGCTGCCCAGTCTTGTGTACCCAAGCCCATCGTCTCAACCCCCCATTAATGCATCGTTCAGATCTGCATCTGCTCCAAGTATTTGTATGTTGGATTCTCGTAGCCGTGGTTCTGCATCTTGTTCAGGTGACGTTCCTCTGGGGTCAACATTGGGTCCACCTAGAGAATAAAAAAAGAATTCAGAAAACGTGGCGGCAACATGTACCATCCAAAATAACTGTGTGTGCCCTATAGTTACTGATACTAGAATGACCAAGTTCAAAAAGAACAAACCAGCCATGTAATCCCAGGTAATTCATTTAGTCTTGTGCTCCATTGGAAAGACTGAATGCTACGGGAGACGTGTGTATTATTGGGATTACAGGAGTTTAATGCTTATTTCAAACCAATAATTTGCTTCAATCTAGTCACATATCTTAATAGATTAACAATCCACCCTCAGATGAATTATTTTGAATTGGAATCACTCAAGATGTTTTCTTTAAGTGACTTACCGGAGGCTCCAAATATGACAAATTTAAAAACTATAGGAAATAATTAACACCAATTGAACGTTATTTAAAATAGTATTTTACTACAGTAAAACATTGATGTTTACATTTTTCCGCCTTTCTAATCCACCCACTAAAGAATGTTTATGATCGATCATAACGAATAGTTCCTCAATGGGGTCTGAGTATGCCCCTTCTTTTTCACATGACACACTAAAAACAATGCATTCAAAGCCCCATGGTGTAATCAACCATTAGTAACAGATCATATCCACTAACAAGAGGTACAGCAAGTCTGGTCACAGAATGATATTCACCCCACCACATCCTTCTCACCTCCACTATTCCATGGCTGATGGTTCCATATTGTCTCTTCCTCAACAGGACCAGGCTTATCACAATTACTGTAGCAATGGCGACTGCAATGACGAGCAGGCCGATGAGTGTGCCGCTGCTGAAGCTGAACTCATTGCGCAGAGTGCTCTCCGTGTCCTACACAAGGAGAGAAGGTGTGTTATACACAAGCATCAGAACCTCAGTGATGCTGCTCGTAGCCCACCCCTCACAGTGCAGAGAAAATACCTAACTAACCTGCAAACCAACAGAAAATACAGATTAGGGGAAAAAAAGTAAAACGTACGCATGTACAACAATCATTTAATATATGGTGGGGAAAAAGAGCGATAAAACCCCCCACCGTACAGTAAATAGTATATTTGTGTTCACATTTGAGTGTCTAAAACAAGTTTTCAGCTCAGAATTCTGAGAAATACACTTATTACATTGCACTCTGGGAAGCTGAGCAAGGACATTCAAATGTGCCCACAAATGCCTTGCTCTTCAATCCATAGATCATTTTAAAAATGGCTTCCTTTTAAGCTTATGCCCACTACATTACACAGCTCGGAATCCGATCCACAGACAGCGGTTTTAAGGTTACTGCGTGGGGCAGGATCCCAGCTTGTGTTGTGGACCTTATGAGTAGGTAGTTCACATTCATCATATATTAAATGATTGTGGTGAACACAGATGTACTATTTATTTACTGTACTACTGTACTGTGGAGGGCTTCTATCGCTCTTTTGTCCGCCATATATTAAATGATTGTTGTGGTGACCTACCTACTCATAAGGTCCACAACACAAGCTGGGATCCCGCCCCACGCTGATGATAGGCAGTAACCTTGAAACGGCTGTCCATGGGTAGGATTCCCAGCTTGTGTATAATCCAACCTTGGCTTTGCATAAAAGCTGTGTAATGTAGCAGGCATAAGCTTGAAGGAAGCCACGCTTAATGGTTTATGGATTGAAGAGCAAGGCATTTGTGGGCACATTTGAATGTCCTTGCGCAGCTTCCCAGAGTGCAATGTAATAACTGTAATTCTGAGCTGGAAACAATGTTTTTTATTATTGTTTTAAACATTCAAATGTTAACACAGATGTACTATTTATTTTCTGTAGTCTGTACGGTGGAGACCTGCCACTCTTACTCACTATAAGCTAAATAACATTGTGGTATCACTCACTCTCAAAAGACAATATAGAAAGAAATAACCAGTCATCATTTAATATCTTTTTGATACAAAAGATCAATATTCATGATTCATACATCAACAATTAAAAACAAAACACATATATGAGTTTGGTGGAGGTCACAGGAGGAGGAAAGATAAATGTGTAAGTCCCGGTTTAAAAGATGCAAGAGAAAAAAGAAAAAAAAAAAAGGAGGATTCGAAGGAAATGGATAAAAAAAAAAAAAATAGAACTATTTTAGAAGAATAAATTACATACGAACACACCCCCCCTAAAGCAGTTTAGATTAAATATAAGTCCGGTAGCCTTAAGAGACACTTATCAATGCTCAGGTGAGGAGACTCTTTAAGGGCCCCTATAGTGCTCATACAATGCATTTCATTTGCCTACTAAAAAAAAACTGCTCTAAAAAAGGGAAATGACAGCTGCCATTCCCCTAAAAAAGGTTATGTGGGGACACTCCCCTTTTTCCGATCTTTTAAGAAATGGATTGAATTGTAACATTACTAGAGACACCCAACCTTTATTATTCTTACAATAAATCTATGACACTATCTGGTGTGCAACTTTTCCAAATATGTTAAATATTAGTGCAGCGCTAAATATTCTATTTAAGGATTATCAATAAATTTTATACATTTTTATACGTGTCAATACAAGAGTGCGGCACTGAAATGATCAATATACCCCATTCTTATTGAACCCACTGATTTGCCTAGATTGTTTTAACCTTTGAACAGAGCAGAATGTCCTACAGAATAGGAATATCCTGAGAAAACAAAACATGCCAAATTGCAAGGACAAGCTTAGCATCTTCCACATGAACAAAATTAAAAATACTATCCTACAAGCAAGGTCATCAACCTGAGACGATACAGCCAAGTGACCAAATGACCGCTCCTTGTAGATGGATATAGTTATATATGTTATAGTGTAAAGTAGGGCCTAAGCTTCGTGCTACAAGCTATTCTCAAATTACTCAACCTGTTGTTCATAACCACCAATACGGGAACAAGGCATGGCATGATAGATATGACACTGGCAAGTCCTGCCCTGCTGGTATAATAGATGGGAGCAGGACATGGGCCAATGGTCAGCTGCATAGTATGTATCCCATACCAACACAGTGGCCATTCGTAATATGGATATATATTTGCTATAGTTACATAGAACGCACCCCAGTTATTGCAGAACTGAACACTAAACCTAATGACATCTTGTTACTATAAATATTTGGTGGAAGTTTTAGGTAAATGAGCTTGAACATTGGAATACTTTTTCATGTAATTTGTGTTTAAAACACCCAGCTCTCTTAATAAGATTATGTCATATGGTTATCTCTGTCGCAAGCGCACCTCCAGGTGGGCAAGTCGCAAGCGCACGTCCAGGTGGGCAAGTCGCAAGCGCACGTCCAGGTGGGCAAGTCGCAAGCGCACGTCCAGGTGGGCAAGTCGCAAGCGCACGTCCAGGTGGGCAAGTCGCAAGCGCACGTCCAGGTGGGCAAGTCGCAAGCGCACGTCCAGGTGGGCAAGTCGCAAGCGCACGTCCAGGTGGGCAAGTCGCAAGCGCACGTCCAGGTGGGCAAGTCGCAAGCGCACGTCCAGGTGGGCAAGTCGCAAGCGCACGTCCAGGTGGGCAAGTCGCAAGCGCACGTCCAGGTGGGCAAGTCGCAAGCGCACGTCCAGGTGGGCAAGTCGCAAGCGCACGTCCAGGTGGGCAAGTCGCAAGCGCACGTCCAGGTGGGCAAGTCGCAAGCGCACGTCCAGGTGGGCAAGTCGCAAGCGCACGTCCAGGTGGGCAAGTCGCAAGCGCACGTCCAGGTGGGCAAGTCGCAAGCGCACGTCCAGGTGGGCAAGTCGCAAGCGCACGTCCAGGTGGGCAAGTCGCAAGCGCACGTCCAGGTGGGCAAGTCGCAAGCGCACGTCCAGGTGGGCAAGTCGCAAGCGCACGTCCAGGTGGGCAAGTCGCAAGCGCACGTCCAGGTGGGCAAGTCGCAAGCGCACGTCCAGGTGGGCAAGTCGCAAGCGCACGTCCAGGTGGGCAAGTCGCAAGCGCACGTCCAGGTGGGCAAGTCGCAAGCGCACGTCCAGGTGGGCAAGTCGCAAGCGCACGTCCAGGTGGGCAAGTCGCAAGCGCACGTCCAGGTGGGCAAGTCGCAAGCGCACGTCCAGGTGGGCAAGTCGCAAGCGCACGTCCAGGTGGGCAAGTCGCAAGCGCACGTCCAGGTGGGCAAGTCGCAAGCGCACGTCCAGGTGGGCAAGTCGCAAGCGCACGTCCAGGTGGGCAAGTCGCAAGCGCACGTCCAGGTGGGCAAGTCGCAAGCGCACGTCCAGGTGGGCAAGTCGCAAGCGCACGTCCAGGTGGGCAAGTCGCAAGCGCACGTCCAGGTGGGCAAGTCGCAAGCGCACGTCCAGGTGGGCAAGTCGCAAGCGCACGTCCAGGTGGGCAAGTCGCAAGCGCACGTCCAGGTGGGCAAGTCGCAAGCGCACGTCCAGGTGGGCAAGTCGCAAGCGCACGTCCAGGTGGGCAAGTCGCAAGCGCACGTCCAGGTGGGCAAGTCGCAAGCGCACGTCCAGGTGGGCAAGTCGCAAGCGCACGTCCAGGTGGGCAAGTCGCAAGCGCACGTCCAGGTGGGCAAGTCGCAAGCGCACGTCCAGGTGGGCAAGTCGCAAGCGCACGTCCAGGTGGGCAAGTCGCAAGCGCACGTCCAGGTGGGCAAGTCGCAAGCGCACGTCCAGGTGGGCAAGTCGCAAGCGCACGTCCAGGTGGATAAATAAGAGGGAAAAAAAGCAGGGTTGAAGTCTTATTGTTCTGGGCATGCTCTCGGGGGTTTATCACAAATCATTAGGAGATTGTGAGGAATTTTGTATGTACTTTATGCCCAACATACCCAAATTTCAAGCTCCGTTATTGAACGCTTCTAGTCAGCCACTTTTCATTTCTACAATAACTGGGTCTTGGTCTGTGTTGGTTAAGTAAGGAACCTGCAAACAGAAGTATTTATTCCCAACATGGTGCCCTAATCTCTGCTCTTCGAGGGGAAAGGTCCTCGCCGTTCCCCACATACATACCGGGTCCTCCACAAGTCCACTGACTCTCTCTGCATTGAATATCATTTCCTTCACATCAAGGGTTTCATCAATTACCTGAAAACAGTCAGGAGATGGTTTAACCAAAAATGGAAATGAAAAAAAAACGAGTAAATGAGGGGGCACAAAACTGGTGATGGATGGCTGAATCTGAGACATTAAAAAGGCATTAATTATAACATAAAATAATAAAATTAAAAAAAATAAAAATAATTTATGAAACAAATAATAATAATAATAATAATAATAATAATAATAATAATAATAATATATATATTGCTCTGTTCTATTTTTTAGAGATATTGTAAATTTTGCCAAAACAAGTGACATACAGAATAAAACGGCCAATGTGAGCTTCATGTAAAATGTGCATATCACGTTAATCACTTGTTGGTTCCAGAAATGTTTTTTTTTTTTTAAATAGTCAATAAAACAATCTGTAAATAAAGTGGATTTAAAATTAAATGTTAAACTGCCTGAGACGCTGGGTCTGTTGCCACCGTTGTTATCCAAGACCGGTTTAATTATTCAGGAGTTGTGACTTAGGCATTCCTTTTATCTCAATAATTGTCCATTGTTTGGAAAATCAGGCTGCAAAAATCATTGATAATCACAAAAGAGATGAGGTGGAGCTTGATCATAGGGATAGGGTGAGAACGCACAACTACTGAATAATTTAACAGATTTCAGGTGATGTCAATGGCTTCCAAACAAAATCTTAAATCATAATGTGACTTCCCACCTATGATTTCGCAGAGACTAACGCAGCACGTCAGGGAGGTAACATTCATTTTAAGATTTATTTTACAAATTACTTTATAAAAAAAAAAACACACAAATCCATTTCTACAAGTAAATAGCGTTTAACTAGATGCTCACAGACCTTTATACGGCATTGAGACCCGCCGTTAAATGAATGATTAATAAATAGCAGCCTCCTCTCACCTGAGGCAGATTTGAAGGGTTTTGGTTCAAATAAATTTAAGAATAGGATTATCAACCATGGTGATACATTCAGTAATATTCTATATAACAAGAGCTCAGTAAGTGACATGTGGGAGGAGGCTGCTATTCACATCAACTAGGGAAAATAAAAGAATTAAACTAATTTCAAAAGATGGAGACTAAAATGGTGCATGGTATAAAAAAGGAAAGAAAAAAAAAAAAAAATAAGAAAAAAAAAAAAGGAAAATCTCATGACCTTAATATGTGCAACTCCGATTGGAGGACAGATGTGTATTGTAAATGCATCTCTACTACTGTTGACCCCTACACCTCATAACCCTATCACACAGGCCTATGGAGAGGGGATAGGAGTTGCAGCAAACGCACCCCTGCTGTAGGTACAGAATTTGTCATAGGCCTGGGGACAGGGGTGGGAAGGATTTCTTGCAGGTATTAAGACAACTCACCACTTTCTTTTCCGCTTTGCTCCTGCTATTTATGATTTTCTCTTCTGCTCCAATCAGCGTGTTCAGATCGGCCATCCCAGATCCTGAAGAAGGTAGAAACAAACAGGTGAAGGGGACTACTAGTGCCTATATAGAAAAAAAGGTAAAAAAACACAGGTGCAACCATATGGGGAATAACCGGTACATCTTATGCATGACTTATTGGCTGCAAATGAGCTTCATGAAGGATCTCTGCAGTGGAGTAGCAGGAGCTAGATGTTTAACTAGCTGGTGATAGTTAATAAAATTCATATTCAATGGTTTAAATACGGTCTTTCAAACATCAACCTGTAAACATTAATTTCAGTTGGTGGTACCCACCCCTTATAAAAGGTCAAGAGGTGGGAGCAACAAAAAACAAGTTGGTGTCCTTGTAAAGTTAAACCAAGGCAATGAAAAAACACCTGCTTCTGTCTAACCACTTCGGACAGACTTTCAATGTTGCTTCAACCCCCTTTATTACCTCGTAAGGGGTGGACACAAGAACATGTTAAAAAAATACTTTACTATGGTATAATGAGCATTGATTTTGTTAACGTGAAATAAATTTCTCTCAATCATTTATTCTATAATAGACAAAAAATGTATGCAACATTTAAATTGCAATTATTCCCACCATAAGCTAAATGATGATGTGGCTAATAGCCTTCCCACAAATCTATTGCAGGAGTTAAGTACCAGCCCCACACCGAGATGAGATCCATTAGATTGAAACATCTGTGTGGGTAGGTCTCCTAACTCGTGCATAATCCATCCCATAAAGCCTGTGTAATACAGCAGATAGATGCCTAAAGGAGACCTGTAAAAAGTGGTATTGTATGAGAGTGAAAATGCACTGCAAACTCATTTGCATGCCCTCGCCCAGTTTCCCTGAGTGCAGGGCAATAATAGAATAAAAAATATATATATGAGTAGAAATACATTTTAACTTATTTTTAGCCATTTAAATGCGAGACATGCAATTCATTTACTTTAAATGTGGTACTACACTGTTTCTTTAAAAAAGTGAAAAAAATAAATCACTATTGTGATGTTTTAATGGGTCAATGACAGTTTGTTACAAAATGATACATTGGATGACTCAATGGTCAGTTAATTTCCTTTTCTTGAATTATTCCACCATGTGGTTGCACCATGCATTGGATACAAGTACAAAGATAAGGGTAGCGCCTGGTCTATTATTCCTATGCTTTTTGGATAAAAAATGCTTCTAGAATTAGATGAAAACAGAAGTACAAGCAAACCCTTTCACCACGCAGTGTCAGCAAGTCCTTAAAGGGCCACTGAACTCATTTTAAGTGAGCTTGATGGTGTGAGACTACTGGATTGTATGTTAACATCAATATTAACACCAATATCTAAAGTTTTAAATCTTTGTTTATATGCAGACTATTCTGCCCACTGGCTGTTTGGAGTAACTAGCAAAGTGATTGATAGCATGGCTTCCCTCTAGACTCAGGTTACAATGCACTGACCAGTGAACCCATAGCTTTCATGTTTTAGGTGAGTACCAGTATTCCATGCATGCACAGATAGACGTGGTAAGTGTTCAATTTTGTTTGGGTGGATTACTGCATGGAGCAATACCCCACCTCAGTTTGTCTGCACACTCAAATTCCAGAAAAGGAAGAGAGCAGAAACCTGACTTTTCTGCAAAAAGTCCCATTACAAGGTCTGTTCCCTTCAAACTCGTAATTAAGTGGCCCTTTAATAAGCAGAATCTGGAAAGTCAAATAGAGCAGCCTGACGCCATAGGACTGGACTGTAAATATATTTGTATGTACTTAAAAAGGTTCTTATTTGCAAAGGAGTCGACTGCTGTCAACAGTAAGTGGTGGAAAGTGTCACTGCCTTCAAAATAAACTGAAGTGAGAGAAATGGGATGGAGTGGTGTGGAGTGACTAGTACAAGACCAACCTTTTCTCACTGGAAGGTAGGAATCCCGTTGCGATTCTAAGCAGGAGTTGAAGGGAAGGAGGTGAGAGGGGAAAAAAAAGGGGGTGAAGGAATTAGGAAAAAAACAAAAAAAAAAAAGATAGAAAAGCAGAAGATATTAAAAATAACTAAAAGGCTTGTGAGCTGCTGGCTTCTGGTGTCTGGAGATACGTTAGTGCAGCTATTGTGGGACCCTTCAATACGAAGAGCAACCCAATTAACTACAGTTTAATAGAGAATATTTCATGCCGTATTTGAGAGTGCGTGCAGCAAACAGGCATTAAAAAAATACAGGCAGTGTCAGGGGAGCGCAGCACAAAAACAAAGGGAAATGTATATCTATTAGAGAGAGAATCTATCTATATCCATCCTCCTATATCCCTATACACATATAGACACATATATACAAACATAACTATCACCATACCTTTAACTATATAAATCTATAACCGCATATAATGTAGGTCTTTTAGGCACATATAGTTATGTACACAGGGACACCAAATTGGAAGTATCCAGTGGTGGTAAAGTTTATCTTGGAGACGCTCTGACTACCGCATTGTATAAGATTATGTTGCATGAAGGCGATAATTTAATGTAACACAACCTACCTTCAGATTCTGTGATTGCTGGGAAGGTTTTCACCTGGAAAGGTCGGATGGGGAAGCCCTCTTTTAGTGGGCCCTCCTCACTCTCTTCTGAGCTCACCTGGACATCTCCCTGAGACTCTGAGAATGAGGATGTGAATTGGTCCATATCTGCTCGCTGCTCCTGGAACAGTTCATCTATATGACAGACCAGATGGAATCAGAACAGAATAACTATGTGTGTATAATACACACACAAACACAGGAAGTAATAGAGTTTAAGAAATACAAACCAATTTCATCTTGAATTTCATCAGCGACATACGGGACTTTATATAGCAGAGATAAGCTTTGGTTCATCCGTTCCTCAATCACACGGAGATGGGTCATCACCTGAATAATCCAATAAAACAGTTACTACAAATACATAGGGCACAGACTGAAGAAGGACCAGCCTAAATGGCCCCAGTGGTGGTGGGGGTTAAGAGAAGCATGATCATTTGGATAAAATGATAGTCACAGAAATGTGTACATTTTAAAGTACACACAGTTATAACAACTGTGCATACGTTCCTTCCTTATCCACCACAACTGACTGAGTTAAAAAATGGGCCTTGATAAGGAGACAGATAATTTATTCTGAAAATACTTACTTTCAAGCTCAAATTAACTGATACTTTCACTCAATTTTTATTTTTTAACAACAAATTAAAAAATTAAATCTCTGTAGTTTTTATTCAGTAAAAAGGGTCATTTGTTATGTTAACGAGAATAGGTACAGACGAGGTAGACCTACTGCTTTAATTAAAAACAGTAAAAATTTAGTTTTTGTCAAACTTTTTTTCATTTTACAATATTAGGATTGAAAAGTCATGAGCAATATTGTAAAACCTCCCTGGAAATGCTTCTGAAAGATTAGTTTTTCTAATCTGAATATTATAAGGGATTTTGAAGGTTCCCTGATGTTACTATGTATATAATAGACCTGTGTACCGATTGGTTTCTATGCACTTTATTGTATTAAGAATGGCGTATAAGCTCTGTTTTTGCCTAAAATAAACAAATGGGTCTGCCCACTGCAGTCTTACCTGCGATTTCATCTGTGCAGCCTTCTCTGGATCCACAGCAAGAACATGTTGATAATGGCGTATGGTGTGCAGTCTGTCTTTGTTCTCTGCTCGTACGTAGCGCTTCAGGGCCTGGAGGATGCGATGAGGCTGTAGAAGAGAAAGGTCATTAGAATGCAGAAATCAGCCATAGTGCAAGATAAGTCTGGACTTATAAAGTACACACAATGGATTTCAAAAGGGTTTCAGTTTCTATTGATCAACTTCTTAATTCTACCACCGATTAAGAATCTTAGAGTAAATCTCAGATATTTTTCACTACAGCCTTTGACAAAGCTGCAGATGCTGAAAAACCGCCCCCTTTTTTTTTTTTTTTTTTTGCACAAGACTTAAGGAATTAAAAAGCAGCCCAAGTAGTATCTTTGCCTTTAGCTGTAACCCTAGAATATGTCTAAATACATAGTTTTGGGGGCTTTAAACCTTGTTAAGTCTACCAGGTAGGAGGTATACCCTCAAGATCATAGATTGCTTCTATCATTCGATCTCTGGGCATATGTATGTACTATACTATACTAGCAATTTTGGTTGCTAATAGGTTACTTTCAGTATCCATAAATAAAATCGATTTTTAATCTTTACTTATAATTAAGCACCAGGAAAAAATAGGCTGAGCATTGTATATAAGGACTTCAGACTCAAAAATAAAAATCTAGGTTAGTAGCACAGCCATAGTCGGTAAACATTGTTTTGTATAATTATTCATTTTGTCTGAATAATAAAAGTCTCTGTATAGGGAAGTTCTATTTTTACTGTTTATATTCAGACACATCTGTGGGATTACATCCGTAAGATATACAAGTTGTCATTCAACTTCCAAGGTATAGACTAGCTGTGCCACTAAATATTACACAGCAATAGCTTTAATGTTCTGTAATTATTTAATCTGAATATCTATGGGAGTAGAGAATAGCACTATAAGTTTCTGATAATGTTCATTTACTAAAAAGTGTTATTTATATATTGCTCATTGAAGAGCAGACATCCAGAACGCAAGTATTCTCCATAATTAAAAAGCTCCAGAAAGTTTGGTAATTAAAACCAGTCTTTCCCTGGTTTAGATCCTAGGATAAGGATCTCTCTCGCTCTCTCATGCCCTTTATCCGCTTTAGGTCAGGTCTATTAGCTATTTTTGATCACATGAGTTACTTGGCACAAAGCTATTCAACGTCATGTGTGGTGAGAATGTTAAGTCATTACAGTGAGAGATCAAAATTATCAATCATTAAAATAATATGTATAATAAAATAAATAAATTAAAAATAAAATAAAAATAGTTTGGGAAAAACTAAATAAAGCAGATAAAAAAAACAAACAAAAAAAAACAGAGAAGTTTGGGAAAAAATGTAATAAAAAAACCCCCAAAACACTGCTGACTGAAATGTTAGAACACACACTGTGGTTATTTTTTTCCATATAGTATTTTAAGTAACTAAAATGGATAATGGGCAATTTTTTTTTTTTTCTAAAATAAAAACACAATATTTAAATGTTTTTACTTTTTATGCATGTTTACTGCAGGGATCAATATTCTTCTCAGCTGATTTTGCATTTTACTTTAACAGTAAGTTGTGTCCTTGTAGAGTAATGAACTTTTTTTACTTTTATTGAAAGTACTGTCAGTTTTACATGCCGCATTCCCATTCTGCAGATGGAGGATTTCTTTGCACTTTTTTTCCTCCAACCACAGGAAGTTGATCAGCAGAAACCAATATAATAGATTCCACAGAGGAGTGGAGACATCAGAGTGCATGGATTTCAAATCTCTCCTCAGGAAACCCAGACAGGTCAGGATTTCGATTTAACAGTATGTGAACACAGGTGAGGAAATTGGTATTCAATATGCCATGGAGCCTCCAATAGTCCACCTTGTGTTAACACACAGTTAAGGATTTTGATTTAACAGTCTGGGGCTCCCTGAGAAGAGGTTTGGAAATCATGGTCATATTGTGTACTAAAAACTCCCATTGGATGCTTTGAACATTGAACAGTCAAGTTGGGGGGTGCAAGGGCAAACTTAATTGTTCATCATCATCACAACAACAACAACAATAATAATATTTGCACAACAATCTAACTGGGTACCCCACAAAAAAAAAAAACTACTTACCCGAGGGGGGTCAGCCTGTAGTGCAGACAGGTAGTTCTCTAGCGCAATGCGGCGCTTGTTGTTCAGCATGGCCTCAACACGAGCCAAGTGGGTCTCCACCAGCTGCTGCTTCTCACTGGCTGCCTCCTTCTCCAGAGACTTCACAGTGTTCTGGAAATGCTGCAGAATAAGTCACAGTTTAATGGACGCCTCACCCAGATATGCAATTAAAATAGTCAATTATATCCAGTCATGGTCAGTATGCACCCTTCAGAGGGAAGTGTATTAAACAGAAGTGGAGAGTGTTTTATTCAGTGATTTGTTCATTTGTAACAATATTTTACAAATCCCAGTATTCATATAGCAGCCATGATACAGTTATAGTTCAAAAGGGACCAATTAAAGTGGTAAATCACAAGTGAGCAGAACATGGCTGGAAGTATTTTTACACTACTTTGCTTTTAATGGCGGTTAGATCTCCAAGGATAATCAGTAGCTATAATTAAAAAAGGTTCATGGACCAGAACAGACTCCTTAAGTCAAGTAAAAAAAACAAAAAAACATTAGAATTCTATCAGAACTGATGCTTGGATCATTTTCCCAGACTGTTAAAGGGATATGCAAGTTTACCATTTTTTAATATAAAATTATTACAGGCTTAAAAGCTCTGCTTTTACTCACCGACACCTTCCAAACAATCCCTGCAAAAGATCCACCCCAGCAGCTCCAGTATACGTCTCTGCAATACTATATATACACACACACACACACACACACACACACACTAACCAATCAGACTGTCCCAGCAGCTTTTCACAATTTTAGCACTTGTGATTGGCTAGTAAATCTAGCATCAATAGAAATAATTTGCGCATCAGTTACTGATGGAGATTTGCAGGGACTATATGAAAGGTTTCAGCGAGTAAAAAACAGAGCTTTTAAGCCCACGATAATAAAATTATGTTTTGATCTGCAAATAAACAATTAGATAATTATTTTAATACTAGAAAATTGCCCGTCGCTTAAGTGTTACAGTGTTTGGTTGGGTTGAGTGTTCCTACGTTGTGTTAAATGTTAGTGGCTTGGATGAAGGGTTGCTGCTTAGTGCTAGTTTTCCGCCCTTTGAGCTAGTTTTTGTCCCCGGCAGCCATTTTTCCCCCCTTGCTTAGGCGATTTTCGATTGTGAAAAAAACGACAAATATGCCCCAAAATTACTTGCAACGTCACTCACAGGCTTCCTGGCTCTCCCACTGTGCTGTGTTTGAGTGTGTAAGTGAATTTGAGGCATATTTGTTTTTTGTTTTTTAGGTCTTTCCAGCTGTGTGGTTCGGCCGTTAATCAAATTTTTGCGAGGCGCACAGTGTATATATGGATTTTGGTCCTAAGTCCTATAGGTCGCAAGTCCCGCAAGAATTGCAGTGCAATAAGCGCCTTTGGTGCTCATTGCAGCCTGTCCAGAGTGCTGCAGGCGTCAACGGCTCGCCTCACGAGGCTCGCAGTTGGGGCCGCAACGTGACCAACGTCCTTTAACTAACAACTATATATGTGATTAAAAACAGGGAACCCTCCACATCCCTTTAAATCTTAATAGTACATTTGCTTATGCTTTTAAAACCATATTTAAGAAACTAAAGGCACATTAAGTCACATTCTCTATTATGCTTTAACAATTTAGACGTGGCAGCCCATTGTAATCATCATTCACAATTGTCAAGAGGTTCTTAACCAACAATTAAGTCATACAAATTGGGAAGGTGATCCAAAATGTAGGCTATTGATAAAGAAGCCAGACTGGTCTGTAGAGGACGCTCTTACTTGTATAATGTTCTGTCTCTCAGCCTTTGGAAGATTCAAGGCCTGGCGCTCGGCTTCCTCCCATTCTTTTTTCACCTGGTAGGTCAAAGAATACAACATGAACATCTGCCCTTCCAAGGAGCAAGACAACACTGTCTCATCCAAGTGTCCTCATGCTCACCTGGTCCATGCGGTTGTGGTGTCTGACTTCCAACTGTTCCTTGGCCTTCTGGAAGCGAGCATGCTCATTATCATCAGCAGGGGTCTCAAAATACACATCAACATCATCAGCAGGAGCTGGCGTCGGTGGGACTAGAAATAAGGCGAGTCAAGACCAGACAGTTTAAAAAAAAAAGGAGGTGTTTAAGTGAAAAATATAAAAAAGTACGAGTTTGGAACCAGTCCCAAGCTGATGAGATCCATTTAAGGTAAAAACAGGAGACCTACCCACAGACAGACTAACTCATGCATAATCCATCCTATGCTACACTTTGAAGCTGTGTAATACAGTGTGCATGTGCCTACAAAGGAGCCATGTATCAAGTGTCATCAGATTAAAGAGTGAAAATGCATTGTGGACTCATTTGCATGTCCCCACCCAGTTTCCCATATTGCTGTGCAATAACCAATTCTCTGGCTTCTGAGCAGAAAATACGTTTTTGTTCACATTTGAATTGTTAAAAAAAAAAAAAAAAATACGTTAAACACAAACGTACTAGTTATGTACACTACTCTGTACGGTGGAGGCTTCTATCACTCTTTTGCTCACCATTAATTAAAGGAGGTATGCGGCAGTGAAAGGAGTAAATAGCTCCAGACCGCGTAGGAAGTTGCCAAATATGTAAAAAATAAAAATACATTTTGCTACCATGTGGATTTTGTCAGCGTGTGTTTCAGCACCAGCTGCTGTTCTGCTCTACCACCTACACACAGCACAATCGGAGGACCGCAAGCTTAAAGGGACACTCAAGATACAAATGCAGCAGAAAAAGGAGCTTTTTATTTAGAAGAAAAATCTCTCTCATATTCTACACACATTTTTTATGCCAGAAAGCAAATGGTTATCACTTGCAAATACTGGAATAAGTTATGCCAGTGTAACTATTTACCTTAAGATTTTGTTTGCAGAAGTACTTGTCAGATTGGCACGTTTTAATGCACTCTTTAGTATTGTCTGCAAGAAAACTTTCTGTATTTCTGCAAATAACCATTAAAGATGCTACAGTTGCATCTATGTTAAAGGGTACTAGAACAACCATAAACATTTTGCATTAAAATGAAAGATTTATATTCAACATTTAGACAACAGGATACCCCATTTAGGCAAATAAGGCATTTATTCACAGTCTAATTACATGATGGAGACTGCAGTTAAAGTATGATGGGAATTGCTACTTAACCCATTATTTTCTTAGTTATGGTCTCTGTATTTGAACCCTGCCAAGTGCCATTTGCTCCTATTTTATGATGTATACACAAATATCTAGTTCATCAAAAAAGTTGATATTGCAGGATTTCAACTTGTTTTGCTTATTAACATTTAATAGGACATATTATGAAAAACATAATATATAGATACAATATATATACAGAATTAGATCATTGACCTTTATTTAAAAATTAAAAGGAAAGGTTTGTTGATCTTTATTTCAAAGTAAGTATTTTCCATTAGTCCTACCTTGAGACGCTTACTCCAATATTGTTATGGTCAAACCACTAGACTTGGCTAGCACAGGGTTAGCAAGAAATATAAAGAGGAGGACACAAAGCTGGAAGCTCAAATTGGAGATCTGGAGAGGAGAATTGCAACACTTCATGATATTGTCACACTGGAAAGGGGAGTTGGTGCTCACTGAGCACAGATTAGCTGGGCCTAGCATGGAGATGGGGCTAGTGAGGATGTCCAGGGAGGTAGCAGGCCAGTTCGGAGTTGGCAAACAAACAGATTTGCCAGATTGAGTGAAACTGTTGGGGATGTCCATTCAGGAATTGCAATGCCAGATAGAGCTGTTCCCTCGAACAGCCGGGAGAACAGTTCTACTGGAGGAGAGGGAGGGCAGAATAGGCAGAGCAACAGACAGGTTTTGGTGGTAGGGGACTATTATTAGGAAGGTAGACAGGGTGATTTGTCACCCAGATCCCAGCAATCGAACAGTTTGCTGTCTCCCGGGTGCTCGGGTTTAGCATGTTGTGGATCGGGTGGATAAATTATTGGGAGGGGCTGGTAATGAACCGGCGGTCTTGGTACACATTGGTACCAATGACAAAGTTAGTGGAAGATGGAGCGTCCTAAAGAATGATTTTAGAGAATTCGGGAATAAGCTTAAAGCAAGGACCTCCAAGGTAGTATTTTCTGAGATGCTACCAGTGCCATGTGCTAGCCCAGGGAGACAGAAGGAGCTTAGGGAGGTTAATGCGTGGCTAAAAAAGGGGAGCCGTGCAGAGGGTTTGGGGATTTTAGAGCACTGGGCTGAATTCTCACTTGGATAGAATCTCTATAGCAGGGATGGATTGCACCTTAGTGTTGATGGAGCTTTTGTGCTAGATTATAGAACGGCTGGGCTAAACTTGTAGGTGGGGGGGGGGGAGGGACTATATAAAAAGTATTGGGGTAGAAAGGGTAGAGAGGGAAAGGGATGAATTAGTTACCCATAGGGGAGGAGAAGGGGGAGGGTAACAATAGACAGTAGGGAGGTATTAATAGGGGCCTCAAATACAGTCGCAAGAACTTCACCACGGCAGACCCATAGTAACATAAAGTGTATGCTTGCTAATGCAAAAAGTTTGCCTGGGAAAATGCGGGAGCTAGAATTATTAGCAGTACAAGAAAAATGGGACTCAATAGGCATTACTGAAACATGGTGGGATGAATCTCATGACTGGACAGCAAATTTGGATGATTATAACTTATTTAGGAAAGATTGGGGAAATGGTAAAAGAGGAGGAGGGATCTGTCTATATTAAAAGCCTGAATTTAAGCCTATAGTCATAGAAGATATTTATGCTGGAACTAGCGGCAACATTTAATCTTTGTGGGATGAGCTAAATAGTGAAGGAGCTAGTTGGTGGGAGTATGGTATAAACACCCAAATATAAATTGAAAGTGAGGAAATACAATTATTGTTACAGATTGGAAATGCAGCTAAGCACGGGCAAGTTCTAATAATGGGAGATTTTAATTACCCTGAAATAAACTGGATAAATGAGACCAGCAGCTCAGCTAAAGGGAGTAGATTCTTGAGTACTCAGGGATCATTATCTGGTCCAGGTAATACAAGAACCTACTAGAAATGGGGCCATCTTGGATTTAGTCCTCACAAGTAATATTGATATAATATCAAATGTTAAAATAGGGGAACAGTGATCACAACAGTGTCTCATTTGAGATTGAATACAAAAAACAGAGCTGCAAGGGGCCAAAAAAAATCTAAAATTTTAAAAGGGCTAAGGGCAGCAATACTACATATAGACTGGGATAAATAACTTACAGGGAAAAATACTGCAAATAAATGGACAACATTCAAATCTTTACTAAATGTACATACTTATCGACATGTACCATATGGAAATAAAATGAATATGAGTAAATCACATCCCATGTGGCTTAACAATGACTTAAAGATCATGATGAGGAAAAAGAAACATGCATTTAAATTATACAAGGAGGAGGGAACAGAGGCAGCTTTATGTGACTATAAGGAAATCAACAAGGCCTGCAATAGGGCTATTAGACCGGCTAAAATAGAAAATGAGAAGTCAGTTACAAAAGAAAGTAAGACTAACCCTAAAATGTATTAAATGGGAAGAAGGCAAGGAAGGAAGCTATAGGAACATTACAATGTGACACATGCTCTCTGATAATTAGTGACCAGGAAAAGGCAGATGAGCTAAATAGGTTCTTTTCATCAGTATACACAAGGGAGGTACCAGTGGTTGGGACACTGCAACAAAATGGGGCTACACTACCATCACTAAATAATTGGTTAACGCAGGAAGAAATCCAAAAGAGGTTGGAGAAAATAAATGTTAATAAAGCCCCAGGTCCTGATGGAATACATCCAAGGGTACTGAGGGAGCTGCGTTCTGTAATAGCCAAACCATTATATCTAATCTTTCAAGACTCACTCACTACAGGGTCTCTACCAGATGACTGGAGAAAAGGAGAGGTGATACCTATATTCAAGAAGGGAGCAAGAGCAAATCCGGGTATTATAGACCAGTGAGCCTCACTTCTGTAGTGGGAAAGCTTTTAAAAGGGCTAATAAGGGATAATATACAAGAATATGTCTATTTGAACAGGATTATAAGTAGGAGTCAACACGGATTTTTGAAGGATAGGTCATGTCAAACAAACCTAATTAGTTTCTATGAGGAGGTTAGTAGGAACCTGGATCAAGGCAACTCAGTGGATGTAGTCTGTTTGGATTTTGCAAAGGCTTTTGATACAGTGCCACATGGAAGACTATTGCGCAAACTAAGGGATACAAGAATTGCAGTACATATCTGCTCATGGATTGAGAGCTGGTAGCAAGATATTTTCAACTGGCAAGAGGACATCCCTTAAGGTTAGAGGAAAAAAGATTTCATCTTAAACAAAGAAGAGGTTCTTCACAGTTAGCGTGGTTAAACTGTGAAAAACTCTACAAAAGGATGTGGCGACAGCGAATTTGATAGATAACTTTAAAAAGGGGTTAGATATATTTTTAAATAAATAAATAAATAAATAAATAAATAAAGAGGGCATTCAAGGTTATCCTAGAAAACTAGCGAAGGAATATTGATCCAGGGCAAAATTTGATAGTCAGTTTCTGGGGTCAGGAAGGAACTTTGCTCCCCCCCCCTTATGAGACAATTGGCAAAGTTTCAATGTTTTTTTTTTTCCTGTTTGCCTTCTTCTGGATCAATTAATTATTTAACAAATAGTCCACATATTAAAGAGATCAAAATAGGACTAATAGTCTTTATTCAACCTCAAATACTATACAAAGCATGATAATCTAGAAGAAATTGAAGGATCCTGGATGTTACTATGTATACAATGTCCCTGTGTATTTATTTACTTTGATGTACTTTATTTTATTAAGAAATTCTTATAATATCGGTATTTACTGCCTAAAATCAAAAAAATTGTCGGCCTATGCCACAGTTGGCAGACCCATACATGGACTACAGTGCAGTGTCCTAGCCTATTAGTGACAACATCTCAATTGCATGTTTCTGAGAGGTGGTCACCGATTGGTTAGTATGAAGCACAGCAAGTACAACAAAGACTGTGCCTGCATATGCAACAGTGGGCCATCCCATACAGGGACTATTTATTTGATTTTAGGCAGTAAATCAGAACTTAGAGGCACCTCTTAATATAATCAAAAAAAAATACATAAAAGTAAATAGTTACAGGAGGTATATAATATACCTAGTAACACCCAGAAACCTTCCATGTGCCTTTACTGTGTCTTAGTCACAGTCTGAAGCGTAAATCTAGATCGGCAAAAATCAAGAAGCTAGAGCAACAACTAGACACATACTACAAGTGCCATCACGTGTAGCAACCAATCACTGTGTAAATAGGACATGGATTCCAGCCTAAAACATTCTGTAATAAACACTGACCAAAGCATATAATGTGGCTTAAGACAACGGAGCTGAAGAAAAATCAGAGATTGGCAAAAAATGGACTGAGAAGCTTCAATGCACATACCGAGCAATCAAAACTCAGACTCTGTATTTGCAAAAAAAAAAAAGGAAGTTCAGGGCCAGATCAGGAAAAGCTAGTCACTTTGCATAAACCACCATATACAAGCTACAAATACTGAGGCTCCTGCAGATAATCCAGTAATCCTTGCATGGGGAAGGGCAGAACATAAACTGGGAAAATATGCATAAAATTCCATAATTCTTCTCTTGCAAAAAAAAAGAAAAAAAAAAACAGGAAATTGCTTGGATATCCTTATGCAAAAAAAAAAAGTTCCTATGGCCGATTCTTCCAAATACATTTTAAAGAAAAAACTACACAGATTTGTTCTATGCATGCTACTGTGGTAATTTGAGATCGATATCTATAAATATTCCTAAATTACCCTGAGGAAGTAAGCTATAGACTTGGAAGAAACACATCAGTGCCTTTTATTTCATTGCCCCTATATACAGGAGGTTCCTGATTTTATACTGTGTGAATAAAGATTGTTTTTAATTCTTATTTGCGGTCTCCTTTTTCCATCCATAATAGATTTTCCTTGTGAATACAAAATAAAAAAATAAATTTAAATAAGAAAGTTAAACAATAATAAAAATTAAATAAAAATAAATAAAAAATTAAGTAAAAAATGTGCAGTTCATGACATTTCATCAAACTTGTTAATTAAGGCAAGAAATCAAAAACAATGCAAATATTAATGTAACAAATGTCAATAGCAAGTTAAATATATACCTAGATTACGTATATATTTATTCAGACAAAGCGTAAGCAGACAGACAGCTATACTACAAGTTTGAGTGAAGCATTTCACTTTGATCCAACGTGTACCCATAATGCATTTCAGGAGAGGGCCCACGTACTATAAATCTGGAGGACCCTCACACGTGGATTCAATTTTGTAACCATAATGCATCTCAGGAGAGCACCCATGTGGGATAATCTGAAGGCCCCTCACACTTGTGAATCAGACCAGTGAAGGACGGATTATGTGGTTAGTCAAGGCGCTGACAACAAGTGGGAGAGAAGGGCTGACAAAAAGGGAACCAACATCTAAAAAGCTGCAAAGACAAGACATGGAGGCTTTAACCCTTTAGTCCTGGAGATGCAAGCCAAGCAGGTTAGGGCAATTTGCTCTGGGAATTAAAGGGTTAAACAGACGAGACACGGTTAGACCAGAATCACCTTGGCCAACAGAGGCAAGCAGTGCTAAGCTAGGTAAACCAAGATGCTCTAGACTTACTCATTATCTTACAAACGGCCATGCAATAGTCCTCAGACTCAAAATTGTTCCTGTTGCCGCCACAGCCTCCGTATATAAAGCGGACACACTTTTTCTGGCCAAGGTCGAAGTACCAGCGTGGCATCATGGCCCGGCAGGGACCGGTCATGGCCTCTTGAGAGCAGACAGCTGTGAGAACATGGGTTACAAATGGCAGCAGGTGAAGGACCGCAAGGTTGGGACATGGAATTCCAACTCGTATAAAAAGTGACAGGTCAGTGGAGATAGTAATATACAACTAGCACCATAGTTATATATTACGAACAGGTAAGTGATACGGTGTGAGAGGAGATACAACTTTCAACTTAGTATTTTCTTGTTCATGTCCAATTTGTGCCTTGAGAAAATAGATTAGTGTGAACATTAGACTTTACCATAAACAACTTATGAATTAACAGTAAAAAGTATTGAGTTTTAGTGAAAAAGCATAACTACCTTTCCTTTCATCTTGAACATGTTGCTCTTCCCCACTTATTTCAGCTGGCAGACTAATAGTTTAATTCATCCCGCCTGACCTTATACATGATGTAGTATGATAGAGCAAAAAAAAAAAAAAAGTATAGAAATACAATAAATAAGGTATTCACTATTCATTTACTGTGGCGTTCCTTTTTACTTTCTCATATTGAAATATATTGGATAGTTCATCTTATTGCGGATTGCAACAAAGTGAATCAGCTGTCAGTGTCCCTTTAACCTACAACTCTGTGCATGACCTTAGATTATATGCAATTATCTCCATTCCTTAAATGTCTTCTTTCTGAAATAGTTTGTGGACGCAACCTTTTTTTTGTTCTTTGAGCCTTTCCCAAAACTAGCTAAATACAGTGCCCTGTTTCAAAGTTCATAATTTTGTGAACCGCAATTGTTTATTTAGCAAACTGTGTCCCGGACTTGGATGATGTGACCCTGAAGATATGCTGCACGTCCTAAAATGGTACACAGCCAGTCACATGGCGAGTGGGGCATCTGAAAGCAATTTGTGATGGCTTTATGAGTGGCACAAACAAGACATTTTATAGGTCAAGGAGGTGCCCATGGGAAATTATACACATTTGTAACTAATCAGATTACGAAGGAATTCTGTACATTTGTAACAACAAACTTTTGACATTTCTTGTGTGAGCTCCACCCCACAAGGAACCTATGTAGGCAGAGTGTCCTAGCCAATAAACTATGCAGAATTGTGTCCTAGCCAATCGTCTGTCAGTATAACAACTGCCTCCCGAGCAGTGAGAGGGAAACCGATATTTTTGTGCCTGCTCTGATTGGCCACAACGATTAATTGTATGCCAATTTTACTTCTTAAAATCAAATTAATAAATTGTGCAAACTTAAAAAGAGGTAGGTTTATAAATGTTTATTTTGTTGTTTTTTTCACACACTTTTGATCCCCCTCTATCAGATGCATCAGAAGCCAGGAAACTTCTAGATACCTTTAATCACGAGCTGGACAAAAATTACACTTTGGCCGTTGCTGTAGATCTGCTGACCTTGCAGATTGCAGACGCTCATGTGGCCGTGCCTGCCATTTGTCAAAGCGTTTCTCATTGCGTTTCCTGCTCTGATGTAATCTCTGTTGCTTAAACACAGATTTGCACTTTGGTTGTGACTAGATTTATCTGCAGGGCAACGTCCCACAAAATTGCCAAATTGAACCAGCAAGGCTCAGAGAGCTTGAGAGAATAGATTTTATCCTGTGCCGTCTCCTTGCAATTAAATATTCTTGAAGCTGGTCATTGACAGACAAAGAGCACTCAGGCTGATGCACTCCAAGTGTGGGAGAGCATCTTGATTAATAGGCTGTCTATCTTGGAGGGAAGACCTGCAGCGTACTGCAGAAAGACTAAGGCTTCAGTGCGTCATCTTGACTTACCCAGAAATACTTAAAGGACACTGTAGCAGATATTTTTATTAGGCTATTTTAAAAAAGGACGTTGCATTACTAACAGGAAAAAAAGGCAAAAAATAAAAATAGCCTTTAACTACTCCTTATTTATGCAATTACCTGCAGTTAGTTTAAAGGATGATTCTACTACAATCTAAAGCCATTTTGCCCATTCTATTAAAACAGGGAAGATTTATGGCTACATACTGACACTGTGCTCCTTAGCTACAATATATAGCTTGAACAGGCTAAAAAAAAAAAAAACACATTACCAAATGCTCACTGGCCTCTCCCTTCCAACCGACGAGCACCGCCTACCCCATTTACCCGATGTGCCAAGTGACACTGCTCAGCATCATCTGGTCAAGTTACTTCCAAGCTTTAGCCTTGGGCCACTTCAGCTCCACTGAAAGTAACTGACATCCCTTGCATATTGCTTCCACTGAACCAACCAAGGTGGAACACAAACGGATGAACTTTTAGATCATGTACTCAAAGTTGTTCATAAATCCCTTTACACACTGATCTCCTACAGTCTCATTTATGGTTCTGAACTCATTCTCATAGGCAGAGCTACCTTTGTTTTTATGTGCGCAAGTGTTTAATGACATCTTAAAGATAAAAATGTACACACAAAAAAAGTTCAATACATCAATCATATGAATAGGTTTCTCTGTGTCCTTCCCCCATCTTCTGTCCTTGAGACCATGAAAGGAGAGGAGGCTGAAACTGTGCACTCCCTTTTATTTCAACTGTTTTTGGAATTAGACATTTGATTAAACATTGTATGCTCTTCTAGTTTAGGCTCCTAGCCTACAGACCTTATATAGTACTGGTTACTGCAATCTTTACAGTTGTTCAACTAAAGCTATTTGAGGTGGCTGTTTTGTGATATCATAACTCAAATATGCAAAAAATATTTACATAAAACTAAATTTACTACACTCCCACCATCAGTGTTCAATTATTTTCAATACTACACATGAGGTTGTAAAACCAATAAGGATTCAAATTCTCAGTGTTAAAGCTAAAAACAGCCAAAGTCGCTATAAGCATGTGCTAGTGCCAACATGGAGAATCAGTAGAGCTGACCATTGGCATAAAACAGTAAATTCAATTTTAAGCGACTAAAAGTTAGAATCCATTCTCTGCTGTTTCCCTTTAAGTCAACATCTCTTTATGGAGGTCAACTCAATGAAGATCAAACAGTTCAAGGGAATCCAATACATCAAAAACTATTTTGATGCCCAAGACTGGTTAACTTCTAAATCACACCAACAATCTGCACCTCCCACCAGCTGCTCACAGGAAAATTATTGTACTGCATCTCCAAATTCTCATTTAGAGATGGGGGAGGGTTGAGTAAAGAGTAATCTTAAGGTGCCCCCAAGCTTAAAAAAAAAAAAAAAAAAAAAAAAGACACTTCTGCTCGCCAACATACCTTTGACATCTGTGATTACATCTTTCCCAGCGATTGGCTGCTCATTATTTGTCTCTGTGGGGAGTTCATCGTTGTAGTCCTCATCTCTGTAATTCTCATAGAAATAATTGCGATCCTCTACAACCTCTTCTTCATCCTCCACCTCTTCCTCTTCCTCCTCCTCCTCTTCTGCAGCTGCTGTGAAATCCTCAACATCTGCTTCAGTGGGAAACTCACTGGAAGAAAATAAAAAAACAAGTTATGGCCTTCTTTGGGCAAAGGCATGAACAGCCCAAATCCTACAACACTAAGATTGATGTAAAATGCTCATGTCACATATAGATCTAAGAGAGATGGAAGCAGATACATTGTTGTATCTGCCTCTGATTGGAATTATACATTTTGCTTGGGTTTTCAGATGTGTTGGAATTTGTTCATGCAAAGAAAAAAAAAAAAAAAAAGGTTTTTATGTACTACGGATCCTCCATCCGATGCATTCAGAATCCATGAAACCACCATATGTCTTTTACTTTTGTGTTTGGTAAAAGTATTATTATTTTGACCTATATGTATGTATAGTTCTACCACTGTGAGGGAGAACCTCAATATAAACTTATGAGAGAGGAACGATCCTTCCATGTATTTTTTTGCTCTAAATACCAGGTATTCTACGTGTTCATTTCATTTCTGCAATGACTGGGACATTTGTTATGACACTAAATACGACAAATAAACTAAAATATTCTCAAAATAGCAGTAACTCGACAGATCCATTATAAATTATTTAAAACCCTGTAGTAATTCATTCAGTGCCAGGTCATACCCCATGTCATAATCATCTTCTTCCTCCTCATCATCTTCATCATCTTCCTCCTCCACCTCTTGGGACAGAGCCTCATCTAAGATCTTAGTCTGAGGGCAGCAAACATACTCTGTACCGCGGAACTGATCAACGGCGCAGGGCAAGAGCATCCCATAACTGTGCAGAACCATGACCTCTGTCATACACGCCTGGAATAGAGGAGAAATCATTAGAAATATGTCCAAGTTACACTCCAACTGAGGTGGTTTGTATTCTCACAGGACATTAAATCTTAAAATGTTTTATCATGTAGGGGTCAAAAATTTCCTGGAAGCCAGGGCTCCTAAAATTTTTAGATTAAGAAAATTATATATTAAAAAAAAAAAAAAAAACACATAAAAAATAGATTTTACATATTAAGAAAATATATTCCCATGCAGGCCATATCTATTTCTTGCTGTTGGGCTGTAAGATGTATGGCCTCTAACCTTAAGAGTTGAGCTATAACTGAATTGTATGATTTACCTCTTTGGCCACATTGTGCCAGTGCTGTTTGCTCTCACAAGATTCCATTCTTTCCTTGTGGAAGAATTTGCACTTCTCTGGAACTAGTAGGACATCGCTGACAAACTCACCTACTGCAAAGAAAAGAGATTTCATCAGAGGAGGAAAAAAATAAAAAATGACAATGCTATCCATTAACAAACTAAAGATCACTCAAGACGAAATTAAAAAATATATTTCTAAGACTACATACAAAAGAATAATCAAAAAGTAGAACATAAACCTCATTCTATTACAGATAATCTTCCTTAGGCATTAGCTTTATACCATTAATACACCATTATAGCGCTCATACAATATGGATCAACATGTTTATTAAGAAAATTAAAACTGGATACTAAGTGTTCTATAGTTTTTACCTCAACTGTTCCACATTCTGCACAAATGCTCGTCCTGTATTAAAGATTGTCCAATGTAGACTAATACTAAATAAATCAGGCACAAATATGAGAAAGATCTTGTTTGTCAAATTTAAATTAATATATAAATGAATGGCTTTAAACCCGCCATTGGAATGCGCAGGAAACCATGACCAATCTCGGTCAATAAATCATTAACAGACGGAATTTCTGGTCACCAATAGCTTTGACCTTGATGCTTGAATAGATCTGGAAGCATCCATATAAATTCTCAAGTGACTGCTGCAATGCCAGCTCGATTTATAATCACAAGGTGTACAAATTCCCTGGGAGTGTGGGGATGACCTCCAGCTCTGTGCATTTAGTAGGCGATCAATGTATGAGAATGATTCATGGCTACCTATGATCACCCACCAGATAAAGGGAAATCTAATTTAGCAGCAGATCTTGCAGATAAAAAAAAATATTTTGTATCTCCTCTATCCACTGTAACCTATTGCACCATTCACACCGTTGTGTTCACTCATTTATATCCTGTATCCATGCACAGCAAAGGGTGGCTGAAAATTATTTTAGTATGTCTTCACCATTTCTTGTTATCAGTCCTAAGAGCCAACTCTGTACACACATGTATTTGACTTTAACCCCGCCTGCTAAGGAGATAAGATGTTGTGCAATAAATAATAATGAGATCAGACCAACGCATACAACTTTAATATATGGTCTGCTCTCCAAGCTTGAATAAAGAAACTTGATAAAGATGTTGTCCTGGTTTAGCTCCTTTAAGTGAGTATTTGTTGCGCGAGACACACTGATAAGGTAATGAACAAGATTATTGGGTTTTCCCTGGAAAATGAACAATCAACTGGTTTTACCACATAAATCTTTCAAACATCTTATACGCAATAAGGTATATAAAACATTGGTTGATAAAACCAAACATTCACATTGGCCCTATTTATTTCACCCAACTGTTCTCACATAAGGTATTTAGGATATTAATTTTGCAGTTTACATTTTTTCCAATGGAATGGTCTTTTAGTGGGGCACAAGCTCAACTATTCCAGCATGAAAATCATATTGTGCACCTTAAAATTGAATTTTCAGACTTAACACACAAAAAATACTAATAAGTACAAGATATTTTGCAAGCTGATAGTGTCAATGTAAGAGTAATATTTTCTCATTAGTGCAAGAAAAACAGGATTCCCTAGAGAAGACTCTGATGCTAGGAAACATTGAAGGCACACGAAGGGGACGACAAAGGTGTAAATGGATAGATGAGGTAATTGAAGCAATGAACATGAGCTTGAGGGTGCTCAAAGAGGCATTGGCTGACATAAATGCTTAGCATAATGTGATCCATAGGGTCACAGAGTGGGACGCGACAATGACTAAACAAATAGCATCAATGGTTCTTAAAATAAATGATATACCTCCCTTTTCTTCAGGCACATTTAAGATTGACTATTGTAGAAAAAAACATAACAGCCTAGTTTATTTTTTCAGATTGTAACTTCATGTTCCCTTTAAATTGAGGAGGAAGAGTTTTTTTTGCACTGAGCCGTTTCACTGCCAAACACGACACAGTCGTCACATCTCTCAACAACCGCATTGCACGCTCAATGCTCCCACATAAAAAAACACGTAACTTATCCTTCATGAACAATGATGCACAACCTGTGCTTGGCAGAACTTGCACATTGTTTACAGCAGTGCTAGTTAAATCATCAGGGTGTCAGATTGCCAAATTTTATTTCTAGCTTCTGTTATACTAAACATATCAATGCATACGTACATATACACCCTTCCTCGGCTCCTACCTAGACAGGCTGACTCCTAAGCAGAACATAATCTTGTCAACACCCAGTACACATAATTATAATAATTGAGCTGCTAAATTTAACAAAAAATATAAAATAAATACAACTTTAAATTCGCAGCCATTGAATAACTTTCAAGTGACACACCAACCCTGACAACAAGGTGCTTCTATCTTAAAAGGGACACTTAATTCAGCACAGTTTGGACCACATCAAAGAAAGGGTCTCTTAAAAATTTTGACATTTTTTTATTTTTAAAATATGTTATTTTTTCAGAGAAATTTATAAATGAAATCTGTTTACATGGAGACCGACATGCCCCCAGACACACGCACAGAATTGCTTCTTGCAATGAGCATAAGCAAAGTGCTAATCATTCACAAATTCATCTGTGCATGGGAAATGACTGCTGGAATCTACTAAAAAAAAAGAGTTAGCGGTTAACGGCTTGCTGCATTCCTGAAGTTCAGTGAAAAACTATAAATTGTTGTGTTCACACGGAGCTTCACTGGCTTGTGTGGCAGATGTTAATTATGGAACAGTTAGAAGTCTCTTGGTTAACAGACCTAGGATTATTTTATTTTATTTTTTCGGTGTTATTAGTGTAATCACACCATGAATAGGTAAATGGCCCTTTAAAAAAAGGGACTATGGAGTCAATGGTTTAGACAATGCTAATTATCAATAAAACAGTATTTGAAAACAGATTCTGAAAACAAAAAAACACAAAACTTGAAATTATATTCAGTAGAGCTTTTAACACTTAAATATGAGCTTGTGTTTTGGATTTTAGCCGATCTTTTTCTCTCCACCCCCTATAACATGGTCCAGGGATGGAGAGTATTTGCCCAGGGGTACTATCTTTGTGTGATGACAGAGTTTATCTGCTTAATTCCGTGCAATGGCTTCTGCAGGTAAATTATATCAATCAAGGAAGGACAAACTACTTGGCTAAACAGTTTTCAACTCCTGGACACAACAGGAGGTAGGGAGAATCATGGGTAAGCATAGCATCACTATAGTGGCTCTTTTAGAGTTTTTATTTTTCTTCTCTACAGTAATTCATTCTACAGATATACCTTTGTGCATTTTTTTTGAATTGTAGCTTCGTAAAGTATCTAACTGCCAGATAACATTGTACAGTGCAAAAAAAAAGAAAGAAAATGAGCTTGTGCTCCAAGCAAGTTAGTAATTAGCAGCCAATAAGTATTCATTTCCATTAATAATTTAATGACATACAAATGTATTACTTATCGAATAAAAGTATTACCGAGACACTTGAATGGAACCACAATGTGGGAGTGTCCCTTGCATTGCTTCCTCCCTTTCTTGCACCAGTTGTCGATGCTGACCGGCTGATTTGCCTCCACTACATTAGTGATCTGAAGTTCTGAATATACCTGCACAAAGAGAAAATTAACCAATTAAAAGATGACCGTTTGTTACATTTTGATACACCTTGGCGTTCTAAAACAATCTAAAGCATAATATAAAAATACTAATTTGTACACACTGCTCACCTCTTGACAGTACTGGAGAACTTCTTCCTTGGTCCCTAAACAGCTCTTGCTCCCAGATGGGTCAGGTTCCCATTTGCCTGTCTGGATGTTCACATGCATGTTCAGCTTGCCACAAAACATGGCCACCTGTGGCTCTGCCACAGCAAATCCTGTTCCAGCATTGGCTGCAAGTGCCTATTGGAGAGAAGGGGGGGAGAGAATGAAATCAAGAGTTGAACAAACCTGGAACATCATTATTTTAAATGTACTGTTTGAATATTACATTAAATATTTTATTGCACAACTTTCTCATCTTCAGTGAAACCTTTTATAGATCTTGTTGCCAAGTAAATTTTTTGAAAGTTAGCTTGTAGTACTGGGAAAGTACTTATACGAGCTACAGATGAACTGAGTCTGGAAGCCAAAAACAAATAAATATACAATTCCCAACTAAATGACTGACCATGTCTATTACAGATAGCGAAACGCACGTTGGTCCATAGAGTTTGAACACGTTAAGTAAAAGCAATCACTAAAATTCAGTTTGTGCAAAACAATCAGTTCCTCAAGAGGCAATAAATAGATATTGTTTAACACCTAGTTCTTTTAATTTTTTTTTAGAAGCCCAGAAGGAATGTTTTTTGTGTTGTACTTATTCCAACATATACTGTAGTGCTATATATGGAATAATAATAATAATAATAATAATAATAATAATAATAATAATAATAATACATTCATAGGGATTTGGAAACTTATTTAGGAAGCAGCAGTACATATTTTAGTGGGTTGCTTCCACCCATGGGTTTTTAACACACTTTGTAATTTATCTTCGTATTTTGGCAATGAAATTGAGTTTTGGATTTTAAACTACTTTTAAAAACAATTTAGTTTGTTATTGCATCCAAATACAAACTTGATTCCTAAAAATCCAGATATGCTCACAGGTTTTCTACAAGATTAGTTTAAATTACTGGATTAATGCAGTTCTAGACTTGTAGTCTCATGACCTATATTACAATCATGCACCAGTGAGCTGGTATTTGAGCCACATGCTTATGCTTTGTAATCTGCATCACGCGCAAATAGAATAGCCACAAAAAAAAAACAAACAATAATATAAATCCCCTGCTCTTAACGCCAATGTGTTCTCTAGTGGGCATAAACTGGAAATGCAGAGATGTGTTCAATCGCAGTCACAAGATACGGGAACCATTTTTATTATGCATTTTTGGAGAGAGCAATATGGCTTTGTCTTATTTAAATGGCCTATAGTGAGAAAATAAAATGTATTTAAAAAATAAAATAAAATTCAATTGCATGTTGACCTTAATACAAAGGATTAAGGAATCTAGGCCACAAGTGCCCATGCACAGCTTCTACCTTGACCATTAGTGCCCATGCACAGCTACTACTGAACCTATATTTCTCCATCCAGTCAACATATCGTGGGCGGTTCTGTCAATATTGCCCCCCAGAAAATCCAATGAAATATTCCATAGATCAAATTCCCAAGATATCAAAAGTATCAGTTCAAAGAGGCTCTTGGATAGATCAAGAACCAACAACCATTTGTCAAACTCTGGTAATAACTTTACTCCCAAGATCAGCCAAAAATATTCTATGTTAATTGTAATAACCTTGCATGACTTCTGTAGATATTATTTACGTTACAAGATCAGCATACAATAAAAAAAGATTATGGTTGAAAATGATGCCTTCACTGAACCCTGGAAGCATCCATGTTATTGTGTGTGTGCGCGTGAGATCAAAGCTTGCCTATTTCTAAGCATGTACAAATGGGAAATATGTAAAACTAAGATTTCATTAAATATTTTCATTGTGGTTGCTCCTCCCACATTAGTTTTCCTCTTCCCTCCTCCCCCTCCCTTACATCCACTGATAACTAAAAAACACACGGTTCTCAGACTTCGAGATAGCAGGCATTGAAACCAGACAGCTGAATGCTCTATACATAATGTTTCCATGTTTTAAGACTATTACTTATAGAAGTCTTAAGCATTCCTTTTTCAAGAGCAACAGTGATCCTTTGATTATCAGAAAAAAATGTCTTTATATTATGCTTGAAAAGATAGTTTATTTTCTTCACCACATCAAACAGCCACCTCCCACCCCACTTAAGAGACAGACTGAGTGCAAACACAGAGCTCATTACCGCAGGATGGGTTGGGATATTTGTTTAGTTCTAAGCTTGGCTTTCCCCCAAGACCCTTGGGACTGTGCTCTTCCAAAACAAACATTCAGCCACACAGCCAAGCAAGCACCCTTAATCCAGGAGAGTTAGCAGCAACCTTAAGAACCACTTACGTCTCCATCCTCAGAGACTCAAGTGTATATTCAAGATCGCTCTTCAAAAAAAAAAAAAGTTTAGAGGTATAATTACGCACACAAATTCACATAGAACTCAGTCAACTGGCAATACTAAAAAAGGCACAGACTTCTTTCAACAAATCCAAGATGTTTCTATGTAAAAAAAAGTGCAGATGAAGATGTTATACAAAAAAAAAAAAAAAAATTAAAATCCATAATTAGGCTCATATTCAAAAACTTCTGGGTTATTCCAAAAAATAAACAAACAATTAGACTGTTCCATGATGCTGGTAGAAAAGACATGGTGATAAAGCGCTTGCCAATCAAGGTGACCCCTAAAGGAACAATAGGAGCGGTGGTTGACAATGTGTGTGTTGCTGTATCAAGAGGTCTTCATTTATCCTGTATTACAGATTTATTTATGGATAGTAGTTGAACTCATTTCTGGATTTCCATTTGTATTTTTCATATTTCTGCCGTTTTTGGTTGGTGGAACCCTGATTTCACCAACATTTGACACAGGTTCCCACAAACAAGCATCATGGACTATTATTATTCAAGTTATCCACTGAGAAAATATAAGCTCCATCAGATTATTTTACAAAAAAAAAAAAAAGTTTCAAAATCACATTTGAGATGTAGTGGTCTGGGACCATCTCTGGTTTAGCCTCAAGTGTATATACACATTGTGAACAGAGGCTCATAAATGGAAAACAGAGTGTTAAACTGTAAGCAAGAATGTGAATGACCAGGGAGTCAGAAACAACTGATCATTTATTACTCTACCTAATGCGGCCATAACATTTACTTCAGGAAAAGCTATTTTTACAGTAAATGCATGAATACAGAAAAGTCAAACAGCACTGTACAATTCCCTTCTTCCATATAATGGCAGACACTACATCATGTATATACAGGCTCCTTATGGACCCATTATACAGCCAGTAGATCACATTCATTTTAGAGGAATCTATGGACAGTGTTAGAGTAATTCTCCTGTATTCCTTTTATTAAATAATAGCTGTAAGGTCAGGAACATTTCACCTAAAGCCACACAAGCTTCACAATGTGAATATGTAAATTTCTTAAGACAAATGCAATTACCAAATACGTCTTACACGATGTAGCAAGTCTGAATGCTCATACAAGAAGCAGTACTCTATCCTGGCAATAGGTGGCAGCAGATAAAGATAAGGAAATTAGACTTGCATGGAATTTATATATATATATATATATATATATATATATATATATATATATATATACATACATATATATATAAATATACATATACATATATACATACATATACATATATATATATATATATATATATATATATATATATATATATATATACACACACATACATAATAGAGCAAGATAAATACAAATAAAATCCTAATATTTAATTTGCAAGACCTTATTTTTAAATTTACAAAATCTATCTATATGTTTATCTTTCTGCCTATCTAGATCTAATATAGGCCTCTATCTGCACGTTTATCTGTCTATCTCTATATATGTATGCGTGCAATTGTATTTGCATGCACGCAGAACAAAAAGGGTGCAGGCTCTAGTTTGATCCAAACAATAATAAACATTTGCATTGCAAATATGAGAGATTTGCATTGTTGGTTTTTCCATACGACTACACTGGAAATTCTCACAAACTGTGGCCTTTCATGCCTCATGTAACATATAGCAAATATACTGCTGCACCTCCCATGTTCTACCTATAACATAATACTTCTCATTACGCCTACAGGAAAAAAAAGTAAAAAATGAAACTATAGCTCCGCCTCGTGCGGATGACAGACAGTAAGCTTGAAACAGTTCTGTATGGGAGTGGTTCTTGGTTTGTGCAAAAATCCAAACCCATGTTTTGCTTAAAAGCTGTGTAAAAAAAATAAAAACAAACAAAAATAAATGGAAATTTTATACATTGCTCCCTTTAAATACAGCGAGCATATGCTTGAAGAACTGCTAAATGTTAGCTTATTACATATTTCATGAATATGTGCATTTTTCCCTTGCAATCCAGTGGTCCTTTAATATTGACTAACAGGGTCCTATACTGATCTAAATTTCATGTCTAGATCCCATGGGGTTTACCTCCCCACCACTGAGAGAGATAAACAGACTTATGTTCCAAACACTCACCTTTTTATATAACATTTCCACTCAAAAGAATTTAATGATACCCACTTCATTTTTTAAAAAGTGGCAGATTTAATTTCTGTAATAGCTGAAACCTTTGCCGTGTCCCTTTAGTTATACTGGATGACCATATGCAGTTCCTGTTTGATTATCTCCATGGTTGGGTTGCCAAACACTGGAATCATCCTATTAATAATGTAGAGACAGTCGCCCCACCCTGCAAACAAATCAACTCTGCAATACCTGGAATGGATTCAGCCATAAACCAGTATTCAGGTGCGGCTGCAGAGCTTGGGGGGGGTTTGTTCTGCACAGCCCGATTTATGGATGGCTTTATTTTAAAATGCTCCTGACAATATATACTTTGAAAGTTTGCCCACAAATTAAATAAGTAAAAAATAAAAAGTTAGGGGACATTGTGAATGTTATCTTGGTCGCACATTAGCCTACACATCTGCAAAATTAGTTCTAAAGATTTCAGAAATGATTTACTGTAGAGAACAACTTCTTGCACAATGTATAGACCATTTTTAATGCTCTTTGGAGTTAAATCTACTTTCTGTTGGGGGTGACAGTCCCTTTAATGAACTCAAGTTCAAAGTATCATGCACAGCCTCCTTGTTCTCTCCTCCACAGGTTTCGATGAATTGGTGCTATGGATTCCCTGGAAGGTGGCGGCCTTAAGATCTGAGCAAAATGGCAGTTCGGAAGTGACTCTGTCACTAGTTAAGTAACAAGATGCATTAAAACCATTTTCTACTCAGTACTATGTCTCAAGCACACCGCAATAAGTAGAGAAGTATTCTGAATCTATAATGTTAGGGTAATATGCTCCAATTCCTCTAAGCCAAGCAATGCTTAATCTCATACATTAAGAAAGCTAAAAGTTCTTTGCAACTGTCACTGTTGCCAGGGTAACTTGCAACACCACAGCACTTCAAGATTCTCCACAACAAAGCTGATGTCAAATCTTCATCATCCTCCTCATGAAGTGAAATAAATATAGTATTCAGCATATAAAGTACATATAAAAATACGTTTTTTTTTTCAAAATATACTACTGTTAAATGCATACGTTTCAGACATCTCTTTTCCCTATCTGGGCATGCTTTTGTGGTTTATGGTCCCCTCAGAGATAAATAAGTGAGATCAACTCATTAGGAGAGAGGGGAAGCTTTTCATGCAATAGGCTTAAAATCTCTAAATTTTTCAAGACCATTAACGAACAACCATTTATTTATTTTAAAGACCACTAATCAACCCCCAAACAATTATGCAAGTGTATTGATGGTGAGAGACTTTTAATAGCATTCAAATGCTGGGTTTATTTTTTATTTTCAGACGCGTGTTTCGCAATATTGCCAAAATACTAAAAATATATGGATCAAAATGTGCTCCTTCCATGTTTATCATCTAGGTTCTACAGCAGTTCATACTTTTACTGAACCTCCAATCTGCATGGCTACATGGATCAGTTTTGCTAACAAATAGCTAATAGTCATGGCAAGTGGAAGACCCACAGAGAGAGCTCAGCTCTAATTGATTTGTTAAGGCTGGTATAAGAAGCAGAAAAATCTTCATGGCTCGCAGGAAAATTTCATTAGTAAAATGAGCGTTGGATTTCCGCAGCTTCAACACACAGCATAATCATTTTATGGGATCCAGAAAAACAATTGCAATTCCATGTTCTTTACCAGCACCATCATGACTGTTCAGCAAAAACATTTAGTTTAACGACTCGTAAAAATAGGTTTTGGAATTAAAGTTTGAAGCTTCACTATGTATTTGGACTATAATCCAGAGGAATATACAGGATTGGTTTGCTTTAGAAAAAAAAAGTTGATTTCTAGGTTGACATAGGCCATTTTAGGTGCACTTATTATTCTACAAGAGTAAGTAGAAAGTATCATTGTGCATAACTCCCAGTTGTACATGACACCTAATAGGTCCACATTGCACCACGCTGTATTTATTCAATGTACTAACAGGAAATATGGAGACAATATCAGCAATGCCAGGAGGGACAGAATGACAAATACGATTAGAATATTGTTTGTTTACTGGTAAACAGAAGCTCCAGTCAAATACAGCAAGGTTATAAACAGGGTTAGAATTAAAGGGATATGTAAGATTCCTGTATGATGAATGCATCTGATAGACAAGACTTAATAGTACGTGAAAAAAAATGTATGCATTAAAAAAAATAATATTTAGACACTTACCTAAGTAAGCAAAATCTATTGTAATTTCTGACAGTTTAAAATTAAGGTTAACACCCCTCCATAATTTGTTTTGGCCAATCCGGTTAGATGAAAGATTTGAGACAGCACTGTTAGTTGCTATGGCAACTGCACACAGCACAGACAGGAAGCAGGTATGAGTCATATCCCAGCAGTGACTGGGAGGCTGAAAACACTGCTCTACTATTGGCTGAGCAAGCAAGAGCAGGTAAATAGTGTGTTAATAATGCTCGCCGTATGCTGCATGCTGATTGGGTGGGGATCAGGAACTTGTGTAGATACCCCCTGGAGGTGTCAACACAGAGGGATTTTCAGATATTAATAAAAATACAATGTTTTATGATATGTGCTATATACACATAGGCTGCATTTGCCTATAGAGTGCAGAAATGTATCAATCCCGCAAATGCAGATATCCCTTTAAGTTGATATGGAATGTTCCTGGATGTTACTAGGTACATAATATCCCAGTGTATCTGTTTACTTTTATGTACTTTATTAGGAAGTGCTTATAAAGGTATGTATTTATTGCATAAAATCAAATAAATAGTCCCTATATGGGTCTGCCCTCTGCAGTATATGCTGACACAGACTGTGTTAGTATGAGACACTGTACAGCTAGTACAGCAATAAGTGACCATATCTCAGCAGCATTCTGCTGAGATGTGATCCAGTAGGCTAGTACACTCACTACACATCCAGCCTAAAAATAGTCTGTCTTAATCTTGAGAATAGGTTAAAGCAACTGCACTGGCTCTTTTAAAATGTAAAAATAATAGTGGCCTCTAATTTTGCTTAATGATGTCCCAATTTGTATACGGTAGGGAGGTAATTGGCATTCAGAGCACAGTCCAAGCTCAGCTCTGCCAAGGGCAGCACACAATGACTGAACTGTTGGGAGGCTCCAGGCCTCAGAGGACACATTTAGGGCAAAAAAGCTGCGCCAAACTCATCCTTGTCTGAAGGAGGATTTGGTCTGATAGTGCAAGATCCCAAAAGAGCTTTACATTAAAAAAAGGTACACACGCGCAGCAAGACTGGCAAACCAATACCAAAAGGAATGAAATAAATATATTATTCATCGAGTCACATACCATTTTTCTAAAAATACAGTAAAATAAATAACAAATTAACAAGTAATTTTTCAATAAAGACACAGTACTCCTAACAGTATTTACTTTTAAATTAAAGTAAGTAATAGGCAATTAATGTAATAGACTGGGTTCCCTAGTGGTCCAGTGGTTAGTATTCAGATACATTGGTTAGATTCCAGTCAGGGAACCAAGACGTCACACCACACTGAAGCCATGCAGGGTTGGGCCTGGTCAGTGCTTGGATGGGAGACCACCCACGAATTCCAGGAGCTGTATACTGTGACCCAATGGAGAAGGAACTGGCAAACCACTTCAGTATCTATGCCATGAAAACCAAGTGGATTAGCATGACCATGAACATAAAAATGTGCATGTGCGTTCCTGTCCATAAGGTCACGTAGAGTTGGAAATGACTGCAGGACAAAAAAAAAAAAAAAAGGAAGACCGATATAATAGACAATGTGATCAAAAAGGGAATTAATGGAATCAATAGACAATGAATGTAAATAATAGACCATTAACTATAAAACTATGCATTAGTATTTTTTAATAAAAATTAACAAAAAATAATATATTTTATTATTATTATATTTCGTTTTTAAAATGCATTAATGATTAAAGTCAGACTGAAATACATTGTACAGCAGGATCCCTCCACATCCTAATTTTATATTTTGGGATATTTTCTACAACTCAAAAATGTCCATTTATCATACCTCTAGGGTCCGAATGGAGAAAAAGCTACATTTAGATTCCGAGCACTGGCTACTTTATGACTTGTGTTGTGGGCAGTTACATCTGTATAGCAGCAACTAACCAGACACACATACTAATCATGTGTATAGTTGTGGAAAGTTACGAATGTTGGTCACGTAATGTTAAAAAATACTGGCTTGGGCAATTAGCGCCATAGGAGCTCATTGCGAGGCCTGCACGACTTTGCTGCAATGAGCGCTGATGATGCTCATCAGCGGCCTCAACGCGAGGCACGCTAGACTTTGTTGCAATGAGCGCCAAAGGCGATCATTGCAGGCCTCGAGATGTGAGCCATAGGCGCACATCGCAAGGCCTGCACGACTTTGCTGCAATGAGCGCTGAAGGAACTCATTGCAGGCGCGATGCCCGCAAGACTTTGAAAACAGCTGGCAATGAGGGCCGAAGGTGCTCATTGCGAGGCCCGTAAAATAGACTGTGGGAGAGGACCGCAATGAGCGCCAAAGGCAAGTTAGAGGGGGAGAGCCTTGCATGGTGTCATTTTAGACGGGCAAGTCGCTAGTATACTAATATTTTACATTAAGTGGACTGTCACCCCAAAAGGAAGTTTTTAATGCTGTTTTTCTCTCTATAGTAAATCATTTCTGAAATATTTAGAATTGATTTTGGGACTCCGTATGCAAATATGCAGCTCAGAGTGCTTGATAAGAGTGGATCTATGACACACAACATTAGAAGTCTTTATTTTGGCCACTACAGAGGTACACAAGAATACTAATCATAATTAGCAAACCAAAGCAGCCAATTAATATGCCTAAGATGCTCATAGCCATTTAAATAGATGAACCACGACAATGGAATTTCCCAGGACGGATTTGCTTTAGAATTAAATGGATAACATATAGCCAGTTTTTCATGCTTTTTAAGAATAAATATCGGATTGGTTTATATTCTTCAAAACCAAGAGTCTGCAACAGTCAAATCGGGTGCATCTTATGCAAAACCAGAGCTCAGCCCAATCTGATGCAGTCAGCGAGATAACTAGACTGTCATGTTAACATATAATGCAACCTGTTAATTGCACGTGGCACAGCTCTATTATGTAAGTTGTGAGCATCTCTTAAAAATCATACAATATTACTAAATATATTAAAATCGTGGAGTTTACTTCTCAGCTCTGTTTTTTCATTGCAGCTTCTTTCCACACCCAGCAAGTCCAACCCTGTGCAAACTGCATTCCTGAGGTCATGTGCCGGGCCCTCTCCTGCCAGTTGTGAGTCTGTAGTACAAGAGTTTAATCATCTGAGAGATACTGGCCCCAACTTGCAAAGGTGCAGAACACTTGCTCTTAATGGGTCACAGGGTATCTATCTCAAAAAAAGGTAGAGACAATATGTTCAAATTTTAATTAGCATTACAATAATATAATGTTAAATAAACATATTAAAGATGGAAACTTTAGCAACTTATTTTTCTAAAGCAGAGTAAATAGTTTTGTTTTAATGGCTAGGGCTTTTGTAACCCAGGCGCCAGGTGTACAGGTAGAAGTGCCCTGAAGGCTGCAATATGGAGGACGTCACGCCATAAGTACACACAATGTCTTTCAGCTCGAAGGCGGAACAAAAACAAACCAGGAGATAAAAGGCCTTGGGAGTAAATACTGGGATGGGAAACCGCCAAGAGATGGAAACTGATCAGGCTGGAAGAAAAAAAACGGGGATGATATATTTTGTTTGTCGCATTTCAAAGTAGAATTTTGGAAAATGTATTTTTGACACTACGGCAAATAAAAGGATTTCAGTGGATAGCCATCTTGGGAGAAGGTCTCCATAAAGCAAAAGAGATTTGTACCGTTGTATGAGCTTGGCCATGTTGCCCAATAAGAATTAATGTCACATTTAGTTTGCATTTACTATGAACTAGCGACTTGCCTGTCAAAAAATGACGGCAATAAAATTGTAAGGCAGGTAATGCTGTTTGCCACAGAGAGTAAGTGTTTTGGTCGGCAGATCTTTCGGCGCTCATTGCGAGCCTCTTGGTTGGTGTATTTTTTGTTATCAGAGGCGCTTTTGCGCCTTTTGTAATGTTTGGCGCTTATTGCAAGCCTCTCCCCTGGTGTACTTTGTGTCCTACGAGCACCGTTGGCTCTCCTTGTGAGGCGCGCGGTGACGGTCTTTGTCGTTTATTGTTATATTGTTGTGTTTTTTTGTATATTGCTATTTTTATAATTAATGAAATGATTGTAAATTTGGCACATATTTGACAAAAAGGTCTCTTGAACTAGGAGGGTTATAGTATTGTATTATCAGAACAGAGTGTATAACTACTGACATGCAGTTATTACTACAGCTGCCCTGCCACAATTAAATGCAACAAAATTATTATTACAATGCTTTTTCACAGTAACTGAATGACTGAATTATCAGCTCACTCCAGACCTACAGGCGCCCAACAGGTCTTCAAGTCTGTGGCAGCTGGCATTAAATATAACCATATTTGTCTGAATTATTCCCCTTGCAGAAAAATCTAAAATGATTAGTAGGCAGATGTGACCTGGCCGGCCAATGCCCCACTGCACTGTAATAGGCATCTAGATGTGTGCAATCTTCCATGCCAATCACAGTGGGAACAATACTCAAGAAATGAGCAAAAACAAAAAAGAGCAGAAACAGACAAGGGAGGAGTGACATTTTAGCAGAAAAAAAAAAGCCAATATTTAAAAATGCCATCATTCCTACTCACTGCCATACCAGTTTCCTACTACACTGAAGTTCTGGCTATTAAGAGGCATGCAAGTGGGTGGGTACGGATAGATTCCTAGGTAATATGCAACAATTTTGGGGGTATAGGGGCAACGCTTGCGGCTTTCATAGAGTTTACTCTGATGTACACGAGTGGCACTATATAATTGATATATTGATATTACTGGTATACAGTGAGCAGAACCACATAAGCTCATCTGCCAGGATGTGCTGCTCTCCCCCCCAAAAAAATACATACATACATTGCAGTAGATATATAAAATATTTATTTATGGAATATTTAAAATATGGAAACTAAAACTACCTGTTTTCAATAGAGCTCATGGAGATATTGGCTTACAATGACACACCCTGATAACCTGTTGTTGAGCTTGGGCCTGACAACACAATGTACTAAATAATTAGTATGGACGTGAAGTAATAAATAATAAAAACGACTGACCTGAACAAGGATGATATTAGAAGGGTCAGCCAATGGCCATTTCATCCTGATTTATGCTGTGCTACAGGACATACCACATTATTTTGTATAGATGTGTAGAATATCGATTCCTCGTTACAGATATAGCTTTTTAGCCAGTGGCTTATTTGGGGGGTGTAAGTACCACCTGAGGTCCTCTTTTTTTTGTAAAGAGGAAAATCCTTCCACCATTTAGCAATATTGATTTTCCATTGAAAGTGTCAAAGTTGATCATCTTTAAATGGCAACACCAGATGGCTTAAAGGACTAGTGCAGGGTCATGTTTATAGTATGTTTTGCAGATCTTGCCTTGATAATTAGAAAAAATGTTTTAGGGATGTTTGAAATAATTTAATTTAACTGTACTCAATTTATCAAACTGCTTAGAATCCCTGCAAGAAGATCCAATCAATACTACAGGAAATAAAGCCAAACTGTTAAACTGAAGGTTTGATCAGGAGGCTGAAGATTAAATATTTTGGCCATTTCATGAGAAAAAACAGGATTACCTAGAAGACTTATGCTGGGAACAATTTAAGGCACAAGAAGGGGACAACAGAGGCAGAGATGGATAGAGGAGGTCACTGAAGAAATGAAAAGTGAGCTTGAGGGAGCTCAGAGGGGCAATGGCTGAATGATGTGCCTGGTCGGCTGTGGTCATTAGGGTCATGGATAGTTGGAGAGAACCGAAAGACTTCTCTTTTTAATCTGGTTTGCTGGGAGTTTGATTTTCTAAACACACCGGAGAGAATAGGTTGAAATAAAATCATTCTGCATTGTGAGCTCCAGCGCCCGTCTTTATATATGGCAACTCCGCAGTATAATCTCCTGCCTCATTAAACCTTTTATTTTAATTACTTTGTGCATGGAGCTGTAGGACAGCCTGCTGAATCCATCACATGCGCTATACTTGGCACTCATGATAATGGCGGCACAGCAAGTACCTACTTGTTACAGGTGAAATGTACATTTGCATCTGAATATCATTTTTAAGGCCGCGCGACCCTCCTACCATATATTGCTTTTTGCGTTTAGTTTATTACAAGAGCCCGATGAGATCATCTAATTTCTTCAAATGAATTGATTTGTGTAAATGGACTATGGATCTTGCAATATATCAATCCTAATAACTCCACCGTAATTGTTCCTTGACCGAGCCAGTCAAGCAAAGGCTACAGAAGAAAAAAAAGAAAGGCTTCTGAAAGGCAGGAGAGCTAGGACGGTGTGCGTTTTGGCAATGGTCTGTCTACAAATACTGCATAAACAAGCTAATAAATGAAAGTGTTTATTTTAATTGTTCAACTTTTAAAAATCGTATAAAATCAAGTTATTTAAAAAAAGATTATACTATAAATGTGGGGTTTAAGGAGACCGCACCTCAAGGGCAGTCCTTGCACAATAATCTCTATAGCAGAAATAAAAATTTACACATTCACAACTGGTTATTAAAACTGCAAAAACATACGTGCATAGGAAGCACCTCCCACACTCCAGAAGGAGCCTTAAAATAAAGTCTGAATCAACTGAAACAATTGAGCTTAAAAAATGAGTGTCATAAGGGTTGTAGAAAACCACAAGAGCATTGGATAGATGGATGAATGGAGAGAGATGATGGGGATGAGGATTCCAACTGAGGATGGAGAAAAAGACTGTTCTCAAAATTGGATATATTTGTTGCCGTTTGACCGCAGCACGTCAGGCACTTCTGTCATCAACAGCCCCCATGAGCTCCATCAAGCTCCTCATCATTGATTCAATATGCTTACCTAGATCAGCAGGTCATTGCAGAGAGTTCAGACAAAATCACTGTCCACTGGAGAAGGAACTGACAACCCACTCCAGGATCTTTGCCAAGATAACCTTAAGGATAAGCACAACCAATAGAGGTGCTTGGTGTGCTGCGGTACATAGGGTAGCCAGTACAGACAATGGTTTAGTTCTTGATTATATTTCAGCAACCCATTCGGTCAAATTGCAAAACTGAACTACACCAAAATTACCAATTGGCCTTTGAGGGAATTAAGGATTTATAGCAGATTAAAACATCTAAAAACAATAGAAAGTTTAATAATGGACATTGTTTTTTCAGCTTTGATTGGATTTCTGCAGAATATCTGTAATAATCACATAACCGGCTGAGCATAATAATTTGCAGGATACTGAGACCCAAGAGGTCGGTCATCATTAAGAATGAGCACAAGACCATTTATGCAGATGGCGCAGACAAATGGATATAAGTATTTTAGACTTGTCAGATGATCAGAGGATGAATGGGCTTAGACAGATCAGAAAGAAGCAGAAGAAATTAGAATGGACATCCAGTTGATAATGCAGCTCATCAAAGGCCAACCTCCCGTGGAGAGTCAATAGCTTCTGCATCTTGCCATATGAGCTCGGAGAGGAGCACCACACTCACACCATATGTTCACATAATCCACGATACCAGAAACCGTATCAATAAAAAACACTAGTAACAGTTATCTTATAAATATACAGCAAGAGGAAATGGTTTAATGGAGGAGCACAATCTGTAAGTGTTTTGGTCGGCAAATGGGGGGAGACTTCCCAACAGGTGGTAAATACTCTACTGGCTGTATTCAGCCCAAAAAAAAAAAAAAAAAAGTACATTTCTAACCCAGTCTATTGATTAAATGTTTAATTACGCCTCATGTGTTTGTGTATCAATTATAGCATCCTAGGAAGCTCTCCTTTTATTTCATCTACAATTTAGGTACCATTCCATCACTAAATTAGTATTTCCCCCTTGATATAGATTCCTCCCTAAGCTTAGGATATTGGAATACATTACTTTTAATCTTAACTATAACATTACATTTTCACAATCGAATATAACCCAACACCAAAACTCACTTTATCAATTAAGACAAGATGCCAGGCTCCTCTGGGTTTGTGCTGGCACTTTGATGGGAGGACAATATACAAGATGCTGTACTTTTCCAAGTTTTACTAAAATTTTAACCAGCAATACAAAAATCAACAAAACAAATCAAGGAAAATAGGCCTAGCTTACACTGAAGCACTACCTTAACCAATATACAGTGCCCTCACTGTCAAGCTCTCATCCAGCTAAACCTGGGTGGAGCAAAAGTCAGATAGTTTGTAAAAAACACTGGCCTGTATTCTTCAGATTTTAAGGTCTTCACGCCAAGTGGTCAAACTTCAGGCTGCTGTCTTTGTATCGGTCTTTCTCCAGGTTAGAAAAACTGTCCATCCATAAGCATATCTTCATATACTCTAGGACTAGAATTAAAATCAGGTCTGCCAAGGTGCAGCTAATCAACTGAGCAGTAAATTTAACCCCGGCAGTCATATCAGTGACAGAGTGTCTTTAACATAAAGCCCTTTGATACCGGTCACATCATTGTTAGAAAACTATGGAAATCCTCATTTAAAAGCTTTTAAATTGTTTTTGGTATGATGATTAAGTTGCCCTTTAAACACCTATGCTTATAGGTAAAATTTTAAAAAAAAAAAAGGGGGGCACAGCAAAGGTTAAAAATATGAATTAAATTTAATCTGCAATAAGTGCTTTTTCAATTGAATACTCATTTAAAAAATACATTTTAGAGAAGAACAATTACATTTATGTCGGACAAACAGCCTTTGGGATTATTCTTTTACAAATTTCTTATATTTGTGTTGCACTAAATTTTGTTAAAATTACTTGGGATTTGCACATGCTCCAATAGATTGAAACTAGTGGATGTTAAAATGCTTAATTCATTTTTAAGCTTAGTTTTAGTTTTTCAGGTGCACCTGGGCAGACCTGATTTAAGATTGCTCCTGGAGTATGGGTGGGGCTGCCTATGGAATGATTTTGTTTTAATAAACAGTTGTAAATATATTTAGGTGCACATTTTAATTTCTGCAACTGATCTTTGCTGTGTCACATTTATAGTATGTTCTTTTGAAGAACTAGATTTAATAAAAGTTTTAGAAGTTAAAAAAAAAAAAAAAAAAAAACTCATTTAATAGCTGATTTATGTGGTATTTGTAGAACGACAATTACCAATAACACACAAGTGTCGAAGAACGGTTCAATTTAATACTGTCAATTGATAAAGGAAACAAAAATTTGCCAACTAATGTCACTAACTCAATGAATTTTTACAAACCTTTCTTGAGATATTAAATTTTAAAACTCCAATATAATCTGCCATACTATATGAAATATTTGTAATTTCTTCTGAGTAAAAAAACGTAACATTAGAGAAGAAGGATTACAGACCTGTTAAATGAGCAGCGTTTGAGGTATTTAAAAATACTATTAAATACATGTTATTCCCCAACAGCCTTACAATATTGTGATCCCAAAATGGCACTGCAGGGGTTGTGCTACCATAATATAACCTTATCTTAGCACCCATAAAAGTATATTCTTACCATAGCCCAGCCCCCGCAGTGCCATATTGCAACAGCTATGGACTTCTTAAGCTTGAAGGAGCATTTTAATTAAAGTACGGACACCATCTGAAAACCTAATTAGCTCAGTAATTAGGCTTCAATAAAAATGGTCTGCGCGCTCCGGGAGTTTTAAATCTCATGTAATCTGCATTAGTCATCCACTGAGAAGTAATTGTTCTTGCAAATTTCAGTGAGCAGGTATTTCTAATGAGAATTTTTTGCTGTGCAAGTAAAATGGGAACTGGTCTGCAAGAGCAAACACCCTTAAAAAAAAAAAAAAAAAAAAAAGTCTTCTAGAACTAAGCAGTGAGAAGCTTCCCATAAAATGTGCCCAATAAGGATTTACCTGTCCATACTCTTTTTAAACCTTCTATAGTGCCTATACATTTTCAATTCCTGCAACTCCCACCGGTTAGGTCCTCATAGTGCTGGTTTGACTATCCTCAGAGTACAGAGATTCTCTTTACTAAACATCGGAAGGGTCTTATAAAAAGTAGTTTCCCTGAGCGAACAAAGTCCAGCTCTCAGGCTTGAATTTAGAATGTAATGGGAATAGTTCAACAGTTTTATAGAGGACAAAACAAAAAGGCCAGTCAGACATTAAAGAAATAACATGTCCACATACCCAACTTAAACATCCCTACCCCGGTCTACTAATTAACCAAGGCACCAGGCTCAGGATGCCAATATCAGCAATATCCTAGGAGCGGCCATGGTGCCAGCAAGTCTCATCTCATATCTATTTCCCACAGTACTTGTAGACTGCACGTAGGCACATGTCCAACCAGGGATGGAAGGAAAATGTAATGGGAACGGATTTTCTCTTAACAGGGGCTTGGCTGGATCCTAGGCACTGGGTAGAGTACAATGTCCATTGTCACACCTATCATTTTCAATTACTGATCATAAATATGAGCGCTAATGTCAGGGCTCTCTGATACCTTGCACCTGAAGGATTTCATCCAGAGGATGGAAAGTCAGAAGTAGTAAGTCCAAGGGCACATTCAGAAATAAAAGAGGACCACAAGAGTTCAACCGGAGGTTTATGTCATTTTAAAGAGAGAGTGTGTTAAAAACTGCTATGTCCCTCTATGCAAATGTGAGGCCCAGTATGCCAATATGCCACTCCATGAGTTTGATAGGAGTGGGAGAGGTGTCTAACTCCAGATAACATTGAGGGTCTTTATTTTGGCCACTACAGATGGCCAAGCAACAACTATACCACACAAATTGATTTTGGGGTGACAGTCCCTTTAATTTTCATAATATAGAAAATCACAGCACCACGGTTAAGTAAACCGGTCTAGTTAACCAAAGACATTCCTTGTTACTTTGTGCCAAGGAGACCACTAAGGATAAGGATTATACCTACATAGCTAGTAAGGAACGGATTATTCATATATTAATATAATATATCCATTTATAAGCTTTTTCAATTAAAAATAAAATAACTGAAAGAGAATGCAGTTTAGAGAGACATGAGAAAGGTTATAATAATTAAAGGATTAAGCGGCCCAGGATTTATTTTCTAGTAATGATACTTTGTGCCGTATAGTACCGGCCGTATAATCTATGAAGTTATTTGAAGTGGAGGGTGTGTGAGCAGAACTCTGTGACTAACTGGCACCAAGAGGTACATTCTAGTTAACTTTACAGATCAAGTCTAGAGAGATTTGTGCACTTGTCAAACAGTCCTGAGCAGCTTTAGCTCAGCCAGTGAGAGGGAAAAAGATACATTGTTGTACCTGATTGATTTAGAAAACAACTAATTATATATTCTATGCTAATTTAGGGGTGTTCCTTCTCAAAATCAACTAAAGAAATTTAGCAAACTTTAGTGTAAGCTTAAAGTTGATTTTGTGACTTCATGGAGGGGAAAAAAATACACACACACACACACACACACACACACCAGATTCTCCTCTACCAGATGCTTCATAATCCAGGGAACTTCTATATACCTTTAATACGGAAAAATAAAGCAATTCAGTGGCTCTCTCTATAAGACTCCATAACAGCGGGGGACACCGCTCGGAAGATTTTGTGCCGTTAATGGTTTTTACATTAGCGCATTACTATGTATTTAAATTGCCTTGAACCTGACTGTGGAGATCTCCCACTGACACTTCTGTTTCTTCTGAGCGTAGATAAAGAGCTGTAAGGCAGAGCAGTCACCGGCGTTGTCTGGTACATATAATGTCAGTGGGGGGTGCAGATACTGACGGCAGCGAGAGTCCAAGATTTAACCCCTAATAAAATGCTATATATTGCATTCTGAAGGCACAGAAATTGTTGTTATTCTGTTTTTAGATTGTCGGCAGATTACATAGTATCTGGTTAGAACATAAAATTGATTTAGGGCAACAGCTTTTCCCATTGGGCTACTAACAGAAATTTGATTTCGTATTCATTAAAAAGGCCACTTATTTACAGTGATGTGATCCAAATTGTTCTGAATTATCTCCTAAGCATGTCAAACATTTCAAATAGGTGCATTTTTTCCCACAGAGAAAACCAATAAAATATAATCTGTGTGTGTGAAAAACTGCCCATAGCCTGCTCTATTGTCTGCAACTAAATTGAGAGGGTTTGTTCCAAATTCAACTCCATAGTAAGGTTTTTGTCACGGAGGGGAGTTCGTGCCTTTACCATGTTTATCTGTGCAGGCATGGAATACTGGTACTCACCTGAAACAGGAACGCTTATTAATCACAGCCTTCCCCCAATAGACACAAACAGTTCACCATGGACACAGTACTATGCCAATTACTCACGCAACTATGTTAACATGATTGTTTTAGCTGTTCATGCAATAAAAAAAAAATTGTTAACATACAAACTTGAGCTCTCACATCGTGAAGAGCCCCAACATTGAGTTCAGTGGCCCTTTAAGGAGAGTCTAGAGAAAGGACCTGAGAGAATATTAAATGACATTTTAATTAGCCCAATAAAAAAGGTGCCTATGCTTAAAATGCCAGATAGCATACATTTTATGGATTGCCAAATGATAAAATGGCCAAGGAGAAAAAGAAATAAAAAAGGCCATAAACAGCATTTTATGTTACTAGTGCTCTATTGAAATTTAAATAAGAATGAAAAGGTAAATGTCTCCACAACTGTGAATGTTGATATTTATAGAGTCTGTAGGCAAATAGAAAGCGGTCCTTAACCAAAACCAGGGAATACCATTAATACAAGCTGGTATTGGACAATGGTGATCAGCAAAAAAAAAACAAACACAAAAGGTATATCCATTGTTTATTTGTTGTAAGTCATGCAGTCATGTCAAACTCTCCGTGAGGGTATGGACCGCAAAACACAAGGAACATCCGTCAGTCATTGGTCCTCAGTTCAGTCAAGCTCATGTTCATTGCTTCAATTATCTCATCTATCCATCTCCGCCTTGGACATCTCCGCCTTCTACGTGTGCCTTCAATCTTTCCCCAACATAAGAGTCTTCTCTAGGGAAATCTGTCTTATGATATGGCCAAAATATTTGAGCATCAGCCTCATGATCAAACCTTCCAGTAGTATTCATTTACTGCATCTTCTTGCAGTCAAAAGGAACTCTACCCCCCACCACAATTTAGAGGTGTCAATTCTACGGCTCTCAGACTCTTTTATGGTCCATTTCTCACATATGTATGTTATTATGCCATAGTTCTAATTATGCAGACCTTTGTTTATAGTATATCATCTTTTCTTTGTACTAGCTTGTCCAGACTTGCCATAGCTTTCCTCCCAAGAAACAAATTGCAGATTAACCATAAAAAGGAATTTATTAAACACTGTAAGATTATGCAAACGTCAGCATGGATGTAATCTAGGGACATATTTCACTGCTCAAGTTGTAATGCAGTGTCTCCCAAACTTATCTGAAGAACCACTTTAATATTGCAGAAGTTTTGAGGGCCACTTAATGACAAACTTTCAACTCCAATATTGTTTAACTTGGACTACAGTGGGAAAGGATCATTACCAAATTATAGACAGAATGGATAAAAATAAAACGTTTTGTAAGAGTGCTTTATGCAGGAACGAAGGCTTTAACTCACTTGCTACCTGATGGCACCAAATATGGAGGAAATAAAATCTTTTCCTGTAGTGAATATGGAGGTCTGGAGAATGTACGCAGATACAACCAAAGCATCTGTTATACCGAAAGATTAGAAAATAAGTACCCAGAGGTAAGCAGCAGTGTTTAAAATAGAACATGCTAATAATGAAAAATATGTCTGTATATATAGGAGTGTACATATATAAGGCAAATAAAAATTCCTAAGCATGGATCTCACAGCTTTACTGACTGGCTGGTTAAACTGGGGTTACTGTACATTTAGACAATTATGGTTTCTTTAATATGAAATCAAGAAAATACAGATGAGGTAGGCAATATGATAAGACAACAGAACCTGCTGGCAATCTACAAATAAAAATAAAAAATTGAGAAAATGCAGCCAAAAAGGACAAAGCAAGGACTACTTAGACCAGAGGAACGGCAAGTTCAATCCTAGATAATGACACAAGTCAGGATTTGAGGGTATGCTTATTTTAACCAAGTTTATCCTATTAGCCTGTAGTGGTGTAAATCTTTGCATCTGTTGTAGGGTTCTGAGAAGTTCTTCTAAGCACCACTTTGAGATGTCCCAGGTCATAAAGTAGATGCTAAAACTGTACGTTTGAAAGAGTGAACGCTAAATCATCATAATCCATTATTGACTGGACCATTCTCCAACATGTGCTGCATAATGTAAATATATTGAAGGCTTTGATTTAGGTTATGAGATCTTCCATAACTTATGTTTGTAAGAGGCATTAAAAATTATTACACAAAACGTACAATCCTCACAAAGGAAGCGGCGTCTACTAAATCTGTAACTATACAAAAGCTGAACATCCCAATTCCTCAGCAATATGGAGAAGAAAGCTTTCAGAGAGCACCAATACATACGCTCACGCAAAGGAACAAGCAAAGCCCTTGAGGAACTTCAAGATCTATAAAGGTCTTATTCCATACATCCCCTATAATGACCAGAGGGATAATCAAGCAAAAAAAGGTAGACCTATAGAACTGGGACATCGCTAGTATTTATATAATGGTTAGATGGTGACTTGCACCCTTCACCCTGCCCGGTGTTTTTTCCCTTCTTTGGCCCCTGTGTCTTTTTAAACTTTGCGGGGCTCCAGTTGATAGGCTAAGTGTTACGGGCTTTGGCCTCGTTTTCAGCCTTTGAAACATGTACGCCATTTTTCCCCCCTCGCTTAGCCGATTTTCAATCTCTGAAAAATGCAAATTAAGCCTCAAAATTAGCCACCAGGTTTGCACACATCTCAGAAGGGATTTTGTCCCACTCCACTTTGTAGATCCTCTCCAAGTCATTAAGGTTTAGAGGCAGATGTTTGGCAACTCGAACCTTCAGCTTTCTCCACAGATCTTCTATGGGATTAAGGTCTGGAGACTGGCTAGGCCATTCCAGGACCTTAATGTGCTTCTTCTTGAGCCACTCCTTTGTTGCCTTGGCTGTGTGTTTTGGGTCATTGTCATGCTGGTATACCCATCCACAACTCATTTTCATTGCCCTGGCTGAGGGAAGGAGGTTCTCATCCAAGATCTGAGGGTGCATGGCCCTGCAGTTGCCCTGTCCCCTTGGCAGAAAAACACCCCAAAGCATAATGTTTCCACCTCCATGTTTGACAGTGGGGATGGTGTTCTTGGGGTTATAGGCAGCATTCCTCCTCCTCCAAACACGGCGAGTTGAGTTGATGCCAAAGAGCTCAATTTTGGTCTCATCTGACCACAACACTTTCACCCAGTTCTCCTCTGAAGTCTGCCAATGAACATCTGAATGATTCAGACGGGCCTGTACATGTGCTTTCTTGAGCAGAGGGACCTTGCGGGTGCTGCAGGATTTCAGTCCTTCACGGCGTAGTGTATTACCATTTGTTTTCTTGGCGACTATGGTCCCAGCTGCCTTGAGATCATTAACAAGATCCTCCCGTGTAGTTCTGGGCTGATTCCTCACCGTTCTCATGATCATTGAAACTCCACAAGGTGAGATCTTGCATGGAGCATCGGACCAAGGGAGACTGGCAGTAATTTTGGGTTTCTTCCATTTGCGAATAAAAATCGCACCAACTGTTGTCACCTTCTCACCAAGCTGCTTGGCAATGGACTTGTAGCCCATTCCAGCCTTGTGTAGGTCTACAATCTTGTCCCCAACATCCTTGGACAGCTCTTTGGTCTTGGCTATGGTGGAACATTTGGAATCTAATTGATTGCTTTTGTGGATAGGAGTCTTATACAGGTAACAAGATGAGATTAGGAGCACTCTCTTAAAGGGAGTGCTCCTAATCCCTGCTAGTTACCTGTATAAAAAAAAAAAAGAAAAAAAAAAAAAAGACACCTGGGAGCCAGAAATCTTGCGGATTGATAGGGGATCAAAATACTTATTTCTATCATTGACCTGCAAATAAATGTATAACTTTTTTTAACATGCGATTTTCTTAGTGTTTTTATTGTTGTTCTGTCTCACTGGTAAAATACACCTACCATTAAAAATTAGAAACTGATAATTTATTTGTCAGTGGACAAATGTTTAAAATAAGCAGGGGATCAAAAATCCCCCCCCCCCCCCCACTGTAGCTCACGGTGACTCATGGAATTTACCAGGAAATTCCACCTTACTTACTTTCTGATTGTGATGTCAGCAAACTTCTTCTTTTGGAAGATTACACATTAAACTAGTTAAGACATGAACTTCAACCATCATTAACAGCTCATGTTTAACTCCTCAATGTAACACATAGAGGGATAGATAAATGGGGTAATATCTAGTATTCTATGAGACCATTGAAACATGAACATGTAACATTAAAATAAAAAAATTACCTACTACAATGCATACAATTATAATGCTCCATGTTATGCATTATTAGAATATGCAATAAAATATAGTATCTATGCACTTCTGTGGAATTGTATTAATTATTTAGTCCCTGGCTTATCCAATACTGCTAAGAGAGAAGAAAATACAAAGGTGGGGCTCCTAACTGGTGCATAATCCATCCTATTCTATGCCTTAAAGCAGTGTAATAGCGGGGTTCCTTAATGGTCCAGTGGTTAGGATTCAGGTGCTTTCACAGCTACAACCTGGGGTTAATTCCAGTTATGGAACCAGGATGTCACACCACCTTGTCGCCAAGCAGGGTTGGGCCTGGTCTGTACTTGGATGGGAGACCACCTAGGAATAACAGGAGAGGTGTGGAGAAGGAACTAGAAACCAACTCCAGTATCTCTGCCATGAAAACCAAGTGGATCAGCATAACTATGGACATAAAGATGTTACTGGTGTGTTACGGTCCATGAGGTCACAAAACAAAAAAAACAAAAAAACACACCCTACAACAAGCATGTGCTATAAAGGAGCACACTTTCCTCAGAATGAGGTGCAATAGCTATTTTTGGCAATTCTGAGCAAGAAATCAGTTGTTTTTTTTAGATATTCAAATGTAAACCCAAAATGTAGTATTTGGAGAGAATAAAAAAAATAAATAAAAAAAACCCACCAACTAAAAAGAAATGTGTATGGTTGTGGAGTGGAAAAACAAACAAAAAATAAACAAAAATGGAAACACCACATTCAACCCTGCGCTACATCATAGATGGAGTGATCTACTCAACACCAACATCATTTAAAAATAAATGTGTGCAAATAAACTTCCTATACAAAAGCAGGAAAGCTATTACCAAATCTTACTAAACAGCAGAAAATAAAATATATATAAGAAATAAATTATTTCTCTATATGCTTTAAAAATGGAATTCATTAAAAAGTGACCACTACTTTTCTAATGCACCAAAAGCGGCAAATTCTATACTGAACAAAAATGATTAATGACGTACTTTGTCACCGCTGCTAATAATTTAAGCTTGTAGAAAATAGCCAAGTAAAAAGACCTTTTAGCTTCTCAAACCCATTCATTCAATCACTTTTCATGGTAAACTAAAGAATATTTATGAAAAGAATTAATGAAATGTTCAGTCTGCTACTACTAATGAGGGAAAAAAATATAACAACAGAGTCAAACAAAAATATAGTGGTTGTACTTTCATTTTTTTCCAAAATCTTAAAAGCTCTGATGAAATAATGCAGCAGAATGAGCCCAATTGATCGACATACAAACCTGTATTTATATTTTATGGCACAGTGAGAAACTTGTATTATTTTTTCTATAACAAAAACAGAACATTCATATTTTTGCTTTAATCTTTGTATTATTTTTATCATACGTATCCGTAGATTAAAAAAAAGACAGAGGGATAGTGTTAGGTTGAAGACCACAATGCTTTTAACTTTTCCACGGTTAAATATCACCACATTGCAGCCACTTTCCAGAACATGAACTTCTCCTAGGGGATGGTTGGTTGAGGGGCTGGGGGAGGCGCTACAGTGAGCTGGGGGGACGAGGCGCTATAGGCCGCTTAAAAAATTATAATAAAATACATATATAAAAAAATGATATTTTGTAATGTATTTTCCATGTTCTGCTACTTAAAAGGGTTAGAGGGCATAACTTACCACTTAAAAACGACCACTTTAGTTTTGGAGAAGAAATAAAAAAAACCTCCAAACTCTCCAAATACATAAACAAATTACAGAAAAAAAAAAAAAAAACACACAACACACATGCAATTACAAAGGACTCATTTGTAACAATACGGTTGTGTTTTTTTGCATAATGTTGCATATACGTTTACAAGCGCATATGCATAGTAATCAATACTTTAAGAAGATGCAAACACGAGGGGGCGGGGGAATAATGATAAGTTTGTTAAAAAAAAAATAAAGGAAGAGAGCGTTTTATCTTTTGTACGCTTTAGAATCAAAGAGAAGTGTTCCCTGTTGTCTTTACTGGAATTTAGGTCATCCAATTGAGGATTACCCGGGCTTTGACAACGCTCCGACGTGGCTCTGTACTCTCATTTTATCCTGCCAGCCACTACAGATTCATAGTGCGTTTTCTTTTCAGAGACTGTCAAGGCCTTTACCAACGAGTCAAAAAAATAAAAATAGCAGATGAGAGGTTGTTTGCACCTTGCTGACAGACAGCTCATTAGAAGGACCACAAAGTGTCTCATTTACAGTAATTATGCTTGCTTACAATAGCAATATTTCATTTTTAACCAATTTGCAAACTTGTCTGGCTCCCAAGTCTCACATAAACTTGTCAATAACAAACTTCTGCATGAATCATATATTATAGTTGTCAAACTGCCATTTGTCATCACGCACAGGCGCTCATTGCTCTGCGAGCCTCGCGAAGCAAGCAATTGAGGCATGGAAACACACAGGACTTAGGCTGCAAGCACTTGAGGGACACTGGATTTAGAAAGAAAAAAAAATTAATAATCTGAACTCGGGAAAAATATTAATATAACGGACCGAAGCACAGAAAAAAGAAAAAAAAAATCAATTAAACCACACTCCCACACAGCACAGAGTGAATACAAAATTTAAACTATGAAAAACTAGGCTCTGCAACACCAGGCGCTCAGACCTTGCAAAATGCAAGACGCCAGGCACACGGGAAAATACACAATGCAAAAGGCAGAAACATTTTTCACTAAGCAAAAAAATAATCGAAAAACATGAAAAGAAACAAAAATTAAAACACACAGCACAGGTGAGAGCCAGGATGTCGGGGAGTGAGGTTGCAAGCCAATTTAAACCCAATTTCCAGTGTTTCGTCACTCAAGAATCAGCTAAGCGAGAAAAAAAAAAATGGCGGACTAACGTAAAAAAAAAGATATCTAAAGAAACAGAATGAAAACAGGGCTAAGCACATTCCAACCTCTGAAAAATACGTGGTAGTAAGAAAATACATGACAGCAAAGACACTAACAACGCCAGGCTCACAGGACTTTGAAAATAAAATCAACGGAAACATTCAGCAGACACACAGAGGAGAAACCCACAGGGAAGGGACAGGGGGGAGATGGTGGAAAGACACATGGCATTCCCATGCACAAAACTTGCAAGTTAATGAACCCTGTATGAGCGGCCTGTACAGTAGGCAGCAGGAAAGGCGCTCGCAATGAGCGCAGAAGGTAATCATTGCAACATGAGAGGAGAGGATCAGTTATGTGATGAGCGTCGAAGGTGCTCAGCACAGGGCTCGCAATGAGCGCAAAAAAAACTCACATTGTGAGACAAACATTGCCAGGCTTCATATTTTATTGCCGTCATTTGACAGGCAAGTCGTTAGTCACTAATGTTAGTAACTAAAATATTTGTTCCTCTTTCTGGAGCATTACAGTTGTGCTTTAAGGTCATAAAATTCTGGGACATATTCCAGAAAGAGGAGTGGTTAGAAATCATGACTTAAAGTTGGAAGATTTAGGGATAAAGTGTACTACTTAACAGAATAAGGTAGCAGATAACTGGAACATAGTCAAAGTGGAGGAATTTACATGTTAAGAATAAGCTTAAGAGAAAGATGATGATCTCTTCAGATGGCAAATGCAGGCATGAAATTGGAGGGAATAAAAAATAAAAAAAAAGCACACCAAAAGTTGACGGAAGAGGGAGATAGATATGGCCATTGCAACAATTAACATGTGCTTGAGGAAGCTCAGAGGGGCAGCAGCTCACAGATGTTCCTGGGTGCTGTGTCTATACAGTCATGGTGAGTCGGACACAAGTGAATGAATAAATAACAAATATGAAGCTTTAGTGATTATTTGGGACGATCCCCTTTAGCGCACAAGAAATAACTAAAAGCCGCTGTATCTTATTTCTAAGTGACTGCTCCTATAATATAGGGCTCCAACAAACTGATTACAATGCTCCAAAAGCCCATTCCAAAAGTAAAAGGAAGTCCATGCAAGGCGTTTCCTTCCACAGCTATTTCCTTCTTAAAATCTAGCTGCATCCTGTTCAACATCTGACCACTTTACCCCCGGAGACCTTATTAGTGGTAAGATTTGCATCTGTAAAGACAATGTGTTTGTATGATGTCAAGGTTATTTTTACAGGGCCTATGATTTACAGTGGGTGAGGGGGAAGTGTGCTGCGGTATAATGGACACTATATAAAGTAACAGTCAATTAAGTTCTATAGAAAGCCCTAAATTTATCAATTGTAATAGCTGTTTATGTGCCAAGTATACATATATCTTCAGGATACAAGCAAATATGAAACCAACACAAAACAAATATATACTATATTGTACGGTCATGTGATAACAAGTCATCCATGGATCACCATTTCTTTAGAGTCTCAAAAGCAAAAACTGTAACCAGAGGCAAAATACCAGTCTATTTTACACTACCCCATACTTGCCTTATTATGATCTTCTATCTGTAACGTCTCGGCAAATTCCATAGCGATATACAAGGCAAAAACAATATTAACACATTGCAAAAGAATGGAGGGTCCTGTCAGTTTAGAAATCTAAATGTAGAGCTTTCCCCAGAGCACAGACACAAGATTGAAAACTCAGGAGTTTTTAAGGAGTGTTTGAAGGATTTGAGACAGGAGGTTGGTCTAGTGGAGCGAGGCAAGGAGCTCCATAGAATATGGGCAGAACAAGAAAAGTGCTAAAGGTGGGAATGAGAGGGGCGATAATAGGTGGTGGTGGGGGGTATTTTGAGACGAGAGCAGAGATATAAGGGGTTGCAATATTGTTGAGAGCTTTATGTTAGGGACATATTTTATTTTACTCTGGAGTCTATGGGAAACCAGTGCAGTAACATAGAGGAGCTGCAGACAGTGAGTATGGTAGAGGAGTCTAGCGGAGGCTCGCATTATGGATTGGAGTGGTGACAATTGGGTGATGGGGAGGTCAGCAAGTGACTTGTCAAGGAGAGATTGGAATTAGAATTTTAGTTTGTACTTTTCACAATAACTCTACTCATTCAACACACCTTAATTTCTTTTGTATCTCACCATTAAATTTGCTCATCCCATCACTAATGATACAAGTTGTTTTGGCCTCTCAGCAATTTATCTTTCCATTTGTCTGTTCAAACTAGTTTCTCAAACTCTTTTGTTCCTGGCATTTCCCTCTACAGGTTGTTATAGGACAGGACAAATACCAGAAGTCACAGCTACCACAAACTAACTGCTGTTTCCTAACTTTATCAATATTATGTCTGTATTTCTATGAATAATTCTTTCCATGTCTCCTCAAAAAAAAAAAAAAGAGCAGCCTGCCTCTGATTGGCCACAACCAATTATGAATTTTATGCTGATTGAGCATGGGTTTTAGGGGTGTTCCTTAAACAAATCAACTGAACACACTTTGCAAACTTTGAGGTAAGTTTATTCATGTTTATTTTGGGATTTTTTCATGCAAAAATGTTTTTGCATACACTACTAATTCTCCTGTATCAGACGCATTAAGAATCGACGAACCATCCAGATACATATGAAAGCAAAGACTGCAATAAATGCAGTTAGTAGAAAATGCTAACAAACAACGGTTAAATATAAATGATTTACACTGAGGAGGGGATACAGAATGGATTTATTGGGGGCTAAAAATGCAATCTAGCCTAAAGATAAAAAATAAAATAAAATAAAATAATAGTGCATCGATTCACTAAAGTCATAAGTTTCCACCTGACAGTGCAGGAAACTATATTCAGGCAGAATAAAAACTTCAGCTATGACCATTGTTCCTGTCGGTGGAGGGACACAAGGTCAACTAGAGTGGCGGAGCCATCGACAGTCTGAGAGCAGGCAAAGTTTTTTTTTTTTTTTATACAGTAATCACAATGACTTCAAGAGAAAAAAAAAAAAGTCAAACTAAACCTCTCTCTCATATCTAACCCCTAAAAATGTCTGGCTGGATCCTATGTTTCAGATAAATATGTCAATCGCTGGATTAAAAAGTAATCTCTTTACTTTTGTACACTTTATTTTATTATGACGTGCAGAGTGTGCAATGTCTTCTAGTAACCAATCCGTGGCAATGAAAGACCAACATGAGAAAATACACTTCATAGTCTGTACTCATGAGCTGCAGAGGGCATACATAAACAGGTACAAACTGCATGATTTTAGTCAGAAAACACAGCTTATAAGCTCTTAATAAAATAAGTATAAAGTAAACACACACAGGTACATTGTATCTATTGACATCCAGAAAGTGCCCCTATCCCTTTAATTAGATGTTGGTTAAAGTCAAAGACAGCATTCACAGGTTCCAAATAGAAGCAAAAAAAATGAATTTATGGGCATTTGAGAACAGCAGCTTTAAACTGGTTTATGGCAGAGGACCTTGGACTGGAGCTAAATATACCATCAAAGAAATATGCAGTGCTATAAAGTAGTAATTGCCATATCATCTTTGGGAAAAGCAGCTATTTTAACCAGTAAGTACATACAGTGGTTTTTCTCTCTATTTATGAAAAAACAAACAAAAAACAAGAAGTTGTAGATGGGTAAATTTCTGCTGTATATACTTAAAATAGGTCTTGACAAATACATGTTATGCTTAGAAGCCAGCAAAGATTGGTTAAAAAGGAGGATGTAGTAATTATATATATAATATATATATATATATATATATATATATATATATATATATATATATATATATATATATATATATATCTAGGTATATCTCAGCTTCCAGCTCAGAGTTCCGAGAAAAACAGTTATTACACTGCATTCTGGGAAGCTGAGCTGGGATGTGCAAATGTGCCCACAAATGTCTCGCTCTTCAATCCTAGCCATTATCACACATTGCTTCCTTTTTTTTAACTTAGCCATGGGTCCTGTATGTACAGCACGCATAACAGGAAAATAACATTTATATATATATATATATATGAGAAGGGGGGGGTCTGGTAGTTTCCTGGACTTTGAATACATCTGATAGAATCCATAGGTTATGAAAACTGTTTTTCATGCAAAAAAAAAAAAAAAAAAAAAAAAAAAAAAAGCATTAATAAACTTACCCTAAAGTTTGAACAACGTCTTCTGCTGATCTTGAGAAGAACACTCATGAAAATCAAAGCTAAAACAGCATATAGAATTCATAATCAGTTTTGCCAATGTATCTTTTTCGCCCACTCACTGAGAAAGACAAAGTGAAACTGACAGCTGATTGACTAGGACACAACTCCTTTTTGCTCAATGGCTGAGACTCTCTGCCTACATAGGTTCCTCGGGGGTGGAGCTCTCACAAAAAATAAATAAATGTACTTTTAATTACAAATATACAAAATTCCTCAATATAATGATTTGAAATGAGACACCCAATCATACAGACACACAGGGTATCACACAAACTGCCATACACCTTTAATAAGTTCCAAAGTGCTTTTGCCGTTTCAACATAACATCTTTGGGAATGAAAGGAATGTCGACCCTTCAGCCCTCCTTAAAAAGCTGAAGAACTAAAAACAATCAAAACCAGGAATGCCAAATAAAATGGGGTCAACTCCCAAATGAGCTAACAAATACTAATATATCAAACAAAGCTATTTAATAAAAACAGCATATGTCAATATTGTTCTAGCAAAAACATTTTTTTCTCTTATTTGAATATATGACTTTATTTGGAAAACAAAAAACTGAACAACAATAATAACAACCACCACCACAAGAGATTTCTACAACATTTTAGGATTTAGGAGTAGGGAGATCATCCAAAAATATATTTAAAAAAACGTGACGTGCTTTGTTTTAGGTGGAGAACAAAACCATTAATTCTTTTTGGAGATGGCAGCTCCCTACAGAGTGTACTTGGAAGCGCATTGTACAAGGACGGCATCGGCCATCATGTAAAAAACTGCTGACAAAGCTCTGAGCTCAACAAATTTGTCAGAAGGTGCCAATGGCACCTAAATATGTACATGGGTAAAATGTATCTGGGTGTTACTCCTATCACGGCCAACTTCAATCTCAGTTAATACAAATAGATGTGAAGTGGAGGCAGTGACCGATTTTATTTTTTCCTGGGATCCATCATCTTTTCAGGCGATGACATTAAAAGAGAGGTTTGCTTCTGTGGAGGAAAACTATGGAAAGTCTGGATGAGCTATAAAAAGCTAAGATATTACACTATCAACAGAGGACAGAATAATTTGAACTATGGTATTCCAAGTAGTAACATACAGATGTGAGAGCTGGACCATTAAGTCTGAGCGCCGTAAAATTGACACTTGAATTTTACAGTCCCTTTGACGGCAAGAAGATCCAATCAGTACTACAGGAAACAAAGCCAAACTGTTCATTGGAAGGTTTGATCATTAGGCTGAAGATGAAACATTGTGCCCATATCATGAGACGACAGGATTCCCTAGAGAAAACTGATACTGGGAAAGATTGAAGGCACAAGAACAAGGGGACAGCAGAGGTGGAGATGCATAGATGAGGTAATTGAAGAAATAAACATGAGCTTGAGGGAGCTCAGAGGGGCAGTGGCTGACATGTGCCTGGCATTCTGTGGTTTACAGGGTTAAAGACAGTTCGAGCAGACTAAACAATTCTTGTTTGAAAACTGCATAACATTTTTGGATAACACAGATTCCTAATACCAAGTAATACATACAATGAGTTATTTGCAGGAAATTGCTTTAGACACAGAGATAAAGTTTATGCTGACAAAGCTATTTATCATTCAGCAAAAGATCACATTACAAAAGGATCCTGTGCTTTGTAGGATCGATTGGTATAAGAACCTAAAGCACAAGCCTGCAGATTAATGGCGTGCATCATATCACACACAAAAATATCCTTGATTTATGACAATTGCACACATTTTGCATTAATGCCCTTCAAAATATATTAAAGTTTGTTTAAAGCACTGATCCCAACAAAAAGATGAAACCTTACCAAATCTATCTGTGCAAGCAAGGAAGACTGGTACTCACCTAAAACAGGAAATATATATATGAGTTAACTGATCAGTGCAGTGTAATTGGGCGCATCCCCTCCATAGGGCCTCACACACTACATGTTGCACTCGTCTAATGACTAATGCCACAGGCAGAGCACAGAATACACTATGTAAACAAAGACTTAAAAGGCCATATTTTTAGCCATTAGTCCAATTAAAACCCTTATGGATCACTACTTTATCATGGTTAAGGGGGTTTTGAACTTCAATGAAGCTGTGAGCTAAACCATGTAGGGTCACCCAAGATGGGCAGGTCATAGAGAGGTCAGACAAATCAAGGTCCATTGGAGAAGGAACTGGCACCCACTGCAATATATTTGCCAAGAAAACTTTATGGATAAGCACATCCAGCGACAACTAAGACAGATATGCCTGGTGTGCTGTGGTCCATAGTGTCATGGAGAGTCTGACAAGTCTGAACTTCAACATGCAATAATAAAAAAATAAAATGTGTGTGTGTGTGATATAAAATATATATATATATATATATATATATATATATATATATATATATATATATATATATATATATATATATATATATATATATATATATATATATTATATATGCTCCCTACATATCTAAACAAGCAGCACAATGCAAGTCCTGCACACAACCATTACACTAAGTGCGCAGTGAAATGCCGGCAGAATCGGGCTAAGATATAAAGCTTTTATAAACCACTTATCAGCCAATATAGAAACTGCAGCATCATCGTAACTGGATCCAGTCTGTATCACTAAATGTATTACCAAACGCTTCTTCCTGTTCCCTTAAGACAGCAGAAAAATAATACAATAAGCTGCAGGAGATGATGTAAGGAAGCAGAAGCTATAATAACCAGTGTGTCGCCCAACCAAGAAAACCCAAATGCAGCTCTAATAAAAAAATTAAAGTTTTAATTTGGTAACAGCACTCGGCCGTCCTTCTGAGGCGCTCACACTAGTACACACTGCGGGAAGTCTAATCTGCTTATGATCATTACTTATGGTGCGCAGGTGCGAGCGGACAATTATACCCTATCTCCAAGGTGACTTCTGTCTGAATGAGAAAGCCAGGAAAGATCGCTGGAGCCATGGAGGGATGCACAAAAACAATAAAAATGCACGTGTTTATCCTTTTAAAAAAGTTAACTGAAGTGTAATAGGCGGTAGTATTAAAAAAAAAAAAAAAGGGGGGAGATTGAAGGCACACAACAAAAGATGGTCGAGGTGGAGATGGCTAGTTGAGGTCATTGAAGCTATGATCATGAGGCTGATGGATCTCAGTGGCTGATACATGTGCATGGCTTGCTGTGATCCATAGGGCCAAGGAGAGTCTTGCATAACAAAACAAAAACAAAAAAAAGGCTTTTATCTAGTAATATATGCAGGAAGCATTGTGTTGAAGAGCTAACAATCTGTTGATATTGCCGCAGCATCCAATGTGTGTTTTCATTGCTGTGGAGCTGCTATGCAAGTGTCAGCAATGTGTGCTGTGTGTGGTGTAAACAGTGTGCGTGCACGAGGAAAATCCGTTAGGGTACCTGTGTACTTCCGCATTGTGTAAGTTAGTGTTGTAAAATGGCGGCGAATGTGTGTATTACGCAGCTGTGGCTGATTTTGCGTCCATACACAGCTTTTTTGAAAAATCTGTATGCGTTTCGTGGTGTTTTGCGCGTTTAGGGTCCTGTAGCGTTGCTTTTGCGGACATTTTTTCTCTTGCTTAGGGGATTTTGGTGTGTCTAAACTCTTTAATTTCTACTTAAATTGACTTGTAACTTCACTTTCAGAGGTCCTGGGTGTCCCCTTGCTGTGGGTAAGCTTTGTATGTGTTTGTTGTGTGTATTTTTTGTGTTTTTAGTGTTTTCGTGTGCGCGGGTTTCGGCCGCTAATGTCGTATTTTTGCAAGGTCGTAATATTTTTTGTTTGTTATTGGCTCAGCTCCTATTTGAGGATGCTAAGTCCGGAAAGGTTGCGGTCGCGGTGGGAGGGTCTGCATTTGCTGGCTTAAAGTCTGCAGTTGCGGGCAAGGAGCGCCTTCGGCACTCCTTGCCAGCAACTGCGGACCTCGCTTCGCGAGGGCCGCAGCGTTAGCAACAACTTTTGTCAACCCGCACTGTTGACAACTATATATGTGATTCTGTACTGTTGCCAGTCAGTGGCCAACCACTGTTTCAATGCAATTGTGGTGGAATGCCTAAATATATTCTACAGCACGGTTAAGTTGACTGTGGTCACGGACACAGAATGGCCAACTGACAGGTTTACCGCCATATCTATGTGCACCCAGGTCCGACACCCTTATTGACATGCTCTTGGAGGGGTAATCAATTACATTCCAAAGCAGTTAGACATTTTAAATCAATACCTCTAAATCATAGCTAGCACAGGCTCTCAGGGTTTGTGTAGGAGTTATGCAAGCTTAAGAATTATGAATTACACAACAGATGGACCAGGGTAATGTTTTAACATAAGTTAAAGCATTGATCTTCAATAACATTCCTATTCAATTTAATATTATTACTATTATCAATTAGTATTATTACTCCATAAGGAGTCAGCCTTCTCCATACTGCTACTTACAAAGTAGAATAAAGTACTGTGGCTAATAAGAGATCATAAGTACATGCACAATACAAATGGGTCAGCAAACCGCTTGGTGCAACATAAATGAGGTCCCGTCTACGAAGAGCTGACAATCTTTGTTCTAAATCCCCAGTGGAACTTCTTTTCTCCATTCTTTAGGAGGTCAGCAAGGGGTGGGAGCAATTCTGACTGGTCACTCCTGGTCTGTCCTAAAATTGTCAGACAAGCTTTTGCCCTAGGCAATGTAAACCAATTTAACACATCAAGTCTCCATTCAATGTCGAACATTTGCTACCATGTCATGGTTAAGGGGGCTTGTGTACCACAATGAAGCTGTGAGCTATTCCATGTAGGGCCATCTGAGAGGCCATACGAAAATAAAAAAATGTTGATAAGTACAACCAGAAATACAGACAGGTGTGCCTGGCATGCGGAGTACATACGGTCATCAAAAGTCAGACAAAACTGAAGGACTGAACAAACAGACATAAGCCGATATCGGACCATTTATGAAGTCCTTTAATGACCCAAGTAAAAGACCACGCAAAAAAAAAAAAAAAAAAAAAATGTTAAATGCTTAGGAAAACTCTGTGCCATGCAAAATTATACCACCCAAAATGCCCAATTATAAAACTCTGCTGTTAGCCAAACCAAGATGTGAAAGATACAAAAATTCAGAGTAAAAAACGGATGAGAATTTTTTTCTTTAAACACACTCTCCTGAAAATATAATTTAAACATCACAATGTCACTGCTTTTCTATTGTGCAAGAACACAATCCACCATTAGAAAAAAAATAGTATGAGCAAATACAGCCCCGGGCTTTGGCTAGACAGAAGAATGTCATTTCTGCACACGTCCCTCTTCATTCATATGAAAGAAAAATGCTGAACAAGCTCCTCTATTGGAAAAACATTGAGGTTCTACAAAACAGATAACAGGAGCTGACGTTCATATGAATAGTCCAAAACAGACTGTCCCCTAGTTGGTGCAATATTTTCCAATACATTGGAACACATAGATATTAACGCCATCAGAAACCTTTTTTTTTTTTTTCCTTTCTGGGTAGATTATAAATTATGGCCAAATCATTACATTCAGAAATTCTTAGGAGCCAAAAAAATTACAGAATGGAAAGGAAAGCTATGGCAAGTCTGGACAAGTTATGAGTAGTTAGAAGTATGGTATTCCCAGTAGTAACATACAGATGTGAGAGCTGGATCATAAAGATGTCAGAGCGGAATAGAATAGACACCTTTGAATTGTGGTGTTTAAGAAAACTGTGTAGCGTTCCTTTGACTGCAAGAAGATCCAACCAAATCAATACTACAGGAAATCAAGACAAACTGTTACTGGAAGGTTTGACCATGAGGCTGAAGATGAAATATTTTGGCCATATTATGAGAAGACACGATTCCCTAGAGAAGACTCTGATGCTTGGAGAGATTAAAGGCACACAAAGTAAGGGATGTAAGAGGAAAAGATGATAGATGGAGGTCACTGGAGCAATTAACGTGAGCTTGACGGAGCTCAGGGTCACAGAGTCAGACACGACGACTCAGAGCTATGAACAATCCACCATAAGATTTGGAGCTTCAGTTGGTGTGACATGGATTTATTTTATGCTAAATTTGCCCATCCTCATATCATGCAAATGATGGTCTGGGCCCAAAATTAGGTACAACATGGCTAAGTGGGGTTTGCTTTACTGAATGTAAAATAGTTTGATTATTTGCAGAATAAAATATTTTATACCCACCTTGGGTTACCATGAGTCTATTCTTGTCCAAATACCTTTGAATTTACATTTGTTACAGGCAATTGGAAACTAGACACATAGTACCATTAAAAATAATTGTGATAAAAATGTATTTCTTTGATTCGTAAGACATAAATATATTACAACCTAGAAAATTGTTATGACTGAGTTATGACCACAAGAGATGACACAATTTCATATGAATGGTGCAACTTCTACAACCAGATCATTATTCCACTCAAAAGCATCTCATAAAAAAAAGGTGCAACTGCAGAACAAAGATAGGATAATGAAGCACAAAGATCAAACAGAAGGACACATTCCAAGATTCCTCTGAAGTCTGCAGATCATTCAGGAAGAAAGAGAAGTTTAATTAATGAAAGGACATGAGACCATGTACTTGAGCAGAAGAGCCAAATGAATATGGTACACAGTCCTAAACAGCAAGACTTTAAATGTTATGTAGAACTCTAAAATGACACAAAAGTACCAATTATTGCAGAAATTAAAAGGATAAAGATAGATATAAATGCAAAAAAAAAATCTGAGTCGAATTGGTACATAATGGAGCTCAAAAAGGTGAATATTTTAAGAACATGAATAGTGGTTCCACTTTACTATAGACTTTATTCATATAACTAGTTAACCTTAATGTCCTTGTACTCCAAGACTATCATTATTCTGATCAACCAACTAGACATCCTCTGGGGCAGCTTGAGAATCATCATCAGTTTCTCATCTCAGGAGGAGGTGCAATAGGGATATGTTACCAGGTAAGGTTTGTACACCAGCAACAGGGGAATTTGGCTGGGGCAGCACACCTGAGAAAGGCAGCCAGTGCTTCCATAAGACTTCATATCCAATGGGAAACCTATAGAACCAGCAGCCTTTATAATGAGACTGTTACATCTGGAATATGAACCGCACCAACAGCGCAGCGTTATACTCAAAATATAAAGATCATAAACATCAACAACATTTTCCAAGAGGTTTTCAAAAAGTCGGAGCAAGCACATTTATATAACTTGCTCTCAAGGCAAAAAGCATTAAAAAAAAATATTAATTTTAATTTAATTAATATTAAGACATGAGTGATATTTTGGGCTCATGTCATACCGGACTGATACTTATAAGCAGGTAATGATATGACTGCTATACTTGCTGTGCCTCATAGTAACAATCAATCAACAAAGTCCTGCTGAGACATGGTGCACGATAGGCTAGGACACTACACAGCACATCCAGGCCTAGAGTCTGTATCTGCATTTGCTGCAGTGAGCAGATCCATACAAGGACTACGTTTGATTTTAGTCCGTAAAAACAGATCATACACGCCCTTCTTAATAACAAAATACGTCGGTAAATAGATACCCAAGGATATTCCATACCTAATATCCAGGAACCTTCCATCTCTAAAGTTACCCAACAAACATCTCACACTAATCATATATCAGCATATAGATTTGCTTTTTTCCATACCTATAGAATTTAAGCATCTTCATTTCATACAGAGGGCGTGACAAACGCAATTATTGCCATAAAATGTCTCAAGAGATTAGATTATTATGATCAAAGTTGAAATTACAAAAAGCTTTAAAAAAAAGTGTAAATAAAGCAACAAGCAGATTATGTTTGGTTTAAAACAAACAAAAAAAGTATATGTATACACACACCATTATTACATAATGTAACACCACAAGATTAGTAAATTGCTGGCAAAGACCTGGGTATGTTTTACAAAAAAAATATATATTTTTTTTGTTCGCTATTTAACTGGAAATGAGTAAATAAAAAAGGCAGAGGAAACACCAATTCATAGAAGTGCCAACTTCAGTTACAGTAAAGTAGTTAGTATACCAGAAGGTGAGAAAGGTGCTTTTTGTAAAATATTTGAAATAAAAACCTTTAAAACTTCCTGTGGTTCAAAGGTAGCAACAAAATAAATAACAATAAAGCAAGAGAACTTTGTGTCCGTAAATAACTTGAGAGCCACAAAAGAATCAGGGAAGTTCCAACTAAACAAAACACACAATTAGCATTGCAAACAATGAGACAGGAAACCACTCTCATGGGCTCAGGAAGTCTCCATAAGCAGACACCGCTTTACATATACGATTAGTGTCATCAGGTATTGATCCGATTAACCCCTTCATGTAGGAGATCATTTGGAAAGTCAGTAAATATAAGCAATAACGCATCACCCACATGTTACAATACTCAAAAAAAGTTATTATTACTATATTAATCATATAAAAATACTAATTTAACAGCAAAGACCCAACAATGCCCATTTAATATTGGTTAGCACCGCCTTGGTTAAGTGCTTCTGCCTGGACTTTAGAAACATAAAAAAAAAAAAACATTATAACAAATAATTCTGTAAATTATCCTGACAATACAGTTGCAGAATGTAACAGTCCTTTAAAAATGTACAGTAGAACCTCTTTAATTAGCAATTCCCATGTTCATCTTGTTGTGGTTCAGAGGCTTATGTACCATATAGGGTGACCTAAGATTGGCAGGTCATAGACAAATAGTTGTGCACTGGAGAAGGAACTGGCAACCCACTCCAGTATTTTTGCCAATAAAACTGTATAGATTTGCACAACAAGAAACACAGATAAATGTGCCTGGGTGCTGTGGACCAAGAACAACAACATTGATCAGATCCAATAAGCAGACACAATCCAACATGGATGACAGAGGGGTGTACATGGTACCAGGTGGTTTCCAAGGTGCATAGGATTAGCCCCATTAGACATGGACAACAGGTTCTTCAAGAAATCTTACAAGTCAACACACTCCCTGAGGCTAGCATTACAGTAATCTATCCAAGCCATCATAAACAAGAGATTACACAACTTCAGGGCACGCATTCTTGTCATTATGTGAGTCTCTGATGCCGACTGTTGGTCCTCTCCAGAGTTTAATTATTGCTCTTCAAACATAGATTGGTTCTACCAATTAGGAGAAAGTTCCCATCAGCTTCAAATGCAATATTCATATTACAAAATCTTAATGTCCTTTGTTGGTCACGACTTTCTGTTGAAGATACAACGGGAGACTGAAAGTGTATTAAAAAAAAGGATAATTTTGTAGTATTTAAATACTAGATTTAAAAAATGAATTCCATTCTAAAAAGTAATCAACATTCTGTCTTCATACAAATTTAATAGTTAAGCGATTAATTATGTACAACAGTTATGTACAACTGGTGACATGATGCTTATCTCCAGGACTACAAAATAGACTTAAATCTATATCCCAAATTATTCGAATGAACTCTACACACACACACACAGGCTTTTTTTAGTGGTCTCTAAGAACAAATGTGGGGTTATACTATATTTTGAAAAAAGTAACCAATTTATTATTTTATTGACTACTTCTAAAGCACCATTTTCTGTAGCATTATTTACAAAGTATAATAAATGTACAGTGGATTGAGTCAGTAGACTGTGTGCTGCAACAGAATTGAGGCCATTACTCCAAAGAGCTTCAAATCAAAAAGTATTCCCATTCACACGCCTGAACCTGCATTTTGATGCTGGATTCACCATCCATCCTTGCACTCTGACCTATCCGAGCCTAAACTAAAGCAAACAAAGATCCAATATCTGCCATAAGTCCCTCGTCAACAAGGCCTCACCTGGGCAAGATTCACACTTAATAATAATGTTACTTTGAGAATTAACATACCCTGTTCTAAATATAGACTAATCATCCAGCCAAGACGACTGAATATTGTCCAAGAGGAGCCGAACAATTCTCTTATTAGCCTTCAAACCTGAGCATTTGAAGCAATAGAAATCCATATCAAGCCACCTTTGTTTCCAGAGGAATGTGTTAAGGTGATTTTCCAAGGTCACATGGAACACCACTTGGAAGATTAATGCTTCTGTGGAATAATGCAGCCCACACAAAATCTCATTGGCCTTTTATGCCTAACGGTTTGGCAGCTAAGACAAATATGCAATGTCATGGCCTCTTGCAGCTTTTACATCTTGATGAACCCCAATATCCAAGTGGCAATTTTCATTAAAAAAATAAACAAAGGATTTGTGACTTAATGAAGACGACTTTCTTGGATAAGGCAGATGGATTTCCAGTAGTGAGTCGCCCACTGATAAGCTAAGCTTCTAGCCCTAGCTGTCTGGTGGCATGCCAGGAATGTGGAGGTCAGGTCTAGAGAAGGTGGCTTAGAGCAAACAACTGGAATTAGATCGGGGCTGGTGAATCCCTCCTTGTCATCTTGAGCAAACACAGAGCCTTTCAGAAAACAAAACAGCACTATGTTAAAAAAAACCTTTTGAATTGCTACCTGGTCATGGTGAGTGGGCTTCTGCAGCGCAATGAAGCTGTGAGCTATACCACCTGAGATGTGAAGAAATGTCAGACAAATCATGCAGAAGGAACCTTTAACACCAGTATCTGTCGTTAATACCTGACGGATGAGCACAACCAGAACTATAGATGGGCCTGGCATGCTGGTCATGGAGAGACAGACATGACTGACAAACTATAAATGTTAAAAACGGGAGACCTAGATCACCTGGATTTTAAAGCTACATCAAATCTGAACAGTAATATAAATAAACAAATGATTTAATGATTCCCACAGCAGTAAGGTGGTGCAGGATATGTAGTAATGATGCTGTCATTAATTCTGACCCAAACGACCTTGAGCAAATTGAATCAATGGATATGCAAGATAAAAACAAATAAATATCTCCAGCAACATCATAGCCATTCTAATACGGTTTTACAATGCAAAGTGAAGTCCACACACAATATCCATACAAAATGTGGGTTTGTGGCAGACAAGTGGAAATTTCCAGCCCTGACAGGGATGTTAGCAGGCAGTTAATAGGAGGATTAGAGATGTGGTGGGTACTGATGGAGGGTGGTTTTCGGGCCCCCCTCTGCAGCTGTGAGTCATTAACAGGTTGATGTCTAAGACAAAGCGGTGGCACCTTTACACCAGCCAGTGAATATTTTATCAGCTTACAGTAAAGGCGCTGGTTACACTGCATGTTTTAATGGAATTAAGCGGACAAATTGCACTAAAACTGATAAATCTAAAGGCAATTAAATAGCATTTTTTGCAACATCATTGACTGTTTTCCAGAGCCTATTCGGTGCATTTAATTAAATTGAATAATGAAAATGTTTTGGCTGTAAAGGGGTTAACAAAAGAAAATGAATGCCAAGCTGTAATCTGTAGGGCTGGTAAAATACCCGTGGGACATACAGAAATAAACTATGCATCACGGCGCACCTTCCGACCATCTCACCATATTACAAGAGCTTGATGTGAAAAACACTCCCTTTATACAAGCTCCTACGTCCTTGTGTGTGTGTAAATTATATATATATATATATATATATATATATATATATATATATATATATATATATATATATATATATATCTACACACACACAAATATATACATACCCATTTCCATGCATAGAAAGCAGAAACTGCAATAATGTTAACAGTGCACAATAACATATTTACATTTGATAATTCAATAAATTCCCACATTGTTTCCAATATTTGACAATACAACAGAGTATTTTAATACAAGATAAATTATTTAATATATATATATATATTTTTTTTTATAAATGGAACCCCCACCCAGCAGGGAGTATTCAGGCACCAGGGTGGAGTGGGGCCAGGATTACATGAGAATATCCTGACAGGGAGGTATTGACCCTTTGTTGGTGAGGATCAAGGAGAGGGTGGGTAACATTATATATATATATATATATATATATATATATATATATATATATATATATATATATATATATTTCCACCATGGTATAGGCTGGTAATGCCCATTGCCCTGCTACAATATATTGGTATGGTTAACCCTTCCTTTTCCCAGATTACATGTCCTGGTACAGGGTGATGTTAACCCTTCTCTCACTGATACATCTGAGCAACTTGGTATTAGGTGGTGCCAACACCTTCCTCTGAAGGGTTAAATGTGAAAATCCTGGCTGTGGATGGTGTTAACCCTTTCCAGTCCAGAGCTGCCCCTAGCCTGATACAGGGTGCCATTTACCCTTTCCAATCCAGGTCTATTCCTAGCTTGATACGGGGTGCCATTAACCCTTTCCAATCCAGGTATATTCCTAGCCTGATACAGGGTGCCATTAACCCTTTCCAATCCAGGTCTATTCCTAGCCTGATACGGGGTGCCATTAACCCTTTCCAATCCAGGTCTATTCCTAGCCTGATACGGGGTGCCATTAACCCTTTCCAATCCAGGTCTATTCCTAGCCTGATACAGGGTGCCATTAACCCTTTCCAATCCAGGTCTATTCCTAGCCTGATACAGGGTGCCATTAACCCTTTCCAATCCAGGTATATTCCTAGCCTGATACAGGGTGCCATTAACCCTTTCCAATCCAGGTCTATTCCTAGCCTGATACAGGGTGCCATTAACCCTTTCCAATCCAGGTCTATTCCTAGCCTGATACGGGGTGCCATTAACCCTTTCCAATCCAGGTCTATTCCTAGCCTGATACAGGGTGCCATTAACCCTTTCCAATCCAGGTCTATTCCTAGCCTGATACAGGGTGCCATTAACCCTTTCCAATCCAGGTCTATTCCTAGCCTGATACAGGGTGCTATTAACCCTTTCCAATCCAGGTCTATTCCTAGCCTGATACAGGGTGCCATTAACCCTTTCCAATCCAGGTCTATTCCTAGCTGATCTGACTGATAAGGGGTGTAATACTCTTAGCAAAATAAAGGGTTACATATATACAGACTTAATACTTAGGGTGTAATATTAAATGAATATGGTAAACAAAATTATTTTTGATTTGTTTAAAAAAGACAAATATTCTTAAGAAGGATACTAAATGTGTTAATAAAAAGCTTGAGAAATGTACTGCCCAAAGGGCAGAGGAGGGCAAGGTCTGCAGCCCCAAGGGAGGGTATAATACCCATAATGCACTGCAGAAGGTGCCTGATCTACCATATCACTCCATCAGATCCTGATACACGCAGAATTAACATGTAAAGGTCATGGTAATTAACGAATTAGATAAGATGAGGTGAATAACGTTTTTATAAAGCACAGATAAAGAGGGTTAATGCGGACTCACCTCGATGTACCCGGCCAAGCTGGGCACTATCACACCCGCCACCATCACTATCACCGCAGACAAGGGCCCCATAGCTAAGCTCCGCACTCCTCGGTGGTAAACACTAATCTGATGGGGATACAGCCACCTGCAGACCGAACTGGAGCGCAGCCGGAACTGATGTCATAAACACGCCCATTCAAGGTGGTGATAGATCCACAGCTCCAATGACACCGCTGGACACGCCTACATAACGGAGATGGACGGCTGATTGGGCGGGGTTGTGGTGGTTTGACACGCCCCTTCAGCTGCGGCTCTTATCTGAGGAGATGATGTGCTGCTCGTTTATCAATGGTGAGTTCACGCCCCGGGACACGCCCACCGGCTGCACCACAGTAACCGCTCTGGTGATGGCTGCGGTCTGTGTGGCAAGGAATATGGAGGAGAGTGAGGCATAGAGGAGTGGGATTAATGTTTAGGGATAACACATAGGGATGGAATCCACCTGTACAGGGACACACTTAGGGATGGGATGTACCTGTACAGGGACACACTTAGGGATGGGATTCACCTGTACAGGGACACACTTAGGGATGGGATTCACCTGTACAGGGACACACTTAGGGATGGGATTCACCTGTACAGGGACACACTTAGGGATGGGATTCACCTGTACAGGGACACACTTAGGGATGGGATTCACCTGTACAGGGACACACTTAGGGATGGGATCCACATGACACAGGGACACACTTAGGGATGGGATTCACCTGTACAGGGACACACTTAGGGATGGGATGTACCTGTACAGGGACACACTTAGGGATGGGATGTACCTGTACAGGGACACACTTAGGGATGGGATCCACATGACACAGGGACACACTTAGGGATGGGATCCACATGACACAGGGACACACTTAGGGATGGGATTCACCTGTACAGGGACACACTTAGGGATGGGATTCACCTGTACAGGGACACACTTAGGGATGGGATCCACATGACACAGGGACACACTTAGGGATGGAATCCACCTGGGGATGAGATCATAGGGATGAGATCCTCCTATACAGGGACACAATTAGGAATGGGATGCACCTGTAGAGGGACACACATATTGATGGGATTCACCTGTACAGGGACACACATATTGATGGGATTCACCTGTACAGGGACACACATATTGATGGGATTCACCTGTATAGGGACACACATATTGATGGGATTCACCTGTAGAGGTACACACATATTGATGGGATTCACCTGTACAGGGACACACATATTGATGGGATTCACCTGTACAGGGACACACATTTTGATGGTATTCACCTGTAGAGGGACACACATATTGATGGGATTCACCTGTATAGGGACACACATATTGATGGGATTCACCTGTATAGGGACACACATATTGATGGGATTCACCTGTACAGGGACACACTTAGGGATGGGATCCACCTGACACAGGGACACACTTATGGATGGGACCCACCTGTAAAGGGACACACATAGGTATGGGATCCACTTGTACAGGGACGTACATAGGGATGGTATTCACCTGTACAGGGACGTACATAGGGGTGGTATTCACCTGTACAGGGACGTACATAGGGATGGTATTCACCTGTACAGGGACGTACATAGGGATGGGATTCACCTGTACAGGGACGTACATAGGGATGGGATTCACCTGTACAGGGACGTACATAGGGATGGGATCCACTTGTACAGGGACGTACATAGGGATGGTATTCACCTGTACAGGGACGTACATAGGGATGGTATTCACCTGTACAGGGACGTACATCGGGATGGGATTCACTTGTACAGGGACGTACATAGGGATGGGATTCACTTGTACAGGGACGTACATAGGGATGGGATCCACTTGTACAGGGACGTACATAGGGATGGGATCCACTTGTACAGGGACGTACATAGGGATTGGATCCACCTGGACAGGGACACACGTAAGGATGGAATTCACCTGGACAGGGACACATATAGGGATGGGATTCACCTGGACAGGGACACACATAGGGATGGGATTCACCTGGACAGGGACACACATAGGGATGGGGTTCACCTGGACAGGGATACACATAGGGATGAGATTCACCTATAGTGGCAACCATATGGGACTGGGGGGAACTCGCACACTGGTTTCTGGGTTGGCTAGTACTCCAGACTATCTATTTATTTATTTTTATTTATGCATAATTATTTATATATATATTATATATATAAATATATCACATATATAGTTGTCAAAAGCTGTTGCTAACGCTGCGGCCCTCGCAAAGCGAGGGGCGCAGTTTGGCACTCTTTGCCAGCAACTGCAGACTTTAGGCCCGCAGGCTCCCACCGCGACTTACGGACTTAGCATCCACAAATACAAGCCGCAAGACTTATAAAAAAAAACATTATGACCTCGCAAAAATTCGACCTTAGTGCCCGAAACCTGCACACATAAAAACATTAAAAACACAATAAATACACACAACAAACACATAAAAACCTTACCCACAGCAAGAGGGAGCATCCAGGACCTCTGCAAGTGAAGTTACACCTCAATTTAAGTAGAAATTCAAGAGTTTAGACACCCGAAAATCCCCTAAGCGAGAGAAAAAATGGGCGCGGAAAAAAAACGAACACGAGGCTACAGGACCCTAAAGACGCAAAACACCACCAAACACATATAGATTTTTAGAAAAATCCGTACGAGGTCTAAAACAAGGACGCAAAATCAGCCACAGCTGTGTACTACACACATTAGGCTCCATTTTACAACACTAACGTTCACAATCCGGAAGTACACAGCTACACTAACGGATTTTCCTCGCGCACGCACACTATTTACACTACACACTGCACACATTGCTGACACTTACACAGCAGCTCCACAGCACTCAAAACACACATTGTATGCTGCAGCAACATGAAAACAGATTGTCAGCTCTTCAACACAATGCTTCCTGCATATATTACTTCAAAATAGGTAAAGTATATTCATTTATTCATTTCGTAATTATTTCCAACGCTGCTCATAGCACACAAACAACAGCCTTGCAATGAGCGCCGAAGTCGCTCAGTGCGAGGCTCGCAATGACCCCCGAAAGATCTCAGAACAACAACAAAATTAATGTCGCAACCAAACAGCATTACCTGCCTTACAATCTTATTGCCGTCATTTTTTGACGGGCAAGTCGCTAGTATATATATATATATATATATATATATATGTACACTTATGTATCAGATTACACAGGTAAACACTGTGAGGAAATAGATCACATTAGAAAAAAATGGAATCCATATGTACCATAGGAATGTCTGTAATGGCAGCTGCCTATGAACGTCTTTAGAGATATACATATCATGGGGCCGGCCAGTGAGATGACCAGGTGACCTGTGATAATGTGATTTATCGGGTGACATGTATATCGGACTGAGCAAACTGCACACATAGGATTCTGGGACTTATAGATGTTTACCCCATAACTATATATATATAACTAGCGACTTGCCCGTCAAAAATGACGGCAATAAAATTGTAAGGCAGGTAATGCTGTTTGGTCCAGACATAAATTTTGTTGTTGTTCCGACATCCTTCGGCGCTCATTGTGAGGCTGTTGGTGGTTGTATGTTTTTTTTTTTGTGATAGGCGCTTTTGCTGTTATTCTTTGGTGTGCGGTGATCTGCTTTTTGGGCTTATTGCAAGGCATTTTGTGCTATGAGCAGCGTTTGCGCTCGTTGTGAGTGGCACAGTGAATGTCTTCTGTGTTTATTGTGATTTTTTTTTTTTTTGGTGTAAATTAAATAATAAATGAATATACTTTACCTATTTGGAAGTAATATATGCAGGAAGCATTGTGTTGAAGAGCTGACAATCTGTTTTGATTTCCTGCAGCATACAATGTAGGTTTGCAGTGTTTTGGAGCTGAGGTGTAAGAGTCAGCAATGTGTGCAGTGTGTAGTGTAAATATGCCGCGTGCGCGAGGAAAAGCCGCTGGGGTAGCCGTGTACTTCCGCATTGTGTAGGTTAGTGTTGTAAAATGGCGGTGAATGTGTGTGGTACGCGGCTGTGGATGATTTAGCGTCCTTGCTAAAAGTGTATCTTGTACCTCATAAGGCTTTTTTTGAAAAGCCGTATGTGCTTGGTGTGGTGTTTTGCGTCTTTAGGGTCCTAGGTTTTTTTCGGCAGCCATTTTTTTTCTTGCTTAGGGGATTTTCGTGTGTCTAAACTCGGGAATTTGGACTTAAATTGAGGTGTAACTTCAGTTGCAGAGGTCCTGGGTGCTCCCCCTTGCTGTGGTTAAGTTTGTTATGTATTTTTTTGTGTGTATTTATTGTGTTTTTAATGTTTTGAGGTGCGCGCGGTTCGGCCGTTAAGGTCGTATTTTTGCAAGGTCGTAATGGTCCCACGTCTCGTATTTTTTATGCTAAGTCCGTAAATTTTCCGTTCTAAGTCCCGTGTCTCGGCTAAATCCCGCTAAAAGTGCTCAGTGTTTAACGGCTGGCCTCACTATGCGAGGCTCGCCGGCAATGAGCGCCTTTGGCCTTTGGCGCTCATTGCCTAACTGCTCCGGGTTTAACGGCTCGCCTCGCTATTCGGCATGACGACGACTCGTAGTTGGACTATTAATATGTGATATACATATGCGCCAGATTAAACAGGCAAACGTCAGGAGAAAATAGAGCACATTATGATTGAATGGGATGGTGTGAATACATATACACTACAGAAAACGCTTTATTAATGACTACAGTCTGTTGATGTCTATAGAGATATACATATAATGGAGTTGGGCAGTGAAATGACCAGGAGACTTGTGATAAAGTTATTCATCTCTAGGTACATGTATATTGGACTGCGGAACTACTCTCACAGGATTCTGGGCAGTGTAGTGCTGCAGACTATCCACATATTTGAGCCATATTATTATGACCCCCAGCTAATATCCCGAACAACCTCAGTGTGCAGCATGGATAGCAGCTAGAAGGCATGGTAGTGAGTCAATAAGGTGCTGGAAGGTTGGCAAGGGTATCTGGAGCCATGCAGACTGCAGTGCATCCAAAAGCTTTCTGAAGAGTGAGTGGTGGAGGAACCATACAGCGAACATGGTGATTGAGGTGGTCCCACAGGTGCTCAATAGATTTCAAGTTTGCTAACGCTGCGGATTTTCGAGGCCAGGGAAGTACTTGGAAGTCTTTGTCGTGCTCCTCCAACCACTCCTGGACAATTGTGCCCATATGACGTTGTATTGTCCTGCTGGAAGATCCTATCCACTCCAGGGAATATAGTCAACATGTATCGGTGTACTTAATCTGCAAGGATAGGTAGATAACCCAATTAGTTGAGAGTCCCTTCCAGAGGTATTAGGAAACCCAGACCATGCCAAGAAAACATTCCCCAGACCATAAGACTTCCAACACCAGCTTGTGTTCTTCCAACAATGGTTGCTGAGTGTTGGTACTTGGAGGTTTCGTGCTTGACACACCAACGTCCATCCAGTCAATGGAGAAGAAAACATGACGCATCAGAGAAGGCAACAATTTGCCAGTCAGAAGAAGTGGATAGATACGGTAATTAAAGTAATGAGCATAATTATGCTTGAGGGTGCTCAGGGGGTAGTTCCTGATGTCCCTGGCATGTTGTGGTCCATGGGGTCACAGCGAGTTGGACACGACTGAACAGCTAAACACATAAAGCTATACGTATGATGGAGTGAGGTGACCAGGAGATCTCTTATTCATTGATACTGGGAATTGTAGCCTTTTGGAAATGTTTAAATACTCATACCTTTGAGCCATGTTAACCAGTGCAGCATTATATTATGTCCAGCTTTTACTATAAATCCTTATAAGGATCGTCCTGTACTCAGAGATTTGTTCTACTTGCCCAGTACAGCTCGATATATCTGTGAAATAAGCTCAGCTTGAAATAAACAAGACAGAAAAGTGTGAGCATGTCAGGATCTGGCCAGGAGTCAGAGGTGTCTCTGTCTGACATAGATAAGAGCACAGCATGAAGTGGAACAATGGCAAACAGGATCACGGCTATAACACGCACGTGTTTTGGAGCAGTGTCTGTATTTGAAACAGGTGACACAAGTGTATGAGGCCCAGCAAAGAAGGGGAGCCCTATCACAATTAATATCCTGCTATACATGTGTCCCATTCTTATTAATCGTTACTGAATATTAGAAATATTTACACTGATTCAAATTTTAGACCAACCTTTGTCATTGAGACAGGCTGAACATGTCAGGGCCCTTGAGGTGGTCCAGGATCTGGATGTCTGAAATGGTGAAGTGGTCAGAAGACCATAATGTATAATCACAGTTGTAGACTTGTTTAAAAGTCCAAGAAAGCAGAGATCAACAAAAACAGTAAGCAAGGCTGGTCAGATTGGCAGAGGGTCCAGACGCAGAGTAGGCATGGCAAGTCAGACTGGCAGAAGGCACAGATACAGAGAAGGCATGGATGGTCAGACTGGCAGAGAGTTCAGATGCAGGGAAGGCATGAATGGTTATAATGCTGGAGAATCCTGATACAGAGGAAACATGGAGGATCAGACTGACTGAGAATCCAGATACAGAGCAGACATGTGTGGTCAGACTGGCTGGAGATACAGAGAAGGCATGAAGGGTCAGACTGGCAGAGGGTTCGGATACTGCAAAGGCATGGATGGTCAGACTGGTAGAGGGTCCAGGTACAGAGCAGGCATGGTGGGTCAGACTGGTAGAGGGTCCAGATACAGAGCAGACATTGCACGTCAGAATTGTACAGGGTCCAGATACAGAAAACTAATGGATGGCCAGACTGGTTGAAGGGCCAGATACACAGCAGGCATGGATGTTGACTTTGGCAGAGGGTCCAAATTCAGAGAAGGCATGGAGGGTCAGACTGGCAGAAAGCCCAGAAAAAAGGCATGGATGCTCACACCTGGCAGATAGAAATGAACCAATGAACAGGTAAGGGTGATCAACTGCCATTCCATTTTAATCATATTGTAAGTTCAACATCCATGTAGCACACCTTTCAATTATTATTATTATTATTATTATAGTTTATTTATAACGCGCCAATATATTCTGTAGCGCTGTACATAAATTAAGTTCAGACAAAGATAAATACAGATTAACATTTAGCAAAGGAAGGAGGGCCCTGTCTTTGAGCTAGGAATCCAATGTCCATGGTGAATTCCCAAAGTACTTAGAATAGAAACTCGCAGACTTACAATCTAAGGTATAGTGAGTGGTAAAAGAGGGAGAGAGAGGTGATAAGTGTGTTCGGGTGGAAGGTGATACGCTTCTTTAAAGAGATGCGTTTTAAGTAAGGTTTTAAATGTTTTGAGGAAAAGAGGATAATATGATGGAGCGAGGCTAGAAATTCCAGAGACTAGGGGCAGCACGAGAAAAGTCCTGGAGGCGGGAGTGAGAGGAGGTGACAAGAGTTGTAAAAAGAAGAAGGTCATTAGCAAAATGAAGAGGGCGGGTGGGGGAGTATTTAGAGATGACAGCAGAGATGTAAGGGGGAGCATTATTGTTGAGGACTTTATAAGTTAGGGTCAAGACTTTAAATTTTATTCTTGAGGCTAAGGGAAGCCAGTGGAGTGATTGACAGAGAGGTGATGCCGACACTGAACGTTGTGTACGGAAGATGAGTCTAGCAGAGGCATTCATAATGGATTGAAGTGGAGTGTGAGGAATTGACTCTGCTGGGTTTTGAACCCTGGTCCCCAGGCTGCGATACCTCTTCCCTACCACTGCGCCAGCTTACCTTTGTGAATTCCATTGAGACCTTATAAGCTTGACTCTGCTAGCAATAGTATCAGTACCTAAGTCTCTTCAGCTGTGTCTGGTCCTTGGCCTATATAAGGCACTTCCTGTCTATTGATCCTTGCCAGATTATTGTGTGGTTCCTGATCACTTCAATAAACCTTGTTCCTGTTTTCACCTACAAGTTTGCGGAACTGGATTATTGCTGACCTTGGCTACTGGTCTCCACAACTTTGTGATTTCTATATCATTACAGAATAATCTGGCCCCTTTCATGGAGACCGCCGGGACAGATTCTGCATTGGCCCAGCAGGTTGCTTTATTTGCAAGAACTGTGCAGACCCAGGCACAGACCATCCAAGTGCTGCAGGACCAGGTAGCTGAACTGCAAAATAAATTTCAGTCAATGCACAGTGAGTATACCAGCTACAGGGCACGTGATACTGCGGCTGCTACTGTTACACCTGCACAAGAGGCCCGCTTGCCCCTGCCAGAAAAGTTTGGAGGAGATCGCAAAAAATTTAGGGGTTTCCTAAATCATTTTGTGGTGCCTATCACGTTGCAATGTGGTGATCGTAAAATTTCAACTACCGCTATGATAGATTCTGGAGCAGGCGGAAACTTTATGGACATTAAATTTGCAGCAGGAAATAGAATTCAGTCTATCCCTAATACTTCACCTGTGTTAATGGAGACAGTTGATGGTTCTCCACTTACGTCAGGACCGGTTACACATGAGACTGTGCCCTTAAAGTTGACTGTGGAAGTGAATCACCATGAGGCTATCTCTTTCCACCTAATTTCCTCAACACAGTTTCCAGTGATTTTTGGGGGTACCTTGGCTTGCTCTGCATAACGCACAGATTGATTGGAAGAGACTCTTTTGGAGGCTCAGGAATGTTACAAAAGAGCTGCTGATAGGCATAGAAAGGAGGCCCCAGTCTATCACGTTGGTGACAAGGTGTGGCTGTCAACAAGGAATCTCAAGCTTCGGATGCCTTCTCATAAATTGGGTCAAAGGTTCATGGGACCTTTTGAGATCATTGCTCAGATCAATGCTGTCACTTTCCGTTTACAACTCCAGAATTCCATGAAAATACATCCAGTGTTTCACGTTGCACTGCTTAAACCTTTTCATGAAAACACTTTCCCTGGCCAAGCCCTGCCTGCCCCACCTCCACTCCTCGTGGATGGTGAGGATGAGTACGAAGTGGACAAAATTCTTGACTCCAGGATCTTCCGTGGCAAGCTTCAGTATCTCGTTCGCTGGAAAGGCTATGGTGAGGAGGAGAGTTTGTGGGAACCAGTGGACAATATTCACGCTCCTGATCTCCTTCGGTCTTTTCATGTGCAGTACCCTGTTAAACCAGGTAATAGGGCATCCAGAGGCTGCACCTATAGAGGCAGGGGTAGTGTGAGGAATTGACTCTGCTGGGTTTTGAACCCTGGTCCCCAGGCTGCTATACCTCTTCCCTACCACTGCGCCAGCTTACCTTTGTGAATTCCATTGAGACCTTATAAGCTTGACTCTGCTAGCAATAGTATCAGTACCTAAGTCTCTTCAGCTGTGTCTGGTCCTTGGCCTATATAAGGCACTTCCTGTCTATTGATCCTTGCCAGATTATTGTGTGGTTCCTGATCACTTCAATAAACCTTGTTCCTGTTTTCAACTAATTTCTATATCATTACATGGAGATAGTCGGGTGGTGGGTAGGCCAACAAGAAGCGAGTTGCAGTAGTTTAGTTGAGAGATGATGAGAGCGTGTATAAGGATTTTAGTTGTGTCTTGTGTAAGATAGTGACGAATTCTGGAGATGTTTTTTAGATGGAGAAGACAAGATTTAGTTAGTGATTGTATGTGAGGGATGAAAGACAAAGCGGGATCCAGTAGAACTCCAAGACAACGGTCTTGGGAGGAGGGAGTGATGATGTAATTGTTGACAGTGAGAGAGATGTGAGGAATTGACGCTGTGGGAGAGGGAGGGAAGATTAGGAGTTCAGTTTTAGACATGTTGAGTTTGAGATGGTGGGTGGACATCCAAGAGGATATACTAGAGAGGCAATTTGAGACGTGTGTTAGAAGAGAGGGGGATAGGAGTCATCTGCATAGAGATGATAATGAAGCCCAAAGGAGTTTATGAGGAAGTGTAGATGGAGAAGAGGTGGGGGCCAAGGACAGATCCTTAGGGTACACCAACAGACAGGGAGTGAGGAGAAGAAGAGGTGTCCGAGAAGGAGATACTAAATTATCGATTTTGTAGGTATGATGAGAACCACGAGAGAGCTTTTGTCGAATACTGAGAGAGAAGAGGATATGGAGTAGAAGTGGATGGTCGACAGTGTCAAAGGCAGCATAGAGATCTAGAAGAACAAGAATTGAAAAGTGACCTTTTGACTTGGCGGTAAGCAGGTCATTAGTGACTTTAGTGAGATCTGTCTCAGTGGAGTGTTGGGGCCGAAAGCCGCATTGGAAGGTGTCAAGATGGGAGTTAGAGGAAATAAAGCTGGTAATGCGGTTATAGACAAGCCGCTCCACCAGTTTGGAAGCCAGGGGAAGCAGAGAGATAGGGCGGTAGTTAGAAAGGACGTCCAAGTCAGATGAGGGTTTTTTGAGGGTGGGTATAACTATGGCATGTTTTAGAGAAGACAGAAAAATGCCAGTAGTAAGGGGGGACAGGTTGAAAACATGTGTGAGCACTGGGATTAGTGTGGTAGAGAGGGGAGATATGAGCTGAGATGGAATAGTATCCTGAGGACTGGTAGTGAGGTGAGTGGATGATAGCAGTGTGGAGATTTCATCCTCCGTAGCCAGATCAAAGCCGTTCAAAGTGGCAGTGGGATTGGGGAAGGGAGAAGACTGGGTGTTGTTGGTTAATTGAGAGGGTGTTGGAACTGAATCGAAATCTGCATCCAAAGTGGTTAATCATTTTAGAAAAATCATGTCCTGCTAGTAATTCATAACAGAATATAAAATATATAATATATTTTAAGACTGTATTTTTTACTTTCAGAACAAAATTTGCTCATTATCAAGTCTAATTCTTCAAAACCCTAGAAATGCTCAACAGAAACCACAATAGTAGATACAACAGCCGCATAAATCAATATAAAGTGTAAGACATTAGATGCTGTATTGCTGTTTTTTTATTTCTAAGACAATTTCAAAAGAACATATTTTAAAAATATTTGAGGGATTTCCAAAAATAGATAATTTGACCCTAAACTATAGGAATCCCTAATATAGCCCAATATCAGTAGAACAAGAGCAATTATTGAAGATGGACATTGAGTCCAAAATAGGAAGCACTCCCAGACTGCAAGAGACCACAAGCAAGGAGGGCAGGAACCTTGGTCAATGAACCCCCCTGCTTGTGTAGACTACCCCCACCTATTGAGTTTCTTTTTATAGTGTCTTGTGGTCACTAAAAGTCCTTGATCTGTCCTGGTGGGCAGAGAATTCAGCTGACCACCGGTGTTCCAGTCAGCTGTTTTTGCCGAGTTGTGTAGTTCTGAGACACAACATAAAAGGCTCATTCATTGGAGTCTTGGGGCTGTGGTAGGTGAAATATTTCAAAAACATCTTCAGTTGTCTTGAAGCAGATTCGTGGAAAGTAATACATATATAATTAATTAGATGGAAGTGTTTTGTGCAGTGTGGGGATTATCAGCAATTTGATGAGATGTGTTGGAGCAAAGGTGGGAGGTCGTTATCTTCATCTCGTCATTAACTGAATCATTGTATTGATTAAATGTTATCAACATGTCATTGAAGGGAAACTTAACTTCCATATTTATAGTATGGTCTTTTAAAAAAACAGTCTTTGTAATGGCAGAAAAAATATTTTACAAAGGATATGTGAATAATAGTAGTAGTAGTAGTATTAGTAGTAGTAGAAGATTTTATTTGTTTCTTTAAAACTCACATCATTCATTCATCATGCAACCTGCGCTTTTAAATGCATGAAGATGTATCCCTTTAATAAGATGCCACCAAAACCATCTATTAACGCATAATCAATGTTGTACCTGTAATAGCAATATTTAATATTAAATTTACTTTCAAAGATTAGTGTATCAGCCTCAAGTTGAATATTTGCACCATAAAATACACCAAGCTTATAGGCACATTCCATAGGGTCCTAAATGGGACGTTAATTTCCGCTAAATGCTCAAATTTATCTTGACTGCAATAATACATTTCAAAATGTATCCATTTTAGATGAGAACCCAAAACGAAAAGCTTACATTATTTGGTTGTAGAAATGAAAGTTTTAGTGTCATTGCAGGATACTCAGGGCCTCATTCCATTATCGGCCGTAAAACGGCCGCAAAGCTGCGATTCCTTGCGGCCGTCTTACGGCCCTGTGTAGAGCTACCTTTACCTTGCAATTCAAATAGACGGCGCCGCAAGGATATCCCCTTACGGCCGGCCGTATATCTTGCAACCGGCCGCAAGGTCTGAAAACTTTAAATGCAAATATAAATTCAAGATGGCACTGTAAAGCTCTGTAAATGCTAGGCATCATAATGGGGGACATGAGGATTAATAGCAACCCCCTCTCAAGCTTGCACATCAGCCCAAATCTGATATTTCATTAACGGTTTATTTTCCGTCCCGCAGCCTGGGCGGGTCTGAGGTGCTCCAAGCCCTCTGGACTTTTTCCACGGATATTTGACATGAATTAAAATAAAAATTATTTTCGGATTTGAGTGTAGGGGAATGTTGTGCTATGAATGCTAACACCTCCAATCACTTTATCGTCTCATCAGAGTGCAGGATGGCTTTATTATGTGCTTAATTGTGTGCTTGCGGGACCTTTTTGGTGCAAGTTCTCGGTTTTAGCCTTGCAGAGAGGGTTCCTGGAGCAATTGAATAGAAACCGGGGTTTTCTTGCGGCCGAAACTCTTGCGGTCGTTTAAGATCAAAGGCTTTCCTGCGGCGCGTGCGGCCGCAAGGGATAACAGGGCGCCGGACGTAAGCCTGCCGGAGCCCCCGACCAGAAGGGAATAGAATAGGCAAATAGCCTGCGGCCGGTCCTTGCGGCCCCGCATCTCCTACGGCCGATAATAGAATGAGGCCCTCAGTGTTTACTGAAAGGCAAACAGTTGAAAAAGCTATTTTTTATACAAACTGTACAATATTTATCCATTTTAAAAATGCTCATCTTTTTTCCCCACCTTAATTCTTAGTGCTCTATCTGATGATGTAGAGCCATATTGATGATTTCCATGTTCCTGTAAGAGTTTACTTAATTACTTGTATAATTATTTCTAAAAATTATATTGTGAGGAAAGAGTGACTGTAAAGTCATATGACAAGCCCAATGTTTTTTTAGTTCTGCACTTTCTCAAGAACTCATTATGTTATAACCACAACCTTATATATAAATAGAGTAAGCCCCATACCATGTGACATTAGTAATTACTACATGTGCCCCAATAATTTCTAAATATGATTACTAAATGCAGTCATGTGCAAAAAAAAAAACTATATTAAGTAATAACGTTGATTACTCAATATACATTTAAGGAGTTATATTTGAAATGTAATGCTTTATGCAACAGTAGGCATGCTGCTCCCCATCCGTTCAGGTGTTCTGGTGTTTAAATGGTATTGGATTACAAGAGAGAAACCTTTGTGGGAACATTTGCATGTCCCTGCTCAGGTTTCCAGAATGCAGTGTAATAACTGTATTTCTCGGAATTCTGAGCATGAAGAAGTTTTTTAACTTGTTTTAGATGTTCAAATGTGAACACAAATGTACTATTTATTTACTAATATAAATTTACTAATCTGAGAAATTTGAGCAGGAAATAAGTTTTCATCAACTTATTTTTAAACATTCAAATGGAAATCACTAATGTACTATTCCTTATTTATACTACTGTACTTTTTACGGTGGAGGGCTTCTATCACTCTTAGCCCACCATATGTGAAACAATTGCTGTATAGAACTACTCTCTACAACGATTACTACACAAACCAGGCACTCACACCATACTGAGGATCGGCAGTAACCGTGAAACAGTACTGTATGTGGTTAAGTGACCTGGTTTGTGAAAAATCCATCCGTTGCTATGTCTAAAACTGTGAAATACAGTAAGCATATGCGTAAAAGGAGCCATGTTTAAAATGGTTTGGATTGACAGAGTGATGGTGCATTATGTGGCCTCATTTGCATGCCCCGCCCAGTTTTCCCAGACTGCAGTGCATATACTGTATTTCTGAGAAATTTGAGCAGGAAATAAGTTTTCATCAACTTATTTTTAAACATTCAAATGGAAATCACTAATGTACTATTCCTTATTTGTACTACTGTACTTTTTACGGTGGAGGGCTTCTATCACTCTTAGCCCACCATATGTGAAACAGTTGCTATATATATATATATATATATATATATATATATATATATATATATATATATATATATATATATATATATATATATATATATATATATATATATATATATATATATATATATATATATATATATATATCTTCCCTGATGTGTTATGGTCCATGAGGTCACGGAGAGTCGGACACTACTGAACAATGCAAAAAAAAAAAGAAGGCATGCTGCTCTCTACTCCCTTCACGTAGATATATATATATATATATATATATATATATATATATATATACATAATGTGCTGTATTTTCTCCTGACATTTGCCTGTTTAATCTGGCACATATGTATATTATATATATATATATATATATATATATATATATATATATAGTTATGGGGTAAACATCTATAAGTCCCAGAATCCTGTAGTGCAGTTTGCTCAGTCCGATATACATGTCACCCGATAAATCACATTATCGCAGGTTGTGGAGCTGCTGTGTAAGTGTCAGCAATCTGTGCAGTGTGTAGTGTAAATAGGCTGCGTGCGCAAGGAAAATCCATTAGGGTAGCTGTGTACTTCCGCATTGTGTAAGTTAGTGTTGTAAAATGGCGCCTAATGTATGTGGTACGTGGCTGTGGCTGACTTTGCGTCCTTGTTCTTGGACCTCGTACGACTTTTTCGGAAAATCTGTATGTGTTTCGTGGTATTTTGCGTGTTTAGGGTCCTGTAGCCTCGTTTTTGTTTGTTTTTCGGCAGCCATTTTTTCTCTCGCTTAGGGGATTTTCGGCTGTCTAAACTCTTGAATTTCTACTAAAATTGAGGTGTAACTTCAGTTTACGAGGGCTGGGTGCCCCCACCCCTTGCTGTGGGTAAGCTTTTTATGTGTTTGCTGTGTGTATTTATTGTGTTCTTAATGTTTTCATGTCCGCGGGTTTCGGGAAGCTAAAGTCGTATTTTTGCAAGGTCGTAATGTTTTTTTTTTCCCGCGGTTCGTTTTTGTGAATGGTAAGTTCGTAAATTTTGCGGTCGAGGTGAGCCTAAAGTCCGCAGTTGCAGGCAAGGAGTGCCTTTGGCGCTCCTTGCCAGCCACTGCGGCCCTGCGAGCCTGCAGCAATAGCAACAACCCGCTTGCTCACAACTATTATATGTGATATTTGCACTGGGGGGGGGTGCACTGGGGGGGGGGGGGGCGGCAAACTCAGGGATAGTCGCGGGCGGCAAAAGCTCTAGCTACGCCACTGGTGTGTGTGTATATATGTGTATATATGTATGTATATATATATATATATATATATATATATATATATATATATATATATATATATATAAAAGCCCATTACCAATTCTAGTTCTAGCGAATACTAGAAACTTTCCACTTTAATAGTTCTGGGAAAAAAATCTTAATTAATTGACAGCAATAAAAATCACTTTCAGATACTTGGAATATATTGCTACATATTAAGAAAAAGGAAGTTGTCTTTGCAAGTCTTTATCCTCACCAGGAAGCATAGTGACAATGCTACTTGCTCCCTGTCTGATAAATCAGCATTCCCATTGCTGGAGCTTCACAAATTTTAACGGAGCCTCTGAGAGACAAGGACCATTGTACAATGTCTCCTGTGATTGGCTGAAACTGTGTCCATGAGAATCGTGGTCACTATGCCTCCTGGTGACAATGCAGACGTGAACACTTAATAAGACCCAGATGCAGAGTTTCATTTAATTGTGTTCAGTAATATGTGCACCCACGTATCTAGAGAGCAGAAATTAAATGTTGCAGCCCACTCTATACACACAGTATCACCAAATATATCTAGATTAACATTTTCAGTTCCACCCCTATTTTTATCCTGTGCTGGGCTTGTTTTTACACTTTGGTGCTATTTCAGACTATACGACTTGTTTGATGATTATCCCTCATACAGCAGAATAAATGCTAAGTTAGACAGCCTCTAAAAAATTCTGGGGGGATAATTCAACTTTACTCCCCGGACAAGAAGCAGGTGCGAATCTACCGCAGGTGCACCCGGCACAATGCAAAAGGCCCTTGCTCTGGATGGGGGTAGGGGGGGACATGGGGGAGAGAAGGAGACATGGAGGGAGGGAGAGACATGGGGAAGAGAGGAAAAAGGGAGACACATGGAGGAAGAAAGGGAAGGGGGATACATGGAAAGAGAGGGGGAAACGGGAGGAGGGGGACATATATATATATATATGTCGATATGCAAACTTATTATGTATGTGTATACTGTATATGAGAAACAAGCAGCTTTGCAAAATGTACATCTTTGGTGCCCCTAGGCTCAGCAGTTTCCTCCCTCTTGTAATAGTTCCGGGCATTCACCCCCTAGCGGAAAGTCTCTGAACTGCACTATTTCCTATTTTGTACTCTAAGGAAATTTTGTTGTGATGCTTGAAATGAGACGCCCTTCACAGGGAAGCACCTCTAGGCAATTGCCTATTTGACTTAATGAGAAATCTGACCATTTGGCGAGGGCGAGATTTACATCTCTGTCACCCCTAGGCACAGCAGCTTCCTCCCTCTTGTAACTCTCTAATTCCAGGTGTTTTCCCCATAGCAGCTAGTCTGTGAACTTCAGTATTTAATTTTGCCAACAAACATTTTGAAGTGTGAAATGAGGTGCCCTTCACAGCGAAGTCTGCCTAGTTGGCTTAGTTAGAAATCTGTCCATGAGCTCAAGCAAGGTTACAGCTGCCGACAGATGTTCTAACAGTTTTTTGCACATTATCAAAGTGCATACTGTAAATATTGGATTTAAGTGTGTGATTACTCAAGCTATGATTATCCCTCATACAGCAGAATAATCCTTGATAAGAGAAAAACAATATTTTAACATTTCAATTAATAAATGTTCCAGAAGGGGAACACTTTGTAGCATTTGTCAATTCCGAGAGAAGATTAATGCAAAATGCTTTGTTAAATAGAGAACTTATAGCATAAAAAGACTCAGGCCTGCCCTTAAAATAAAAATAAAAAGATTTTTAAGGAAAATAATATAATTAATATATTTTAAAGCAGCACAAAAAGTTGAAAAATATGAAAAAAAAAATCTTACTCAAAGCAAGTAATGGTTTTATTTTCCTTATTTGTTTTCTTTATTTTCTTTCTTATTTATTATATTTTACCTTATTTTTCCTTATATTTTTTTATTTTTTATCCTCAATTTTTCTTATTTTCTCCTTATTTTTCCTTTTAATTGTAATTATACAAAATAAAAAAAAGTATTAGGTTATTTTTATCTTATTTTGTCCCAGATTCTTCCTCTTTTTTTTTTACATACACTGCAAGAAACATGCAAAGAAGCTTCTAAAAATGTATATTTATTTTGGCTCATCCTCCAGAGACACTTTGATCTCACAAGCGCTGCACCCCTCCCTCCAAGCTCTGACTCTGCTAAGTATGATTTGGATCCTGGACGTGATTGTTACTGAGAGCAGATTGGTTAGTATGAGACACAGCACAGCACACCCACTCCCACATAGTCTGAATCTGCATACGCTGCAGTGGGCAGACCCCTACATGTGATTGATTGTAGGCAATAAAAACAGAGCTTTTAGGGTCTGTCCTCTGCATGGAGACACAGACTCTCTGAAGTACTTGCCGTGCAGTGGCCATCTCTCTGCAACATACCGCATACCGACATATGGTCCCTGATAGGCTAGCACACTACACTGCACATCCAGCCCTACAAAGTCTGTATCTGCATATGCTGCAGTGGGCAGACCCATACAGGGACTATTTGTCTGCTTTTAGCCAGAAAATCCAGGACCCTTCCATATCCCTTTAAGTTGTAGTTATGTATTCTCAGTAGCTTTTTAGATACTGGATGCACTTATTTTTACTGTCAGAGCCGGGTGTACGAACCTTTGCTCTGGGCCTAACGGCCCATCCATCCAATTAGCAGGTTTGTTTACTATTTGCATTTTCTAACCATTTGGACTTTAGTGCCATTTCCAGGCTGTGGAACCAGGCTACCCTGAATTAGCCGCAGGAAATGGGTGCAACAAAATAGCTGCATCTGGAAAGGACAAAGTCTTAGAGATGTGAAAGAGACACCAAATGTAACAAGTTCCTGCCATTACTAAACATTTACAAGTAAACTCAAGTTTGGTGGTCTTACATTCTGTCCATCATTGTCTTCCAATATCTTGTCTGCAAAATAGAAGTTTTTAACCAGTCTCATTACTCATTTTGCATGAATATAAAACAGTTTTTATTTTTCTTAAAAAGCTCTTTTGCCCTGTCACCCCAAAATCAAGTTTTGGTTATTCTTAAAGAGCATGAAAAACTGTCTCTATGTTGTGTTCTCCATCACTTATATAGTTGTGGATCTTGCGATTTTGGTGACGTTTGCGATGTTGGTCACGCAGTCTTCGCAAGGTCGCAACCACAAGTCGTGTACGGCGCACAACATAGGCTGGATGAGCGCCAAAGGCGCTCATCTGCAAAGCCTCGCAGAACGGGACAAGCTGTGTACGGCGCATGACTTAGGCTGGATGAGCGCCAAAGGCGCTCATCTGCGAAGCTTTCTGAAGCTAGGCGACGTGGGTGACGAAGGTGATCAGTGCAAAGCAGAAAAATTGAAGTACACAGGGAGAGGCTCGCAATGTGCACCAAAGGTGCTCACATTGTGTGGCAAACAGCATTGCCAGCCTTCCAATTTTAATCCCATCATTTTTGACGTGCAAATTTCTAGTTATTTTATAAAGTGAATCGATCCTGTAAAATTCTGTTTTGTAGTTGCTGTGTTTATATGCAAATTAGTAGACTGTTTATATTAATTAGCTGCTTTGATATGATAATTAGGATTACAGTCTGCTTGTCTGCCTGTATAGTGGCCACAATAAAGACCCCCAATGTTATCTGAACGTTATACCCCTCTCCCACCCTTATCAAGGACTCTGAGCTGCATATTAACATACTGAGTCATACATTAACATACTTAGCTGCAGATTAACATACTGAGTCGCACATTATCATACTGAGCTTCACATTTGCCTACTGAGCCCTACATTAGCATACAGGAGTCGCACATTAGCAGACTGGAGCTACACATTAGTATACTGAGCCACACGTTAGTATACAGGAGCCACACATTGGCATACTAAGCCACCCATTAGCATACAGGAGTCGCACATTAGCAGACTGGAGCTACACATTACTATACTGATCCACCTATTAGTACACAGGAACCACACATTAGCATACTGAGCCACCCATTAGCATATATGAGTCGCACATTAGCAGACAGGAGCTACACATTACTATACTGATCCAACTATTAGTACACAGGAGCCACACATTAGCATACTCAGCCACCCATTAGCATACATGAGTCGCACATTAGCAGACTGGAGCTACACATTACTATACAGATCCACCCATTAAGTATACACTAAACCACGCATTAGTATACAGGAGCCTCACATTAGCAGACTGAGCCGCACATTAGCATACTGAGTCGCCTGTTAGTATACAGGAGCCACAGATTAGCATACCACAGGTCAGGGCCCTCAGCATTTTTGTGTCCATTTTGACACAATGTTGTATTTCCTGTATCTTGTGTATGTAACATTTTGTGAAGATATTTTAACAATAATAATAATAATGCACATAATAATACACTATGGGTTAGCAACCAGCAACTTAATCCTTGATGGCAGACCACCAACTTATATAGACTTACCAACCACTGTATATTGTACCCTTTCTGCTCTAAAAATAAAATAAAAATAATGATATGATACACTTCTCTACCATAATACAACTGACAAAGTACTTGTTAATAAATATAATTTTGAATGATACCACATATACTGTGTAGATTAAACCTATTAAATGATTTAAAAATAAAATGTATTGTTTTAATGAGAATAAAAGAGGCAAGAACACAGATCATTACTACACGACAATATCGGGTTCTGCCTAGCTGTGGATCTGTTTGCAGAATAATTTCTGTTTTTGTTTATTTTGTAGACGTTTCACATGAGATCAGATCTACGGCGAGTTACAATCACGGTCCACTGCAAACCATTCAATCAGATAAAAATACTATAAATATTAGATTAAAATACTATAAAATTGAGGAAACAATACTATAAAAAATAAATAAAAATGCTATAAATATTAGATTAAAATACTAAAACAATTAGAATAAAATAAATAAATAACAGATTAAAATACTATGGGCCTCATTCAATCGTAATTTGGCCAATTGAATAGGGCTCTATATAAGCACAGGACATCTTTTTTTACAGAAGTTTTGAGTTCGTGAAGACTTTGCTTTTGGATAGGAGGTCACTAATTAAAAACTTCTGTAAAAAAAATATGCTATGTGCTTATATAAAGCCCTATTCAATTGGCCAAATCGCAATTGAATGAGGCCCTATGAAATTTGGGAAAAATACTATAAATATTAGATACAAATACTATAAAAATATGAAAAAATACTATAAATATTAGATGAAAATACTATAAAAATGAAAAAAAAATACTATAAATATTAGATTACAATAGTATAAAATTTAGAAAAAAATACCATAAATATTAGATAAAACTACTATAAATATTAGATTAAAATACTATAAAATTTAGAAAAATGTACTATAAAACTGTGAAATAAAAATGTTATAAATAAGATTAAAATACTATTCATTTTAGATAAAAATATTAAATAAAAATACTATACATTTTAGAAAAATATATAATAAAAATTAAAGTACAGTAAAAACTAGAAAAAATAATATATTAGCTAAAATGTCTATGAATAATAGATAACATTTCCATAAACATTAGATACTATAAAAATGAGAAATTATACTATAAATATTATATAAAAATATTATAAAAAATTGTAAAAACGCTATAAATGTTACATTAAAAATACTATAAATATTCTATAACAATACTATAAATTTTATATAAAAATACAATAAATATTAGATAAAATACTTTAAATAGTAGAAATAAATATTAGAAATATTTAAAAAAATACTATAAAGCTTACTATAAATTTTAGATAAATAGTATAAATATTACATAAAAATACAAAAAATATTAGATTAAAAAAACTATAAAATTTAGAAAAAAATACTATAAATATTAGATACAAATACTCCACCTTTTTAGATAAAAATATTATAAATTTTAGATAAACATACTATACTACTGCGGTTTCCTGTGAGCTGACTGCGCACAGTATGATAAACTCTGGTATTTATTCACTAGTAATTACAGGTCAGAGGAAAACAGGAAACGGCAAAGTGCAAGGTGTGCACCAAGATAACGAGATCTGTGCGTTATATATTGGTAGTTATATATCAAGTTGAGAAAAACAGAACAGTCTGTGCCAAACACTCCCAGGTTGCTTTGCATTATGGCCACTTTATGATATCATGTTGTGCACCCACCTGCCATGCACTGCACACCCAGTCCCACAGAGTCTGCATACGCTGCAGAGGGCAGACCCATACAGGGACTATTTGTTTGATTTTAGGCAGTATAAACAAAGCTTATAATCACTTCTTAATAAAATAAAGTGCATAAAAATAAATAGATACACAGGTATATTATATACTTAGTAACATCCAGCAATCTTCCGTACCCCTTTAAGCAAAAACAAATACCTGCTCACTGGGAACATCGGATAATATTTCCACCCAATTTAGTTTTAGTTCACAAATCCAAACACAAATTCAAACACATCAATTTCTGTTACATTTCTTAAATTAATATAATTTATTTTTCTTGTAACTAAATATGACATTAAATAACTCTTGTAATTAATAAAAAATAATGTTAAACCAAGCTAGACTAGTGTCCCATCTAATCAGTCCTGATTCCTTCACATTTTTTTACTTGTTTTCCTGTTTTTAATCGTTCTACCTTTCCTTTTTTGGAATTCCATCAGGCTGGTTGCTATGATACCACATTTGTACATTTTTGGCATCTGGGATAGTATTTATAGTCAGTGTCTGTCTGATAAATAGCACTGACTAGAACAGACATTTTCTAGCTATTTTCCGATCCACCAAGTTTATTAGTCATTTGTGTCCCTTTGTATCCATTTTTAAATGTTTGTGAATCAAAATTTAAATATTACTATTATGATGATCATGATGATGATTATTATTACTAGTAACTTGCCCGTTATAAATGATGGTATCATAGAATGTTATCTTTAATCGTCTGTGCTGTCTCTCTCTGTGCTATCTCTTTGTCTGTGTGCTCTCTCTCTCTCTCTCACTCTCTCTGTCCTGTCTCTCTCTCTTTCTTTCTCTCTGTCCTGTCTCTCTCGCTCCCGGCACTGTCTCTCTTGCTCCTAGATTAATGGCGGTGGTGAGCGGAGGTTACACACTGCTGCCCATGCCCCAATTTACAGGAAATGTAACCCCTGAGCAGAAGACACTGCTTGGGCATTACAGACTACTATTAAATATTATAGGTGATTATTAATATCACTCAATTATTATTCTATTTATTATTGCTCTTTGTTTATAAAGCACCAACATTTACTGTAGAATCCATTTGCAATGGATGAGCAGTTACATTGTATAGCAAGCATTTAGAAAATAATGAAGTAACCATTATCACAGAACCAAGCCCTCCACAATCCAGCCTACTCCCCATAAGAAATACAATTACTAAAAGTTGGATTACTTTCGTGCACATACATTGTACTAGCAGTTTTTGTCTCCAGGAAATCAACAGAAATATTTAGAATTGATTTTGCAGCTCCGTTATGCTAATGTACGACTCAGTATGCTAATGGGCGGCTCAGTATGCTAATGTACAGCTCAGTATGCTACTGTATGGCTCAGTATGTAAGGCTTCAATTCAGACCAAATAAGGACTCGAGTATTGGATTTCCTGGATTTGACCTTGACTCTTGGCACCAACTATTCTATTTATCACGCCTGCCCAAGCTTCTGTTTATATGATACTCCAGCCCTGACCTTCTCAGAGTGATATGTGTGACCTTGATATGTGCCACAAGTCCTTGACCTCATGTGAAGATCACCGGACTGCCACAGAGCGGGCGGGAACAGAAGAAGAGCTCTTGGTGCTACTACATGTCCCAGGCACGTCCAGCATATCATTAAAGGTCAGTTGACCAGATATGACTGAACCCTCTCCTAATTACAGTGTCTCCAATCCCCATTAACTCATCTCTATCTATTACCCTCACCACACTGAGTAAACCGTCAGCCACTAGTAGGAATGTCCCCTTGTCTGGCCAGACATTGTTTTAGATAGACTTGGTGACCACCGACACACCCCTTAGGAAACCTTGTTTACTTATGTTACATTATCCCATTGTTTCCAAGTGTTGGGGTAAAGAGGAGTTACAGGGAATAAAGATCATGCTCTCTTTGTCACTCATAGCAATGATGGGTTTTATTGAGGGAAAGTAGGGATTGTCACCTTATCCTACAGATGGGATTGGTCCCACTGACCTTTTCAAACAGGCATGGAGCCTGGTTGCAAGGGATAGACTATCCACTTTTGTTTTGTGGACCTCCTCCTGTCCAGTAGCCACCGGTGTAAATACATAGTTTGCTCATTTGTTAATGGGTAAACAATACTACAATTCTTATAAACCTACCCTTATAAACCTCTTCTGGATCACTACCTTGTTGTGGTGAAGGAGCTTGTCTACCTCAATGAAGCTGTGAACTATACCTTGTAGGGTCACCCAAGATGGACAGGTCATACAAATGAAGATGCACTGGAGAAGTAACTGGCAACCCACTCTAGTATGTTCGCCAAGATAACATTATGGATAAGTTTGACCAGAGACGTAATGTTAGATGTGTCCAGTGTTCTGTGGTCCATATGTTCAACGAGAGTCGTCTACGACTGAACAACCGTGTTTTTCCGTCTAAATGACAACCTTTTTTGACAACATTTTGACCTTTAAACTAGGGGGGTCGTCTTATACACGGAATACAGTGGAGGGACCTTTCGTGAGACTCTACATGGTGCTCTCCCCAGCCCTTGCTCCGGGCCCCTTTCTCCTATCAGTCCCTCCGTTCTCTCCAGCCCTTGCTCCTGGCTGCTCCTGGCACTCTGCCTTCCTCACCTTTCACCCGGCAGAGCTGTTGCTATCGTCCTTATCCCTGGCTGATGCGGTCCGCATAGGACAGGCTGCCCCAGGCATTGCGGTAGGAGGAGCTGCTCTTTCGGGGGCGTCAGGGGTGCCTGGGAGGAGGCGGGTGAGAGCACAGCAGGGGGTGGCTGCAGGGGCCCAGGGTGCTGCTGCGGCTGTAGCTGGCGGAGCTCCTGGCAGTGGAAGTCCCCACACACTCCTAGAATCGGGTCAAAGTACTCGCTCTCTTCCAGCAGGCACCCCCCGCAGAGCCTCCTCCGAGCTGGACACCAGGAGCAGCCCGGAGCCCTAACTCCAGAGCCAAGCTGCACCCCCAGGACCAGGTCCAGGGAGAGGATCATCATAGTGAGAACCAGGGGATGTGGTGGGAGAGGCGGACTCCTCATTCTGGCTTAATTAAATACTTGTCTATATTTAGGGGTCAAAATCATAGCGGTTGTCTTATACATGGGAACGTCTTATAGACAGAAAAATACGGTGTGCTCAATCAGAGTGGGTTATCATGTCCACAGAACTAACCTATTAAGGTTAGTTTGTTCTCTGATTGAGCACCTCTATTTTTTGTTTTTGTTGTTTTATTCAAATAACCCTTAGGGATTAGTTTCCAGATGTGGACCCCCTTGCTCACTGTGCCTTAGGAAATTATCAGCTACACCTGCCTAGTATTTCGGGGCTGGACCACTCTAGTGAGATAAAGTCATTAGGAGAGAGGCAGGTTTGGGTAATTCAAGCTGAAAATATCCAATGTTCAAACTAAATTATCTAACACTTCCACTCTAAATACAACTTATAGTTATATTTATTATTTTATTATATTTTATTTATTATATCTAAAATTTTCATTTGATTTCATACATTTTGAGAGTTTTTAAATCATTAATTCCCATCTATTTCCTCAACGACCCAAGACAGATCATGATTTAGGTTTAACACTGTGTGAATACATGATTATCGGAAACTAATGTCCTTTATACAGTGTTAAACTTAAATCATAACCTGTCTGTGAGTCATCGATGAGTTGGATGGAATCACTGCATTTTTAGTCTGTTTTTGTGCTGTTATCTAATGCTGTTTTTGGCATTGGTTGCGCCCGCTCCCTTCTCTCTTATGCAGGGGATTATTCCTCTTTGTCTGACATGTTGTTAGTCTGCAGCACCGGCCGCCACATCTCTCTGTGATACTAATTCTTCATCCCGTGTTCAGTGGTGAGGAAAATGTGAATTGAGCGAGGCCCATTACACAGGGCAGAGACGTCCTCCACCTCGTGGGTACAACTGGCGCTGCCAGGACTTGGAATGTTCGCATTAAAGGCACGGCGCATCCCAGCCTTGTTAGGAGAAAACTCCCAAGTGCTGATGAGTCAGACAGATGTCTTAAGAACCGAATGAGAGGAATCCTCTGGCAGTTAAAATATTCTACCCTGAGTGTGTGGACTTGTTATATTCATCATTATTATATTATACTAGCGACTTGCCCATCAGAAAATGATGGCAATAAGATTGTAAGGCATGTAATGGTGTTTGGTTGAGACATTAATTTTGTTGTTTTTTCCGAGATCCTTTGTCACTCATTGTTGTTTGTTTGTGTCGTATGAGCAGCGTTGGCGGTGGTTTTTTGTATGCTAATGAAATAATTAATAAATTAATAAATGAATATACGTTACCTATGTCGAAGTAATATATGCAGGAAGCATTGTGTTGAAAAGCTGACAATCTGTTGCTGCAGCATACAATGTAGGTTTTCAGTGTTGTGGAGCTGATGTGTAAGTGTCAGCAATGTGTGCAGTATGTAGTGTAAATAGTGTGCCTGAGCAAGGAAAATCTGTTAGGGTAGCTGTGTACTTCCGCATTGCGTAAGTTAGTGTTGTAAAATGGTGGCTAATGTGTGTGGTACGCGTCTGTGGATGATTTAGCGTCCTTGTTAATAGTGTATCTTGGACCTCGTAGGTGGCTTTCGAAAAATCCGTATGTGCTTTGTGGTGTTTTGCGTGCTTAGGGTCCTGTAGCCTCGTTTTCGTTTTTTTTGGCAGCCATTTTTTCTCTCGCTTAGGGGATTTTCGTGTGTCTAAAGTCTTGAATTTTGAGTTAAATTGAGGTGTAACTTCAGTTGCAGAGGTCCTGGGTGCCCCTCCTTGGTGTGGGTAAGGTTTTTATGTATTTGATGTGTGTATTTATTGTGTTTCTATTGTTTTCATGTCGCGCGGGTCCGGCGTTAAGGTCGTATTTTTGCGTCCTTGTTAATAGTGTATTTTGGACTTCATACGGCTTTTTCGGAAAATCCGTATGTGATTCGTGGTGTTTTGCGTAATTAGCGTCCTGTAGCCTCGTTTTCGTTTTTTTTCGGCAGCCATTTTTTCTCTCGCTTAAGGGATTTTCGTGTGTCTAAACTCTTTAATTTGGACTTAAATTGATGTATAACTTCACTTGCAGAGGTCCAGGGTGCCCCCCCCCCCCCTTGCTGTGGGTAAGCTTTGTATGTTGTGACTTAATTAATTGTATCCTCCTCAAGAAAGCTGTCATATAAAATGTATCCTTCATTTACTTTTTACCTTTCTTCCTGTTATATATATAAATATAAGTATATATATATATATATATATATATATATATATATATATATATATATATATATATAATAAAGCAGGAAGGATTATATTTATATATATACTAGAATATTGCCCGTCAAAAAATGACGGAAATGAAATTGTAAGTGAGCTAAGGGTGTTTGGTGTATATAATGTGGCTGATGTAGCGTCATTCGTTTTCTATGTCGTGCAAGTTTTTCATAATATTCGTTTTCTATGCCGTGCATGTTTTTCTGGAATATCCGTAGCTGTTTGGTGGTCTTTTTCAGAATATCCGTAGCTGTTTGGTGGTTGTTTTGTGTGTTTATGGTAGTGTTTTGCGTGTTTAGGGACCTTTAGCCTCGTTTTCGTTTTGTTCGGCGGCCATTTTTTCTCTCGCTTAGGTGATTTTCGGGTCTCTAAACTCCGAAATTTGTGGTTAAATGGAGGTGTAACTTCACTTGCAGAGGTCCTCGGTGCTTCCCCTTGCTGTGAGTAACCTTTTTATGTGTTTGTTGTTTGTATTTGATGTGTTTGTAATGTTTTTGGGGTTGCCCGGGTTGCGTTCTTGTTTTCTAATCTTGTAGGTGTTTTTCGGCAAATACGTGGGTGTTTGGTGGTGTTTTGCGTCTTCATACTGCTGTAGCCTCGTTTTCGTTCTTTTCGGCGGTCATTTTTTCTCTCGCTTAGAGAATTTTTTAGTGTCTAAACTCTTTTAATTTGAGTTAAATTGAGGTGTAACTTTAGTTTTCGAGGTCCTGGATGCTCCCTCTTCCTGTAAGTAAGCTTTTTATGTATTTGTGTGTATTTGTTGTATTTTTCATGTTTTGATGTGCGTGTGTTGCTGCCATTTGTTGCGAGGTCGTAATGGGTTGTAACGTGTCTCGTATTTTGTTTGCGTTACGCCGTAAATTTTGCGAGGGTCGCAGTTGCTGTCAAGGAGCACCTTTGGCGCTCCTTGCCAGCAACTGCGACCCTTGCTTCGCAAGCGTGAGCAACGGCTTGTATGCTCACAACTATATATGCAATAATCAATTTCGGTCATTTGTAATAGTGTATTTTGTAGTTCGTACGTTCCTGTGTGAAAGTGCTACGCGTTTGGCAGGGTCGTGTAGCCTCATTTCTTTTGGCGGCCATTTTTATTCTCGCCTAAATCGCCTTAAATTTACGTTCCAACTCACTCCCAGACAACCTGGCTGTTCCCCCGTGCTGTGTGTGATGTCTTTGTTGTATTGTTTTTTTTTTTTTTTTTATTAGTTTTTTTGTGTTTTTTGGATTTTTGTGGTTTGGCCGTTAACCTCGTATTTTTTCAAAGTCCTGCGTCTCTAATTTTTTTCTCTAAGTCCCGCGTTTGTCAATTATTTAATAATCCCAAACTATACCATTCTTTTATTCACATTATTTATTTTTTGGTTTTATATACATGTAGTTAAGTGACTTAATTATTTTATTGTCCTCAATGGAACTGTCTTATATAACCCTTCATTTACTTCTAAGAAGTCTCAAGATGCTTACCTTTCTTCTTGATCTCTTTCATGAAGGTTGCCATGATTAACAGCTGTTACCTGAATCCACACTGACAGGGGAGGAGTTTCACACTACCAATGTAATGCTGCCGCAAGCAGGTGACGTTTGTATCTGGGCATCATGAGTCACTGCAGTAGCAGAGCTAGTGCATGGGGGGCCCCGGTGCAAAAAGAAAATATGCCACCCCTCCATGCCTGGCAATATCTTTGCCTCTGAGTCACTGATATTGTGAATATCCTCCCTATGGGTATGACATTAAATCATATCTGTGAAACATGGCACCCTACATGAGAGAGAACAGGAAGAATGGACGCTCTCAGAAGTAATTGTCAGGTAAATGCTATATGACAGTTCCATTGAGGAGGATAAAATGAATGAAGACAACTTGAAAACAAAGTGAAGGGGATAATCTGTTACTCTGAGGGTTCTTGGAAATGAAGGATACATGTTATACAGGATGGATATATGATGGAAAGGAAGGATACATGTTATATGACACTTACACTGGGAATAATAATACCAAACAATCTCGAGTCTATTAGCTGCTTGTTTCCCAGAAGGTGACCTTTCTAATTATATTCTTTGATAATGATCTTAAAACTAGGGCAGAGCAATCCCAAAGCATTGGATTTACATATCAACATAGGCTATTAGACCCCCAGGGATATTGTGACACTGTGAGCCTCATTCAATTGTGCTATTGTGAGATTGCAAGTTAATTTGCTATTCAATTGGTTGTCTTTTTTGCGTGCTCCAAACGACTTACGAGTTACAGCCTTGAAAAAATGGCGATGGTTAAACTCGTAACTTAAAGCCTCCCAAAGCCTTTGTACTTTCAATGCCGCAAGAGTTCCGATCGTGAAAATCGCACATAACTATTCAATTGCAAAAATCACTCAACACCGCAGCCGGTATCAAGCTCACAAACGCCAACTGGCAGCCCAAAGCTTACTGGTTCCAAATAAGACCTGCAAAAGGGTTTACAGACTAGTTTGTAACACTGCAAATGATTTACAATTACATGCACAACAACTCCCAAATATTAAATACTAGCGAATTGCCCGTCAAAAAATGACGGCAATGGAATTGTAAGGTAGCTAATGTTGTTTTGTGTGTACTACTGAAATATATAATACAAATGAATAAATGAATATACTTTACCTATTTTGAAGCATTGTTGAAGAGCTGCAATCTGTTTGATGTTGCTGCAGCATTAGTGGTGTGGAGCTGCTGTGTAAGCGTGATGAACGTGTGCAGTGTAATAGTGTGCTTGCGCGAGACGAAACCGTTAGCGAAGTTGTGTAGTTCCGCATTGTTCTAAAATGCCGGCCAATGTGTTGTATGCGTCTGTAGTGGAATATCCGTAGGTGTTTTGTGGTGTTTTGCGTGTTTCTTGTGGTGTTTTGCATGTTTAGAGTGCTGTAGCCTCGTTTTCGTTTTGTTCGTCGGCCATTTTTCCTCTCGCTTAGAGAATTTTTTAGTGTCTAAACTCTTTTATTATGAGTTAAATGAAGGTGTAACTTCATTTTTTGAGGTCCTGGATGCTCCCTCTTGCTGTAGCTAAGCTTTTTATGTAAGTGTTGTGTGTATTTATTGTGTTTTTCATTTTTTCATGTCCGCAGGGTGCGGCCGATTTTTGCGAGTCCGTAATGTGTGTTAACGTGTCTCGTATGTTGTTTGCGTTGCGCCGTAAAGTTTGCGAGGGTTGCAGTTGCTTCGCGAGGGTTGCAGTTGATACACACACAATATACACACACATTATATATACACACACAATATACACACACATTATATATACACAAACAATACACACACAATATACACACACATTATATATATATATACACACACACACACACACACATTATACATACACACACACACAATATATACACACAATACACACACACACACTACACACACACATTATATACATACACATGGTGTTAATGATCAGTGTATAATTAGTTTATATGGCAGGTCTCAGTGATTGCACATGTTCCTCAGACCCCATTATCTCCCTGTCACTCACAGTCAGCTACCCAGGCCCGGCTCCTCCAGCTCTGAGGCCTGCTCCAGTCCGCGGATCCACGGTGTTTCCTGTTCCCCAGGCCGGCCCTGTGCGGGGCATTGTGGGGAGGAGGTGGCTGCTCCATCCCAACAACTGGATTGCCGGGCCCCGGGATGGTGCGGCTACTGGCAGTGGCGGCGTCGGCCCTGCGCGGGGCATTGTGGGGAGGAGGTGGCTGCTCTATCCCAACAACTGGATTGCCGGGCCCCGGGATGGTGCGGCTACTGGCAGTGGCGGCGTCTGGCGGGTTCGGCTAGTGGCAGTGGCGGCGTCTGGCTCCCCCTCCGGAACCCGAACCGGGGCATTGTGGGGAGGAGGTGGCTGCTCCATCCCAACAACTGAGGCCCTTGCCTGCGGCGCGGCGTCTGGCGGGTTCGGCTAGTGGCAGTGGCGGCATTGTGGGGAGGAGCTGGCTGCTCCATCCCAACAACTGGATTGCCGGGCCCCGGGATGGTGCGGCTACTGGCAGTGGCGGCGTCTGGCGGGTTCGGCTAGTGGCAGTGGCGGCGTCTGGCTCCCCCTCCGGAACCCGAACCAGGGCATTGTGGGGAGGAGGTGGCTGCTCCATCCCAACAACTGAGGCCCTTGCACGCATCCCTCGCTACGCGAGGGCTGCGGGCAAGGGCTGCGGGCAAGGGCCTCAGTTGCTGGGATGGAGCGCCTTCGGCACTACATCCCAGCAACTGAGGCCTTGCCCACAGCCCTCGCTACGCGAAGGCCGCGGGCTCGCTATGCGAGCCAGCAAGCGTGAGCAACGGCCCGTACGCTCACAATTATATATGTGATAGCAAATAATAGTGTTATTTTCCTCATAGGTTGCAGTGGTCATGCATATGCTAATATGAAAAGACAGGCTGCAACATGCTGAAAGCTATTAAAGACACACTACCTCATTAAATTGCAACACAAATACATGCAAATGGCTGACATATTAACCCTTTCACACTCACAGAGGCTCTAATGTGGACCCTAAAAATACAAAGATCATCTTATATACATATCACTCATCACATTTACATGGGACAACAAATAGTGGACAAATGACACCGCCACATCACATATATCAAGTACCAGGGGTACATTTTACATATGGTTGTTCAGTCACTCAGTTGTCTACGACTCTCTGTGACCCTAAGGACTGCAGCACACCTACTAATGTCTCTGTCTGTGCGTATCCACTAGGTTTGCATGCCAAAAATACTGCAGTGCGTTAGTGGACTGTGATTTGTCTGACCTCTCTGCTATCACCTGCCCACCTACAGTGGCCCTACATGGTATAGCTCACAGCTTCATTCAGGAACACAAGCCCCTTCACCACCACCACCACTTTGCAAACCACAAAGGGACCAGGGGAACATATACCAGACTAATCTATTCTAACCCATCAGGAAGGGCTACAAACTCACCTCCATCTCCGCTACTCCCATTCTGAAAAGTCCCACGCTATTGCTGGTGGCCTTGTGCCAAGATGTATACCCATTCCCATTTGGTGACCTCCCATTAGGTTTTGCTATCAATCAATTTACATCATCACCTGTCATAATGCTATCAGGCCTTCAGTGGAATGTTGATACCTCACACTATCACAAATTGGACTTTCCATGTGTATTAACCCTTTAATATAATTATTATTATCTGATATATATTATGATATCTAATGTTATTATTACTTTTTTAATTATTATTGTTATGTCATGTATTAATCTATTGCATAGCAATTCTGGCTAATTAGTTTACAGATATAGGAATGTGACACAAATGGGATGTATGTGGATGTCCCAAAGATCCCACCATTGACAACACACTGACACAGTGTAAACGGTATAACAAAGCTTTATTTCATACACAATCAGGAATGGACAAGACTGTGCATAAACATCATGGGTTTGGTGTGGATGGATATCGGAAGGGCAAGAGATTGTTCTTGTAAACAAGGGGATACCTAAAGGGGGTAATGTCATAGTCTAGAATAAGCACGATGCATAGCACCTACCAGGGTCACATGTAGTCACTACACCACTGCAACCAGAATCTGATAAAAAAGGATTATAAGAAATCACTCCATTTAATTGAAGAAACCATGTGCTTAGCCCTTACAGCTTGTCTAGATCTGCTCAATTAAACAGATGAACATAATCATGGATAATGTCATACAGATCTATTCCGCACACAGTGTTTTGTCAGATATTAAGGAATAATTAGAAATTAATTTGCAGAATATGTGACACAGAAAGAGGAGGTTGAGGAACATGCCTTCTTGGCCATGAGATTGGGCTATTAAGACCTACATAGACGAAAACAAGATATTAATCAGAACACTATTTGGATTGACTTCAACATCTCATCTCAACGGCAATCCACATTGAACATCATTTGCAGAAATATTCAGCATAACCATATGTGTACACAATCTGTAGACAGCCATTAGTATGTCAACATTAAAACAAAATGACATTCATTGTGGCGGGTGGATGATGAGGACTTAGGGCAGTGGTTCTCAATCCTCTCCTCAGGAGCCATCAGACAGGCCATGATTTATGGGAAACAATAATTGAGGTAAATAGTGTTCAACAGGTGGTGGAGCCTCAAATTGCCCCACTGTGTATTCACACAGTATTTCACCAAAATCATGGTCTGTGTGGTGGGCCCTATGGAGAGGTTTGACAACCACTGACCTGGGGGACGTTCTCATCTACTCCCTCTTTCTGAGCACTGGGCCCACACCTTCTGTAACCACGCGCTTTCTCCGTCTACCACGGCCAGGAGATGTTGGATTGAAGGGTTCATCCAACTGTGGTGGCTGTGTAGAAGCTGTCATTGGCGGTAAGGAGAGAGATGAGGAGGCTGTAGGCTGTGGCTGCGATGGTGGTGGAGTGTGGAACCGAAGACTGGAGTGTAGGCACGTGGGCTTCGGCCAACTGCACCAGCCACGCCAAGTCATTTGTCTGGGCTTGTCTGTCCCTATGAGCCATTTGCTCGTACCTCTCCATCCAAAGATTATGCCTCCTCACCTCACCATATATTGCTCGGATGCTTTCCGCCTGCCCAGTAGCAATATCATTCTGACGTGCCAGCTGAGCTGTCAGCTGTTGCACTGCTCCGATCTCGCGCTCGTCAGTCAAGTGAATGTGCTGATATATGTCACTCAACGTGCCTGGTGCGGGGACGTGAGTTCCGTCTACGGACGATGTTGGACTCTGCATGTGCTGTGGTGAGGCCAGTGGTGTTGCCCGTTGTGATGGTGTACACTGTAGTGATAGGGATGGTGTTGCGTGTTGGAATTCTGTTGCCAATGGAAATGGTGTTGTTGCCAATGGAGATGGTGCTGTTGGCAATGGTGATGGTGCTGTTGCCCATCCCTATGGTGTTGGACCGGTCTGTTGGGGCAACAATGGTTGTGACATCAACAGCTGCAACAACAGCTGGTGTAACAATGGCTGCGACATCTGCTGGGCCAATAATGGCTGCAACATCTTCTGGGGCAACAATGGCTGCAACATCTGCTGGGGCAACAGTGGCTGCACCAACTGCTGGGACAACCACTGCTGTGGCAACATCTGTTGTTGCCCAGTCAGGAGTGGGAAAGGATTGGGGTCCGGCACACGTATTGCTTGAATGTCACCAGGTGGCAGTAGTGGGCCTGATGAGAGTGGTCCTCATGAGCTTGACAGCCCTGCAGATGGTTGGTGGCTCATTGAACTTCTAGAAAATGTAAAACGCGGGATCGCCTTAGGCTGCAAGCAGTTGACTAACGCGGAACTTAGAAATTTTTTTTTACAAAACGCAGGACTTAGAAAAAAAAATACAAGATAGGAAAAATACGAAATTAATGGCCGAACCGCATAAAGCAAAAAACACGAAACACACAAAAAATAAAAACACAACAAAAACATCACACACAGCACGGGGGAACAGCCAGGACGTCTGGGAGTGAGGTGGAACGCAAATGTAGGTTGTTTTGCTAAGTTTACCCACTCGAAAATCGCCTAAGCGAGAAAAAAAATGGAGGTAAAAAAAAATGAAAACGAGGCTACATGACCCTGCACCGCACAAATCACCACTAACCGCATAACACTTTCACCAAGGAACGTACAAGGTACAAAATACACTATTACAAAGGACGTCAAATGCTTGCGAACCGCGTAGCACATGCTAACAATGCTATTTTACAATCCTAACTTGCCACTAACAACATTCCCTGTTCTCTCCCTGAGCCCTTGACCCTCTACTCCTACACCTTGTGTGCCTACATCTGGGAGCACATCCATCCCCCCCCCCCCTCCTGCTCTCCTCGACCTGTACCTCCCCTCCCTAGTCTGCTGCCTCCTTTTCCTCTCTCCATACTTCTATCTCTCCTCACTCTCCTCCTCCTGTGTTCCCCTCTCTCTCTCCTCACTCTCCTCCGGTGTTTCACTTTCTAGCACTCTCTATCTCTCTCTCTAACACTCTCTATTTCTCTTTCTGACACTATCTCTCTAACACTCTCTATTTCTCTCCCTGGCACTCTCTATCTCTTTTTCTAACACTCTCTATTTTTCTCTCTGGCATTCTCACTAGCTCTCTCTAACACTTTCTATCTCTGGCACTCTCACTCGCTCTCTCTAATGCTTTCTATCTCTCTCTCTAACACTATCTCTCTAACACTCTCTATCTCTCTCTAACACTCTCTATCTCTCTCTCAGTCTCTGTATAGTTCTCTCTCTATGTATCACTCTCAAAAACCCACCAACGTCTAGACCTGTGTGTTGACTTTCTCAGCTACAGCACAGTTAAAGAATTACGTTTTTCAGTTTTTTAAACCGGTTCCCGCAGCATTGATTTGCATCCTATGCTTCCTATTGGTTAACTGACCTGTGACGGGATTGAAACTTACGGCCTTGACTGATTTTGACGTGCTTCATCGGATCTGATACCCGGAAACGTTACAGGTGAAAAAAGGCTTTACGGGCTTATGGCTTTGGCCTGTAACTCGCACCCTTGCTCAATTGAATAGCATCGCAATCGGAGACGAACGCGAGCCCGGAACACAACTGCAGACATACGGTCTACATCGATAGAGTTTTTGGGCTTCCAACTGAATGGAGGCCTGTGTCAGCAATGATACAAACTGGCGCACTGAAACAAGATATGCCCGGGGAGAAGAGGTAATATGATTGGAGGCAAAAAATAATAATTATATATACATATATATATATATATATATATATTGAAACAGCTGTGCGTAACCCTAGCTTTGCTCAAAGCTGTTCGCTACAGCGAGCATATGCCTAAGGGAAGACATGTTTGATATGGTTATGGATTGCAAGAGCGAAGTCTTTGTGAGCGCTTTTGCATGTCCCTGCCAAGGTTCCCAGAAGGCAGTGTAATAACTGTATTTCTCGGAATTCTGAAACAAGTCTTTTTAACTTGTTTTAGACGTTCAAATGTGAGCACAAATGTAATATTTATTTACTATGTATATATATATATATATATATATATATCACATATTATCATTGTCAAACCGCAAGTTGTCGTCACGCGAGCCTTGCGAAGCGAGCAGTTGACCCATAGAAGCCTTCCAAGCTGGGAGCACTTAGGCAATGACCTTGGAATCTCGAGGGCAAAAAAAAACAACCTTGTAAAAATACTACTTTAATGGCCGAATCGCAAAAATCGAAAAACAACAAAAAAATAAATAAAAACACACTTACACACAGCACGGGGGGAACACCAGGATGCCTGGGAGTGAGGTTGCATGCAAATTTCAGCCGAATTTGCCAAGTTTCAGAACTCAAAAATTGGCTAAGAGAGAAAAAAAATGACGGACAAAAGGAATTAAAACAAGGCTAAAGGAGACCGAGGCGCGCAAATCACCGCTAGGCACGTACGAGTTAGACAGGAACGTAGTAGATACAAAAGATACCATTACAACTGACGGAAAATGCTCGCGGGCCAAGTAACACATAGAAAAAAGCTGCCATTTTACAACACTAACGTGCAAATAATAACATTACGATTCTAAAATGTCGCTTTACCCGCCTAAACAAACGGTTTTGCCTCGCACACGCAGCCTATTTACACTGCACACTTGGCACATTGCAGACACTTTCTCCTCAGGTGATCAACAGTACAACTGTACATTTTCTGATGCAGGAAAATCCAACTAGATTGTTAGCTCTTCAGTATATTGATTGCTGCATATTACATATACGGTAAATAGGTAAAGTAAATTCATTTATTTATTAATTCACTGTACTAAAAAATTTTGTAGATTTTATACTGTACTTCTATATCTGTCTTTGCGATGAGCGCCGAAGGTGATCGTTGCAAAGCAGGAAACTTGAAGTACATGAGGGGAGAGGCTCGCAATGAGCACCAAAGGCACTCAGCGCAGGGCTCGCAATGAGTGCCGAAGGTCCTCAGAGGAGCAAAAGCCTTACATTGTGTGGCATACAGCATTGCCATGGCTTAACATTTGATTGCCGTCATTTTTGACGGGCAAGTCGTTAGTATATATATAAATATACACTTTTACATTAAGAGATATATGTAAAAAAACTAAGTGTATTTCAAAGTTGTTTATCTTACAAATTATACTATACTGAAGAATGTTTACATAAGGAGCTTCTCTGCATCCTATCTGACTTATAGTTTTATAGAATAACGTAGAGGTTGTTTAGCACATAAATACACCCCATAACTCTCGCCCCATTTCCTTGCACGCCCCTCAGTTACTCATTCTTAGCTGTTCCTTTTTTATGTCTTTCTGTAGATTTTGCTGCCACTGCCCAGGGAAGGAGAATTTACTTCCCTCCAGCAGCCTTGAGTAAAACCTGTAAATCAGGCAGGCGATGTGACCCCAAGCGGAGCATTCTTGGTATCTGAGAAGGTACAAAAAGCACGGAATGTGTTGCTGGAAGGCGCCATTACAAAGCACCTGGTACAACTTTATACATGGAAATAGTGGCAGCAGATTTCTCCAAAATACATCCAAATATATTAATAAAAATGAAATGGCCTCTGTAGTCATTTTTTTTTATTGTGTAAGCAAACTTAATAATGGGCAAATTTTTTTTTTAAAGAAATATAAAAATAAATAAATAAAAACTTTTGTATGCAATTATTATCCACTGTGTGGTTCTATTTTCTTTTCCTCATCAGCTTCTCTCTGCTACTATCTCAAGAGGGATTGTCCTTGTAAACTATAACAGTTTAAGCTGCCGAATTCCCATTGTGCAGAAAGAAGCTTCCTTTGATCAGTAAAAAACTAGATATGACAGCATCATAATTTCAAATAACAAGTAATACATTAAAGTGTTTATATATATTTATATATTAGAAAAAATATATAAATATATATAATAAAAATTATATATACATATACACACACATGGGTTCGAGTCACATTATTATGACCACTAGTTCCAATATTGTATGTTTCATGTCTTTAAAGGAGAAAATAAAAAAAATATCATCAGGTGCCAGCTAATAATGAATTAATATGCCTCATTAGCATGTCTCATTAATATGTCAATTACAACATTATTGTTGCTCTCTGTGCTATCAGACCGAGCCACAGATATTAAATGACTGTCGGCTGATTTAATTTCCAGGGTATCAAGGCTCATATATAATTTATATCATTAGTCAAAGTTGTGGAAAAAGATAGAATTTACTAAATGAGGCAAAAACACATTTGTCAGGAGCTCCCGTCTGTTATGATGTTTAGTCAATAATTTATGAGTCAGGTGAAAAACAGCAATAAATTTCATGCATTTATTTTCTGTTCTGTAAGCTGGTTTTAAATTGTACCTAAAAAAAACTTAACAGCTCCTTACCCAAAGTGCCCTTTTCTCTTACTTACACCTGGGCTCTCTCATCCATTTAAAGTGACACTGCGGAAATATTGTATTATATAATGCACCAATAGCTTTGCTTAAAGCTGTTTGATACAGTGGGCATATGCTTAAGGGGAGCCATGTAACATATGGTTATGGATTGCAAGACTGTAGCCTTTGTGGGCACATTTGCATGTCCATGATAGCTTCCCAGAATGCAGTGTAAACTGTATTTCTCTGAATTTTGGGCATGAAACAAGTGCATGTGATGTCACATGCGCGCCGGGTCAAGAAGGAGCGGAGGCCGGAGCAGAAGCAGGTAAGTGAGGGGAAAGGGAGAGGGGGAGGTATTTAGGGGGGTTTAGATTGAGGAGGGGGGTTGAGGATGGAGGTTGAGGTTGAGGAGGGGGGTTGAGGTTGAGGAGGGAGGTTGAGGAAGGGGTTGAGGAGTGGGTTGAGGATGGGGGGTTGAGGATGGGGGGGTTGAGGAGCGAGGATGAGGATGGGGGGTTGAGGAGGGGGGTTGAGGAGGAGGTTGAGGAGGGAGGTTGAGGAGGGGGGTTGAGGTTGAGGAGGGGGTTGAGGAGGGAGGATGAGGATGGGGGGATGAGGAGTGAGGTTGAGGAGGGGGATTGAGGTTGAAAAGGGGGTTGAGGAGGGAGGATGAGGATGGGGGGTTGAGGAGGGGGTTGAGGTTAAGGAGGGGGTTGAGGATGGGGGGGTTGAGGAGGGAGGATGAGGATGGGGTGGATGAGGATGGGGGGTTGAGGAGGGAGGTTGAGGATGAGGGGGGTTGAGGATGTAGGATGGGGGGTTGAGGAGGGAGAATGAGGATGAGGGGGTTGATGATGGGGGGGTTAAGGGGGTAGGATGAGGATGGGGGGTTGAGGTGGGAGAATGAGGATGAAGTGGGTTGAGGAAGGAGGTTGAGGAGGGGGAGGATGAGGAGAGAGGTTGAGGAGGGGGTTGAGGATGAGGAGGGAGGTTGAGGAGGGGGGTTGAGTAGGGAGGATGAGGAGGAGGGAGGTTGAGGGGGGGTTGAGGATGAGGGGGTTGAGGAGGGAGGTTGATGAGGGTGATAAGGGAGGGGGGAAGAGACACAGGGAAGGGAGAGGGGAGAAGAGACATGGGAGAGAGAGGGGGGACACAGAGGGCACAAGAGGGACACAGGGGGCAGCACATTTCCCACCCTCGGCTTATACTCGAGTCACTAATTTTACCCAGTATTTTGTGGTAAAATAGATGCCTCGGCTTATACTCGGGTCGGCTTATACTCGAGTATATACGGTATGTAATTTAATATTGTTTTTGGAACCGCCACAGTGTCACTTTAAATATCACATTCACATATGTAGTTATGAGCAGCAAAAATATTTGCTAACGCGGACGTCATTAAGGGGCGTGGCTATGACATCCGTGGGGGTTTGGCCTAAAACCAGATCTTAACAGAAGCTGGCAGCCATTTGCATTTCGGAGAAAAACAGCAAAGTGAGAGAGAGAGAGGGAGGGATAGAGGTACAGAGTGAGAGAGACAGGTACAGAGAGAGAGAGAGACAGGTACAAAGAGAGACAGGTACAGACAGAGAGAGAATTACAGAGCAAGAGCCTACACAGACAGCGAGGGCGCATAAAGACAGCGCACAGAGAGAGAGTGCACAGACAGAGCGCACAGAGAGAGAGAGAGTGCACAGATAGAAAGCAGAGAGAGCGCATGGACAGATAGCTCACAGAGATTGACAAAGAGAGGGAGGGGTATAGAGACAGAGAGTGCACACAGACAGAGATCACAAACAGACAGCAGTGCACACATAGCACAGATAGAGAAAGCGCACACGCAAAGAGCACACAGAGGAGGGAGGGGTACAGAGAGAGAGAGAGCACACAAAGAGAGAGAGAGAGAGCACAGACAGAGAGTACACAGAGAGAGAGAGACACAGAAAGCAGAGACAGAGAGCACAGAGAGAGAGAGAGAGAGGGACACACAGAGAATGCACAGATAGAGAGAGCGCACATACAGCGAGCACACAGAAATCTACACCGAGATGGAGGGGTACAGAGAAAGAGAACACAGACAGCTCACATAGAGAGTGAGAGAGAGCACACAGACAGAGTGCACAGAGAGAGAGTGCAATGACAGAGAGCAGAGAGAGTGCACAGACAGAGAGATCACATACAGAGAGCAAGAGAGAGCGCACAGACAGAGAGAGCGCACAGAAAGTGAGTGCACAGACAGAGAGCACACAGACACAGTGCACAGAGAGAGAGAGCGCACACACAGAGAGCGTACAGAGATCAACACAGAGAGGGAGGGGTATAAAGAGAAAGTGAGTGCAAACAGACAGCTCCCACACAAGCAGCAAGAGAGAGATCGCAGGCAGAGAGAGAGTGCAGACCGAGAGAGAACACAGACAGAGAGGGTGCACTGTGAGAGAGAGAGAATGCACAGAAAGAAAGAATGCACAGAGATCGACACAGAGAGAGAGGGGTACAGAGTAAGAGAGTGTACACAGACATTGAGCACACACAGACAGCGAACACAGAGAGCGAGAGAAAACACACAGATAGAGTGCACAGACAAAAATATAGTGCACAGAAAAAGAGAAAGAGTGCACAGACAGCACACAGAGAGAGAGTGCACAGAGAGAAAGAGAGAGAGTGCACAGACAAAGAGCACAGAGAGAATGCAGAGAACACAGAGAGAGAGAGTGCCCAGAAAGATCTCACATAGAGAGAAAGTGCAGAGAGAGCGAGAGCATACAGAGAGAGAGAGCACCAGGAGCGAGAGAGACAGGCCTGAGAGAAAGAAATGAGAGTGAGACACAAAAGACAGAGAGAGAGAGACAAGGCCCGTACGTGAGGGCCGTACGTGACTGGCTTGAGGGGGGGAGAGGCTCAAAATGACTTACGAACTACAGGCTTCAAATAAATTACTTATTTAACCGCCGCCATTTTTTTCAAGCCAGTAACTCGGAAGCCATTGGGAAACCGCCAAAAGCCGTTAATTAATTAAAAAATTAACTTACAACCTCACACACAGCACAGGGAGAGAGGCAGGGAGCCTGTAAGTGAGGTTGCAAGCTAATTCGACATTTAACTGGTTGAATTTCCCAAGCCCGCAAATGGTTTCACACCCGTAAATGCAAACAGGGTCACAGAGGAGAGGTCGGGGGGGGGGGACAGAGGGGTGAGAGAGGGGGTTGAGGGTAGAAAGAGACATAAGGGAGAGAGTGGGGTGGAAAGAGACACAGGGGTTAGAGGAGGAGACACAGGGGAGGGAGATAAGAGGAGAGAGGGCAAAGAGACAAGGAAGGGAGAGAGTGGGGAGAGGCTCGCAATGAGTGCCTTTGGCGCTCATTGCGGGGCATTAAAGTTGTGGGTTGGTGAGGCCTGCAAGTTAGAGGGGGGAGAACCTTGCATTGTGTGGCAAACTTTATTTTATTTTATCTTCATATTTTATTGCCGTAATTTTTGACCGACAAGTCGCTAGTATATATATAATGTTCAGGTGAGCCCACTGGACTTTTGGGGCCTATGGACTGTTGTGGGCCCTGAGGGATACTTGGTACTAGGTACTAATAGCTTCTCTCCCACCAAGAACAATGCCCAAACCCAATACCTGGATTGTGGTGGCCCGGTTGGCCCAAGGTTGATAATGTTACTACAGATGTTTGTGCATGGCACCATATTGTGCTATTGTATTTCCCAGGGAGACCCAAATACTATTTTGGGCTGGTCTAACATGCATTAGCTGTGCAGTCCCTTTCCTCAGAAAGATGTCTTTCAAGCCAGAGAGTTCAATAAAGTATGTTACTGGGGTCTACTGGGGATGTGGGGTCAGGGCACAAAAGTAGTTGCAAGCAGGGAACGGATGGGGAGTGCTGCACCAGGCGTTACTTATTTGGGGCGTCAGAAATGCCCCCTCCTGCACCAAACCAAAATGGCCCTTCTGCTTAAACCTGGATCCCTGTGTGTTCCCAGCCCCTCTTCTCTGTTCTGAGAGAGAGGGGAGACAGAGGGAGATAGAGATGGTGAGAGAAGGGGAGATTGAGAGAGAGCAAAAGAATAGAGAGGGAGGGAGAGAGAAAAAGGATAGAGAGATGGAGAGAGGGAGAGATATCGAGAGGGGAGACAGAGGGAGAGAGAGAGATGGAGAGGGAAGGAGAGATGGAGAGAGAAAAATGAGAGAGAGAGAGAGAGCGATGGAGTGGGAGGGAGAGATGGTGAGAGAGAAAAAAGGAGAGTGGTGGAGAGAGAGATGGAGATAGAAAGGAGGGAGGGAGAGATAGATGGAGGGAGAGAGAGAAGGAGGGAGATGGGGGGAGAGAGAGAGAGGGAGAGAGAAAAAAAGGAGAGAGAGGGGGAGAGAGGAAAGGAGAGAGAAAAATGATAGAGAGTGAGGGTGGGAGGGAGGGAAGGAGAGAGAAAAAAAGGATAGAGAGGGGGTGGGAAAAACAAGAAAGAGATTGTAAGAGAGGGAGGGAGAGAGAGACGACAGAGGAAGGGAGAGAGAAGGGAGGGAGAGAGGAAGAGGGATGGAGAGAGACAAAGAAAGAAAGGAAAGAGATAGAAAGAAAGAAAGAAAGAAAGAAAGAAAGGAGAGAGTGGAGACAGAGAGAGATGGAGGGAGAGAGAAGACAGGGGAGAGGAGAGAGAGGGAGACAGAGAGATAAAGGAGAGAGAGGAAGGAGAGAGAGGGCAATCATTGCGAGCCTCACCCCCTAGGGTAGTTTAGGGTCCTCGCAATGAGTGTTACTGACTTGTGTTAAGTGTTACTGCCTTGAGTTAACTGTTACTGATTTGGGTTAAATGTTACTGGCTTGGGTTAACTGTTACTGGCTTGCGTTAAGTGTTACTGGCTTCATCCTCTTTTTTACTGCATTCGGCCTCCTTTTCCTCCCTTACGTTTTTTTCGGCCGCCATTTTGTCTCTCGCTTAAGCAGTTTTAAATCTTGTAAAAACGTCAAATATGCCTCAAAGTTACTTATAACCTCACTCACAGGCTCCCTGGATCTCTACCTGTGCTGCGTGTGCGTGTGTAATTTAATTTGAGGCCTTTTTTTTTTTTTTTTGCTGGTCTTTCGAGTTCTGTGATTCGGCCAATAAATTCGTCATTTTTGCGTTTTCCGCAATTTTTGCGATGTCCGCAATTTTTGCAAAGTCCTACAGGGCTCATTGAGGGAACCATGAATGCAAACATGTACCGTGACATACTGAAGCAGAGCATGATCCCCACCCTTCGGAGACTGGGCCTCGGGGCAGTATTCCAACATGATAGTGACCCAAACAGACCTTGAAGACGACCACTGCCTTGCTAAAGAAGCTGAAGGTAAAGGACTAGCCAAGCATGTCACCAGACCTAAACCCTATTGAGCATCTGTGGGGCATCCTCAAACGGAAGGTGGGGTAGTGCAAGGTCTCTAACATCCACCAGCTCTGTGATGTCATCATGGAGGAGTGGAAGAGGACTCCAGTGGCAACCTGTGAAGCTCTGGTGAACTCCTTGCCCATGAGGGTTAAGGCAGTGCTGGAGAATAATGGTGGCCACACAAAATATTGACACTTTGGGCTTGATTTGGACATTTCCACTTAGGGGTGTACTCACTTTTGTTGCCAACGGTTCAGACATTAATGGCTGTGTGTTGAGTTATCTTGAGGTGACAGCAAATTTACACTGTTATACAGGCTGTGCACTTACTACTTTACATTGTAGCAGAGTGTCATTTCTTCAGTGTTGTCACATGAAAAGACATAATAAAATATTTACAAAAATGTGATGGGTGTACTCATTTTTGTGAGATACTATATATATATATATATATATATATATATATATATATATATATATATATATATATATATATACAGTGGATATAAAAAGTCTACACACCCCTGTTAAAATGTCAGGTTTCTGTGCTGTAAAAAAATCAGACAAAGATAAATCATTTCAGAACTTTTCCACCTTTAATGTGACCTATAAACTGTACAACTCGATTGAAAAACAAACTGAAATCTTTTAGGTAGAGGGAAGAAAAAATATAAAAATAAAATAATATGGTTGCATAAGTATGCACACCCTTAAACTAATACTTTGTTGAAGCACCTTTTGATTTTATTACAGCACTCAGTCTTTTTGGGTATGAGTCTATCAGCATGGCACATTTTGACTTGGCAAGATTTGCCCACTCTTCTTTGCAAAAACGGTCAGATTGCGAGGGCATCTCCTGTGCACAGCCCTCTTCGATCACCCCACAGATTTTTAATCGGATTCACTTCTGAGCTCTGGCTGGGCCATTCCAAAACTTTAACCTTCTTCTGGTGAAGCCATTCCTTTGTTGATTTGGATGTATGCTTTGGGTCGTTGTCATGCTGAAAGATGAAGTTCCTCTTCATGTTCAGCTTTCTAGCAGTAGCCTGAAGGTTTTGTGCCAATATTGACTGGTATTTGGAACTGTTCATAATTCCCTCTATCTTAACTAAGGCCCCAGTTCCAGCTGAAGAAAAACAGCCCCAAAGCATGATGCTGTCACCACCACGCTTTACTGTGGGTATGGTGTTCTTTTGGTGATGTGCAGTGTTGTTTTTGTGCCAAACATATCTTTTGGAATTATGACCAAAAAGTTCAACCTTGGTTTCATCAGACCATAACACCTTTTCCCACATGAGACTCTAGAGGTGTTTCTGTAGCTGAAAGCAGGAGAGTTAAATATATAGGTAATAGTAAGTGCTTTATTACTTGAATAATATTTGAAAACATTTTTTCCTAAAGAGACTCTCATTCTTTTACCTGCCAATGAATATTTCTGATACACCCACTAAGGGGAGGCTGATATGCACCCACTTGGGTCTCAACTCTATTTTCTGCTTCTGAAAAAAAAAGACTGGGCATGCTAGGACCTCAAGGGGAAATTTATCTAAGAAGCCTTATTACTCCCTGTATGATTTAGCATGATACACAGGGTAATCAGATCACGTTACTATAAAAATAATTATCTGCCTTCTCCCCAAATAAATTACATGTCTAAATGTAACCCAGGCTGGTGCCAGTAGCTGGGGACATTAGTACTTTGCACCTTCTGCATCATTGGTAGCTTTGCCACTGAACCATGTATTCTCAATATACCCAGCTTTCAAGCTCAAATATCTATGATTTCCATGCAAAATTTATAATAATATGTATATATAGTATTTACTTTTCTTACTTGACCCTTTGCTGTGTCAGTTTAAGACACAAGCATAGAGGTGGCAATGTCCCTTTAAGATGAGCGCACCCTGAGGCTTATCAGAGATCTCCTTCCCATTTGTCTGTTTGGACAACTTGTTATCAGAGCTTCGCACAGTGACACAAAAGGACAATGTTTTTCTGTTAAATGTACAGAGTGCGCTGGGCGTGTTAGGAACACTGAGCAGAAGTGACATAAAATAACAGGAACTGACTGGCATGATGTCAAACTGGGGTCCTCAGGGGATCTTTGGGTACCATCCACAGGACTCTCCAAAAGGACATTTTATGGTGATTTTGTTCCATTTTAAATAACTATGCTGGATATATAGTGGACAATGGGAAAAAATACTTTAAAAGGCAAATAAATAAATAAAAACATACATTTTTTACTTTTGAATTTTAATCAATTTGAATCCGAGTCTGTTTGTTACTTTTTTGTAAACTTTTATTACTGCTAATGAGAATACTGGCCATTTTAGATGCCACATTCCTATTGTGCAGATAGATGTTTCCTGATCATTCTAAGACTCCACTCTAAAAGTTCAGTTGAGCTGCTTGTCTCCACCCCTTAATATGTCATCAATTTGTGGGATGCAGTTCTAAATGGTCAGATATAGTCAAAAGCAAATGCTCTTCAGTGACTGGAGGCTTGGTGTGTTATACTGATTTATATTGGACTGAGTCACAGTGAGAGTGACTCCAATCACTTGCAGACCTCATAAGGGGTGGAGACAAGCAACTAAACTAAAGATTTCAAACTTGAAGTTGAAAGTAATTTTAATATTGAATATTGCTTTTCTAAATCATGAACTATGGATTGTATTAATGATCAATATCTAATTAACCATCTAGCTCCTGTTATTAGGGTATTACAATGGTGCTTTAATGGGTGTGTATAAAGCTATCTATCTATCTATATTTATATACATGTGTATATGTATATATACCAGGCAAAATGTAGAAAACTTCCATATCCCTTGAAAAAAACATTGTTAGTTCTAGTTCTATAGTGAGTTCAAAGATCTAGTATTGATATTGGCAGAATCCATTTAGAAACTTTGGAATCAAGTTTTATTGTAATATCTATTTAATATATATATATATATATATATATATATATATATATATATATATATATATATATATATATTGTAAATAAAAAGTACATCTGTGTTCACATTTGAATGTCTAAAGCAAGTTATAAAACCTGTTTCCAGCTCAGAATTCCGAGAAACAGTTATTACACTGCATTCTGGGAAGCTGAGCTGGGACATGCAAATGTGCCTACAAATGCCTCACTCTTCAATCCTTAGCCATTATCAAACATGGCTTCCTTTAAGCTTATGCATGCTGTATTACACAGCTTTAATGCAAAGCCAAGGTTGGTTTATACACAAGCTGAGTATCCTATCCATGTACAGCTGTTTCAAGCTTACTGGCTATCATCAGCATGGAGCGGGATCTCAGCCTGTGTTGTGGACCTTATGAGTAGTTAGTTCACCACAACAATCATTTATAATATAGTGGGCAAAATAGCAATAGAAGCCCTCCATCGTACATATATATATATATACAAGTATGAGTGTTCCTGTTCATCTCTGTTGTTGGTTTAAAAAGCCTCATATTATCTGTCAGGTAGATGGACACTTGGACAGTGAGCATGCTTATCTGCTCTATATGTCTATATCAATGTGCCTGTGATATGGAGAACATGTGTCTGACTTTGCATCTTGTGGGATCCTGAATTAAGAGAATATTTCTTATTAATTATTTTTATTTAGTATTATATTAATTTTCTTTAGGTAGATTTGATTTATTGGATGTTACTTATCCTATGTACAGCGCTACGGAATATGTTGGCGCGTTATAAATAAACGATAATAATAATAATCATTGGAGGTGACAGGGAATATTGTTTGATGTTAGCTTATTGTATATTGAGGAATTGTGGTATTATATATTTTGTTTAGTTGTTCAGTTGTGTCTGACTCTCTGTGACCTTATAGACCACAGCACACCAGGCCACTGCCCTCTGAGCTCCTTGAAGTTCATGTTCATCTTTATGTCTCTGTGCCTATCCATAAGGTTTGCAATTCTGCAATTTCTCTCACCTCTCTGCTATGATCTGCCCACTGTGGGTGAACCTACATGGTATAACTCACAGCTTTATTGAAGTAAACAAGCCTCTTCACCACCACAAGGTAGCGATCCAGAAAGGGAAACATGTATTTTATTAGACTTTATGTGAGTTATATATATAATTATATTATATCTATCTGTAGTTGTTTATGACATTTTTTTGTGTTTAGAATGTAAATTATATGGATAATAATCAATAAAATAATACAGTTAATTTCCTGCTTGACTCACATGCTTATTTCCTGTCCCTAGATTTACATTTATTACAACACCATTTGTCAAGCTCTTTCTCTGACACCTCTCACACATCGCTCAGAGCAACAACTGTACCTTGGATGTTTTATCCTCATCTCACTACAAACTGTACCTTTGATTTCCTTGCACTTGTCGCACGTGATGTGTGTAAGACTTTGGCTGGATTTATAACTAGGCGAACAAGGCAGCCGCCTAGGGGCGCCTAGTTGGGAGGGGTGCCTCATTTGCATAACAATACATTTACATTTCAGTTTGTTTATTTTTTCCACATAGTCCCCGTCTTCTCTAGCTGCCATGATCAAGTTCTTTCATGGGGGATGTGAGAGAGGTGGGTGTAAAGTGGCAGGTTTGCAGTGTGCTGCACTGTATATACAGTATATATATATATATATATATATATATATATATATATATGCTCTGGTGGAGCAACATGGTGACAGGGAAATAGAGATGCACATTTATCATGGATCCAAGGAACAGCTGAGGAGTTTGTGTCTAGGGCTCCAGATATGCAAATCCAAACCTGTGTAAGACGATGAATTCTATCCCTTTCTTGTGTTGCTTTACTTTGTATCTTGTGATGTTTTCTTGGCCGGTTGTCAATTAACTTGTACACATCTACCTACAGCTCTGTTACACCAAAATATCCATTGCCTGGACACACGGGAGAGGGGGGAAGAGACATAGTGGAAAGAGACATGGGGGAAAAGAGACACGGCGGAGGGGGGAAGAGATACAGCGGAGAGTGTGGGGGGGAAGAGACACAGGGAAGGGAGAGGGGGGCAGAGACACAGGGGAGGGAGAGGTGGTGAGAGACTTAGGAAAGGGGGAGGAAAGTGACAGAGGGGGTAAAAGGGAAAAGACTGAGACACAGTGGAGGGAGAGGGGAAGGGAAGAGACACAGGAGAGGGAGAGTGGGGGAGGAGACACAGGGGAAGGGGCGGGACACACATTGAATAATATCCCGTCAATTTTGACGGGCAAGTTACTAGTAATAATAATAATAGTAACATTTTGCACTGTGGTTTTCCCAGCGTTCTTGTGCATTCTGATGATGGTGTTTGGAGCATATGTATTTTATGTAAATATGTGACCAATCCCATATTTAAAGGGACAGTTATTCCTTGCACCAAAAGGTCCTAGTCACCAGTGCTGGATTTCCCAAAAAATCAACTAGGCCTTGGCCTCAGGCAATGAGCAAGAAGGCTTCAAACATTTGTATATCATCTTCATGTCCACATCTCTCTCTCTCTCCTCAGTTCTGTTTCTTCTTTCTGTTCTGTTTGTTGATCCTTCTTTCAAATGCATTTTCTTTTCTGCAGAGCTTTGGTGCATTAGGCCAGTCCTTTAATGTACATATAATCCTATCTATAATTCATCATATAAGAGCAGACGCGGCAGTGAGTGATGGTGACGCCGGATCATCTCGTGCTGGGACATTCTGACACCCTCATGATTCATAATGTTGTACATGAGGAGGATCAGTGTTTACAAGCAATGAGCTGAATGTTGTGCAAGCGATGAGCTCACCTGTTTGCACTGCCGTTACCTTTAGCCCCAAGCGTCCAGCTCACAAGTGACTCAGTGATGTCTGTCTGTCTGTCACTCACACGCACCTGTATTTACCTGGGTAAAGTTCCTCTTTATGGGCAGAAAATATGTGAAGTAAGAATGTCTTGCTTCACCTGACCCGTCATCACCTACTCACACTCTTCTACAAGACTTTACTTGTGCAGCTCCCATCCTGTGGAACTTCCCCATGCCCCAGCTCTGTCATATCCCCCCTGCTCCATCAGACTCTCTCTTGCCCCACTTTTTTAGACACCCCCACTCTGTTAGACTCCTCCCATCTCTGTCAGGTCCCCTCCCACCTACTATGTCCCACTCTCCCTGACTCTTCACAGTTTAAAACACCCCCTGAAAACTCATCTATTCAAAGAAGCCCGTAACTTGTTCCCTGAAATCAGAGATTCAAACAAGACAGTGACCACCTCATGTGCATGGACCCTGGGGCCTCACTGGACAAAAGGCCAGCATGCCCCTCCCCTTCTGTGTCTATTACCATTAAAACATTTAGAATGTAAGCTCTTAGGAGAGCCAGGCCCTCTATACCTCTATCTACGTTTTGTCACATTTGTCATATGTTCTCATGGTATCCTCAGTAGTTAGTGCTATGGAATATGTTGGCACTTTATAAATAAATATATAATAATAATAATAATAATAATTTAAAGAGCATTTAAAGAGCATAATCATTAGAGACTGGCACCTCAAAAGTGATTGACTTTATTTTGAAGCCAAAGTGCTCCGGGGATCAAATAATCATCTTGCCAATACAAAGAATCTCTGTTTTGTGTATAAACATAACAATATTTCCCCCTGAACCATGATAGCTTCAAAATGTGGGATATTGAGTAATCCCCTTATTCACTGGGCCTAGAGAGGTGGGTAGATTCTAACTGATGAAAGTCACTTATGGCTGAAACTCATGTCTGGGGATTGCTCTTCAGTCCTGGCCTGCCTTTTGAGGTGGATACAATGAGGCTGATACAATCTGATATGCACAATGGAAGAAACTCAGCACTAAATGCTGAATAATATAATAAAAATGTAAATCCATTGTCTGAGAAGTGTCAGTGACATACACGCGCATTTCTCATTGCAAAATGCGTATTGGTTGGATTGTAGCATGTGTAGAGAAAACGACCAAACTATTTACTCACTGATGTTATTGGCGATTGATTCATCTATATATTTGTCGCTGGAGAATTTTGGCCACAAAAAAATGAAATAATTACATGTAAAGAAAATGTAACAGGTATAAATAAGAATATAAATATGACACCGCTGTTTATGTTTATTTTTTAGTTAACTCAAGTTCTAAATAACATTATAATATTGGTGTGATAATGCATGATGGGATTGTAGACCACATGTGGATGATACAAATTGCTCAGCAGGAACATTGTAGCAAAACAAGGTTTTTACCCAGGGGGTAAGCGCTAAACTGCTGCCCACTCTTTATTGTTTCTCCTTATGTGATCTACCATAGGATAAGAAAGTGTCACAAGTTTACACCGTCCAGACAGCAAAATAATTGGATTTGATAAAAATAGATAACAAAAAACTCTTATTATCGGAGAAAATAATCCCCAAATCTGTCTAAATTGTGGCAAATTAGAGCAAAATAGCAGGACATATTGCCATGATAGATTTCTACTCTTTGTAAAGGAACAAAAAGGTACCCCAGGATGCTGTCTGTGTTTGTTGCCTTCTTGTAATAACGGCACAAGAATGGAAATCCATCAAGTAAGATCTTCAGTCAGTGGCTGCTGTATTATTAAATGGAAAATCACCAATTCATTGTAACCTTAATTGGGTCTTTCAAAAATAGTTTTATAATCCAACATTATCTTAAAAAAAATGAAGACAAGTAACAAAGTAACAAATAAAGGATAATAATAATAATAATAATAATAATAATAATAAAACAAGGACATTGAAATGTCATTTGTGGCAATCAGCTGTGTTATTGAATAAAGCATTTTCATACTGTAAACTTACATTGGAGTTTGCCATGTTAACCTTCCGTTAGTCTTTCTGATCCACCCGACAGACATGGACTGATATATCATTCCAGTAGGTGAATATTGCTAGTTATTCTTTGGGGCTCTGGTTCTAATGACTAAAAGCAATACAGGTAGATAAATAAGCAATTATTAGCAATAATCATCTGTTAAAAATAGATATTAGCCAATGCTTGGTGGGTGAATCAAAAAGACTGATTGATAGGGAACAATTGCAAACATCAGTATAAGCTTATTGTAAAAATTGCATTTTTTAAAGAACTTTCAGTTGATAAAATACATTAATACCTATACCTTTAAATGATATCATATTTGTAACCTCAACTGTGTAACTTCCATTATTATTATTATTATTATTATCTTTTATTTGTAACATGTTCCGTAGTGCTGCATTATGTAAATTTTCTGGCACTAAATGCTTATTGATATAAACAAAAGTGAAATGCATAGGCGAAATGCGTATTAGACCAAAAAGGTCAGGTGTTAAAGTTACATTGTAGCAGGTGTAGAGAATGTTTTTACATTTTTTTCCTCACTGTTGTTGTTGAAGATTCATCCATATATTTGTAGATGGAGAAATTTGCCCAATTAAAAATGAAATAATTACATGAAAAGGAAATTCAACATAAGTATAAATTAGAATGTAAATATGCCACAATATTTTGTTTCTTTCATAAACTATGAAGACTAATTATTTTTTTAATAACTAAAGTGGTATTTAACATTATAATATTAGTGTGATAATGCATGATGGGAATGTAGACCACATGTGGATGATACAAATTGCTCAGCAGGAACATTGTAACTGGAAAGGTTTTTGAGGAATGTTCTGCTTAGGAAGAGAAGATTTGTTTTTAGATGGTGGGTAATAAAATATAATTAAAGAGATACAGTAATAATAAGAGATGAAGAGAGTGAGAGGTAAATGGAAGAGACAATGAGAAGAAGGAGTGGAGGAAGAAGATAAATAGAGGGTGGAGAGGGGAGAAAAAGAGAAAAAAGGTACAGAAGAGAGATGGGAAAAGGAGGAAGGAGAGGAAAGAAAGACAGAAAGGGCATAGAGGATAGAGAGGGAGAAGACAAAGAAAAGGAAAGAATAGAGGAGGGGCAAAAGAAATAGAGAAAGGGGGCGAGGAGAAAGAGAAGAGAAAAGGGAGAGGGAGCAAAAAGAGGAGGAATAAAAGAAAGATAATCATGAAATAATATAAGGGAGGAAAGGGAACAATATAATAAGGGGAGAAAAGAGAGAAGCAGAACAAGAGGAAATATAGAGGGAAAATAGGTTAAAATGGAGAGACAAATGTGTGAAAAAAGATGAATTGGGTAAAGGGAGACAGTATATGGGTATGAATATTATTTCCTGCTGTGCTAAGTCATGGGGCTTGTTGAATTTTTGGGAGGTCCAGCTCTGCATCTGCCTTTATACAGATGTCCGTCTGAATCCCACTGGATTTACACAATTATAATATATCAGGTGCTATCTGTCCCAATCTTGATCTTGTGCCTTCCTGTTGGTATCACTCATTTGACTCTGGCTTCCAATGTTGACTTGTCTCCTGTCAGCTACCTGCCTTGAGTGATCCCAAGTACCCTTTCTGCAACCTTCCCTGATCTCCTGGTAATGACCTTAACTATCCTGTCTGCTGCTTGCCTAAACCTACTAGTGATCCCAACCATCCCTTTTACCAGCTGCCCTGACCTCCTTCTAGTGACACCAAGCATCCTATCTATCTCCTTTTGGTGGCAACAACCATCCTGACTGCTACCTACCCTGTCCATGTGCTAGCGACCCTCAACCATCATATATGCTACCTTTCCTGTTCATGTGCTAGCGACCCTCAACCATCATATATGCAACTTGTCCTGTTCATGTGCCAGTGACCCTCACTCATCCTGACTGCTATCGTCCCTGTCCATGTATTAGTGACCCTCAACCATCATATCTGCTACCTGTCCTCTCCATGTGCTAGTGACCCTCAACCATCCTGTTTGCTACCTGCCTGTCCATGTGCTAGTGACCTTTAACCATTGTGACTGCTACCTACCCTGTCCATGTACTATTGACCCTCAACCATCATGTCTGTTACCTGTCCTTTCCATGTGCTAATTGCCCTCAACCATCCTGACTGCTACAAAGTTGTATAATTTATTTTATATGGCAGCACTACTACCCTAGACTGTGTAATTTTAAGTTGGTCTTAAACTTAGATAGATAGATAGATAGATAGATAGATAGATAGATAGATTAAAATGAATACATTGATGTCAAACATAATATCCTTTTCCGTTTCTCCCCTTTTAACCGTACTGCCACTTTAAGATGCATTGAGTGAATACAATAAACAACAAAACACATATATATGCATTATATACAGCTTGTTCTTAGTAAACTAATATATCAGCAGTAAATAAATGTAACTATGAGTCAGTATAATATCCCCATACAGACATTACAATGACTTGTTTCCATTATGATATGAAGTTTTGTTGGCACCTGTGGTGTTTAATCCTCCATGTGACACTACACACTGCATGACACCGCACCTGACATTGCTCGCCAGAACTCACAGTATTTGTCATGTAAGATAATTGGGAAATAAAGCTTTCTGGTAAATACTTTCCATAATGGAACTCCCCGGCTGTTAGCGGTTCCAGCCCACGGAGCTGTACAATGGCAGCTATTTCTACTCTTAATCCATTAATCATTTTTTAAAACCTTGTTTCCCTAAATATAACTTTGTTCCAGAGATGGACACTGTGTGTATTTTAAACAAAAAGGTGAATTGGGGGGGGGTCAGGGAAGAGGTGGTCAGATTATTATCAGTGACCCACATATTATTTTTTCCTGATTATAACCTGGACTGATCTCCTGGAATTGACCCTAACCACCCTGTCTACTTTTTATAAGCCAACTTTCCTGATGGTGCAGAAGGAACACAGCAAAGGTTCCCCGTATGAAACAGTAACAGAGCTAGTGTATGGTGTAAAATAAATTGGGGGCTCATTTCAACTTCTCCATAAGTGCCCAAAGGGGTTAATAAAAAAGACAAAAATATATGGCCAGACAACCCCTATGGTGATCAGTTCACCTTTCTATAAATTTAATTATCTGCCCCTTTCCCCTAATAAATTACCAGTCTCCATTTACCCCAGGTTCCTGCTGCTGGTAGTAGATGGACCCTTGGACCCTACCATCTTGATGTATGTAGATATGGACAGGTTAGCAGTATGAGCATGCTCAGGTGGTTGAAGAGCATGCCCAGATTGTTGAGTCAATATAATTTCAGATGTTTATTTCAGACGATAATTGAACCAACTAAGCATGCTCTTTCTTTGAATCTCCCCCACCAATGACCTAAGTAAGGTAAAGCGGGTAACCTTTTACAGGATAGAGTCCAGTACCAATACGCTCAGATTCTGTGGGCATTCTTTCTTTGTTATAAGGCTTGATGGAAATGAAGGAACATCCCACTTATCCAGTTCCTCTTCCCATGACACTTTGAGATAAAGACAAGATACAAAAACAAAACGTATGCAAAATAACATTGATTGATGAACACTCGGCTGGGCATTCAAAGGGTAAACTGACCAAAGGAAGCAAAACCCAGAGGTTCCATTTAAAATAATAACTTCCTGTCTGTTACTCTTCAGCCATATTTGTTTTTATGTGAAATTGGGCATGCTTAACTTGATCATTTTTGGTATGCTCTGGGCTCAGTCTTCCAGCCGTCATTACATTACCATTTAACATTTGTTTCCCTTTCTGTCCAATCTGTCTTTTATTTCCTTTACTCCTATTTTAGGTTATATAGTACATTTCTACTCTAATAGTAACCTGAACACTGATTTTGAAAAGAGAATGCAGCCATCTGACTCACTGTTGACACCTGGTGGCGATGTCCCCACATTGATATAGATATTATAGCCTATTATATACAACTGGATGAGCGGGGGGGGGGTAGTTGTTGTAGTTGTTTAGTGGTTCAGTCGTATCCGACTCTCCATGACTTTATGGACCGCAGCACACTAAGCACGTCAGCCACTCTGAGATCTCTCAAGCTCATATTCATTGCTCTCATTTACCCATCTCTCACCCACAATCTACAGTACAGCTCACAGACCCCTCCAATTGATTAAACAAATTGCATTCACGTTGCCATTTTTGTATTTGTCACCCTCTTGTATCACACCTAAACCCTTAGATTGTAAGTTTGCGAGTTTTCAATTGTGTGTCCGTGTCTTGGAAACAAGCACTATGTACATTTGATTATATGCTCAAAAACAGGGCCCTCCATTCTTTAAGGTGTTAAGTTTGTTTTTTGCCATGTACTAACCCCCTGTACAGCGCTATGGAATATGTTGGCGCAATATAAATAAAGATAATAATAATAATAATAATAATCTCTGCCTTTGCTGCCCATTCTTTTTGCGCCTTCAATCTTTCCTAGGGAATACGGGTTAGCGGTCACCCACACATAGTTCTAAGTGTTTTTTTCTGAAACAACATCAGCCTATAAATATGTTCTTGTGCTCTATAAATTAAATAATTTCACCAATTATCATCAACCCTTTGTGACTGCATTAGTGGCAACTCATGTTTGGATACTGATCCAAACTGCGCCATTGTGTTCTTTTATCACTTAGTGTAATACATATTAATTTTAGATGGTAATAAACTGTAAATAAATGTAAAACATCCTAAAATAACATCAAAAACTATTTTATTTATTTATTTCCAATAAGTTATATAATAATTCTGCAACACTTCTGTCCCTCATACATATTATAGAATAAAAACTTAAATAAATAGCACATTTGTGATCACATTTTGAATGTCTAGAAATAAGTTAAACAAATTATTGCCTGCTTAGAATTCCCAGAAATAGTAATTGCATTGCACTCTGGGAAACTGGGAGGGTAAATGCAAATGAGTCCACAATGCACTTTTATGCACATGGATTTATGGATTTTAAGATTTCCGTTCTGTGCACAGGTGAGTCAATCAGGATGACTGAATAAATTATTGACTCACCTGTGAGCAGCAGGGACATCCTCAAATCCAGGCATGTGCGTGGCCCTCCAGGACCGAACTTGCTCACCCCTGATCTAATTCTGTATTATTTATATTGTTGGTTCCTCATTGCTTCTAGATTGTTCTGTATAATATAACTTCAGGCAAAGTGATAAAAAGTGCAGATTTAAATAAAAGAATGGTACCATAATTTCTGTGCACAGGTGAGTCAATCAGGATGACTGAATAAATTATTGACTCACCTGTGAGCAGCAGGGACATCCTCAAATCCAGGCATGTGCGTGGCCCTCCAGGACCGAACTTGCTCACCCCTGATCTAATTCTGTATTATTTATATTGTTGGTTCCTCATTGCTTCTAGATTGTTCTGTATAATATAACTTCAGGCAAAGTGATAAAAAGTGCAGATTTAAATAAAAGAATGGTACCATAATTTCTAATTGTATCAAAAAATTTTATCAAGAAAATTTTATTGCAAACTTTATATAAAATGTATCAAGAATGTAACAATATTAGCCAAATTTAGATACAATGTAGTGATTAGCGACACAACCCCCCCCACCCCAAACAGTACATAAAGGGGGTTTTGATCCATGGTGGGATTTGATTTTGCTAGTCTTATCTGTCTAAATCTCCAACAATAGGCCAATCTGGGTTGCTCATGTTATTTACCTACAGTGCCTTGCACACGTATTCACCCCCCTTGACTTTTTACCTATTTTGTTACATTACAGCTTTAAGTTCAATGTTTCGTTAATCTGAATTTTATGTGATGGATCAGAACACAATAGTCTAAGTTGGTGAAGTAAAATGAGAAAAATATATACATAAAACTATTTTTTAGGAATAGAAAACACAAAATTGGCATGTGCGTATGTATTCACCCCCTTTGTTATGAAGCCCATAGAAAGCTCTGGTGCAACCAATTACCTTCAGAAGTCACATAATTAGTAAAATGATGTCCAACTGTGTGCGATCACATGATCTGTCATTACATATACACATTTTTTTTGAAAGGCCCCAGAGGCTGCAAAACCTAAGCAAGAGGCACCACTAACCAAACACTGCCATGAAGACCAAGGAACTCTCCAAACAAGTAAGGGACAATGTCAGGGTTAGGTTATTAAAAAATATCCAAATCATTGACGATCCCAAGGAGCAAATCTATCATAACCAAATAGAAAGAACATGGCAGAACAAAGGCATGTGGGAGACTCCCAAAATGTATGGAGGAAGATGCTCTGGTCTGATGAGACTAAAATGTAACTGGTCGGCCATCAAAATGGCGCAAACCCAACACATCACATCACCCAAAGAACACCATGTTTTTCAGCAGTCTGGACTGGGAAACTGGTCACAGTTGAGGGAAAGATGGATGGTGCTAAATATAGGGATATTCTTGAGCAAAACCTGTACCACCTGCACGATTTGAGGCTACGATGGAGGTTCACCGTCCAGCAGGACAATGACCCCAAACACACTGCTAAAGCAACACTTGAGTGGTTTAAGGGGAAACATGTAAATGTGTTGGAATGGCCTAGTCAGAGCCCAGACCTCAATCCAATAGAAAACTTGTGGTCAGACTTAAAAATTGCTGTTCACAAGAGCAAACCATCCAACTCGAAGGAGCTGGAGAAGTTTTACAAGGAGGAATGGGCAAAAATCCCAGTGGTAATATGTGGCAAGCTCATATAGTGACGTGGAGCTGTGATTGCCGCAAAAGGTGGCTCTATAAAGTATTGACTTTATGGGGGAGAATAGTTATGCACATTGACTTTTTCTGTTATTTTGTCCTATTTGTTGTTTGCTTCACAATAAAAAAAAAAAAACATCTTCAAAGTTGTGGGCATGTTCTGTAAATTAAATGATGCAAATCCTCAAACAATCCATGTTAATTCCAGGTTGTGAGGCAACAAAACACGAAAAATGCCAAGGGGGTGAATACTTTTGCAAGGCACTGTAGATGTTAATGGCACACTGCGGTCTTATATTTGCAGTGCTCTACTTTTACTAATTAAAACATTAATTTCCCACCTATTATATGCCTTTACATAGTCTTGGCCCTCTCCATTGTTGTCTTATAAAGATGTATCTCAACTTCCAAAGCTCCTCCTGATTGAAGGGTAGATAAGGAAAGTTCATTGTCTTTATTATAAATCACAAATAGCAACTCACTGAACTAATCCAGTGTCTCATCTACTAATTAATTGGTTAACTAATATAATAATTAGGAAACATCTACTAAAAACAATGTGACACATTATGAAATACTGTCTTTCTGATGTAGGTAAAGAAAAAAAATATTTCAATGTCCCTTTAATGTTCTTCTGTGGTCCATTCCATGCTACACACTGTGTTCCAGCTCAGGATTTCCAGCTCTCCGCAGGCGGTATCATCTCCATCTGATTTTACGGCTCTACATAATTTAGTGTCATCTGATCATAAAAAGAACAAGTAAAAAATCGATGCTCTGAGAACTAAACCTCCAGACGCAGCACTTAGAGCTTCATCACAGGATAAGGAGTTTTGATTTATTACAATTGTTTCCTTGGGCCAGATTATCTACAAGGTGAACTGGTAGAGAACCCTTAATCTTCCTATGGGCATACAGTATGATGAAGATTTGACTGCCTCTAGTTTGAGGGGGAGGTTAGTTTGCAAGCCCACCTTCCATGCAGACCTTTGCTGTGTCCTTTCATTTGGAGGCTGATCCATATATAGCACATAAGACTGACTGTGATGTGCTGCATCACGCCATTGGCTTTTATCTGTCACACAGATATCTGAATCCTGAGGCTTTACTTCCCTTTCATGTGTTCCTTGCTGTGCCTGTAGCCCGAGGGGCTTAGTGACTTCCTTTGATAAAACTTCAAAAAAATATCTTTTGTTCCTGTACTTTTTTTTAAATATTTGGAATTTTTGATTTTCAGACTCTAATCCCAACTAGTCCCATTTACACAAAAAAAGTATGTTCCATGATCTGGTGTTTATCCTGCACAGGCAATGCACTGGGGGGGGGGGGCTCTTATGGGGGGCCCCAGTGCTGTCTTAATTTTTATGTATTTATATTTTTTTTATTTCTTTAGCGTAGTGGGTCCCCATACGCATCTAGTGTGACGTACCAGGCATGCTTTCAGTGCATGACCTGCTCATGTTTTCATTTTTATTGGATATCATAATGTAAATAATCTTTCATTGGTTGTTGGTAGGTTATACCATGTTTCTAAAAGGTGGCAATGGATTATCCAATTGTCTTTATGTAAACATTATAAAAGCTGCGTTTTATTTATATTTGTGTCCAGTGGTCCAGTAGCAGGAAACAATTGTAACTGGTCTTCTGTTGCTAATTAATTTTTTGCCAAATAAACCACACAAAATTAGAGGCCTCTGTATTTTGGGTATCATTGGTTTTTCTACAACATAATGACAAATAAAAGTTACCTTTTATTTCAATTACTACCCTGGTCAAGAGTGCCCATAAAAATAATTGCTTTGGTTTTCTCCATAGATGTCACCCGACATTCCTGGTGTCCTCCCAGTGAAGGACGTGATCTGAGTAATTAGTATTAATATGTAGAGAGTGGGTGATAAATAAATATACTGCTGAAGTGTTACATGTATCGTGTACACGTGGGGTCCAAGATTTTTCAATTTGCTTATATTGTTGTATCAAAAATCAGTTTTCTCTTATTATTGTTAACCCTAACTCTTATTATCCATTCACTGCCTCATTATTCCCTTTCTGGAACGCTACCTTATGGCAGTGAGGGGGCTTGTGTACCTCAATGAAGCTGTGAGCTATATCATGTATGGTCACCCAAGATGGTCACTCAAGTAACAAATTAGCAAAAGGAAACACAAACTAAAGCTTTAAACCAAAGAATGTATAAGAAATATTGTATTTTGTTTTATATTCCATATTATATTTGTGTGTTTTGATGTTTATTGTATTGACACAATGCATCTTAAAGTGACAGTACAGCTTGTTTAAAGGGGAGAAACAGAAATGTATATTATGTTTTATTTCAATGTATTCATTCTAAATTATCTATCTATCTATCTATCTATCTATCTATCTATCTATCTATCTATCTAACTAGGTGTCCCAACAAAATGGCGCACGCCAACAGTGCCCTGTCAAAAGCGCGCCGACACAACTGGCAACCGATTACAGCGAGCAGGACTAAAGCGCGCTCCCGTGAAATGCACATGCGCTCCTGTCAAATGTGCACTGGAAAAAGCATGTCAGTATGGATGGCCACTACAATCCCCCCATCAATGCCATCTATCTGTATGTATGTATATCTATCTTTCTATACAAACATGTCTGTCTATCTATCTCTATTGATATATACGTCTATCTATCTATATGCACGTCTATCTATCTGTATGTATCTTTCTATATATACACATGTCTATCTATCTACATGTGTATCTGTCTACAAATGTACCTATCTTTCTATACACACTTCTATCTATCTCTATACATGTCTATCTATCTACAAGTGTATCTCTCTATCTGTATGAATATATACACATCTATCGATCTATATCTATCTATCTACACACACACATCTATCTATATCTATCTATCTATATACATGTGTATTATATATATACTAGCGAATTGCCCGTCAAAAAATGACGGCAATGAAATTGTAAGGTAGCTAATGCTGTTTAGTGTGTAATAATGAAATATATAATACATTAATAAATGAATATACTTTACCTATTTTAAAGCATTGTGTGGAAGAGCTGTGAATGTGTTTTGATGTTGCTGCAGCATTAGTGGTGTGGATCTGCTGTGTAAGCGTGCTGAATGTGTGCAGTGTAACACTGTGCGTGCGCGAGCCCAAACCGTTGTCGTGTACTTCCGCATTGGCGTCAAATGGCGAGTAATGTGTGTTATACGTTTGTATCGGAATATCCGTAGGTGTTTTGTGGTGTTTTGCGAGTTTCTTGTGGTGTTTTGCGAGTTTAGAGTGCTGTAGCCTCGTTTTCGTTTTGTTCGGCGGCCATTTTTTCTCTCGCTTCGTTTTTTTTTTAGTCTCTAAACTGTTTTATTTGAAGTAAAATCGAGGTGTAAGTTGTATTTTTGAGGTGCTGGGTGCTCCCTCTTGGTGTAGGTAAGTTTTTTATGTATGTGTATGTATTGTGTTTTACATTTTGTAATGTTCGCGAGTTGCGTCCGAGTGTTGCGAGTACGTAATGTGTGTGAACGTGTGTCGTATGTTGTTTGCGAGTGTCGTAATGTGTGTGTCGTACTGTTTGGGTTGCGACGTGAAGTTTGCGAGGGTCGCAGTTGCTGGCAAGGAGCGCCTTCGGCGCTCCATGCCAGCAACTGAGACCCTCGGGCAGTGCCCTCGCTTCGCGAGGGCCTCGGCTCGCTACGCGAGCCCGCAGCGTTAGCAACAACTCGTACGCTCACAACTATATATGTGATATATATATATATATATATATATATATTGTAGTGGCACAATAATATTGGATCCCAAAATGCCCCATCGCACAGCTTAGTGAATACGTGAACACTACTAAGGCACCAATGCCACTCCCTGCCTCAGCCTCGGCAAAGCTTAGTAATTGTGGCCCATAGTTGATCTTTCTCAGTGACGAAGGAAAACACATTTTTTTTAATGCAGACAAAATATTACGTTAAAGTGTAAGTTTGATTAAACCGCAGCAATTAATAACTGTTACAGGCGGCTGGGAGGGCACAGGACTCACAAAATCAATTCTCTGGCTGGGAGGTGAGTTCTGCCAAAAGATGAAGTCACTGAGTCTGTAAGATGAACGCGCTGAACTCCAGCTTTATCAGACAGATGGGAAACACATTCATATATATATATATATATATATATATATATATATATATATATATATATATATATATATATAAAAATTGTTGTAAATGCAGTTTGCAGAGGAAGTAAGAGTTTGTCATACAACAAAAAATTCCAACTTTTTAATATTTAGAACTTGCTCCCAAAATCCTAGACAAATACAGCCACATATCTGCCTTTTTAGTTTTGTCAGGATGTGTCTGGGAAACTCATTTTACAGTATCAGGTGAGCAAGAAAAGACAAACGAGCCTTTGTGTGCCTAGGAAACATCCCTGAAGGAATTAAATGAGGAGGGGGAGGATAGAAGAGGAGGAGGGGAGAAGTGCACTAGCAGTTACTGTATCTAACCACTAGGGACAGATAACATATTACACACCTGAGCCATTCACCTCACAATGTCACATACCTTCCTACCTAAGTAAACTTTCTTCCTCACTCTTGCTATCCCCTAACTGTTCCTCCCCAAGTTTCTGCTTAATAATAATAATGAAGGGGAGATAGGATGAGGGGGATAAAGGAAGAAGAAGGGGAGATTGGATGAGGGGGGTAAGGGAGAAGAAGGGGAGATTGGATGAGGGGGGTAAGGGAGAAGAAGGGGAGATAGGATGAGGGGGGTGGAGAAGGGGAAAAAAGACAGGGGACAAGAGATCAGACTAGTTTTTATCATTCCTAGTTATCTAAAAATAACTTATTATTTCCCAGAATGTGTTCAGCTTCTTAAGATTCCTATCACTTCCACTGTTCCCTTATCTACCACTAACAACAGCAATTAATCTTCTATTCTTCAGTTTCACATTGGAACCCTCTTTAAATGGATATTGTGTGGTTCCCTGTGGTCTCTATTTACTGAGATGCACTTTATTTAATTAATAAGTGATTGCTCTGTCTAAATCAAACAAATAGTCCCCGTATGGGTATGGCCTCTGCAGGTCTTAAAAACAGACTCTGTAGAACTTGCTGTGTCTCATACTAACCAATCAGTGCTGAGACCTGGTCCCTAATAGACTAGTACACTACACTGCACCCACCTGCCATGCTCTGCACACCCAGTCCCACAAAGTCTGTGTCTGCATATGCTGCAGAGGGTAGACCCATACAGGGACTATTTGTTTGATTTTAAACAGTAAAAACAGAGCTTATAAACACTTCTTAACAAAATTAAGTACATGTCAGTAAATAGATACCCAAGGATACTATATACCTAGTAACATCCATGAACTTTCCCTTTAAGTAATGCTGTAAATCAATGACTTTCAAACACACCAAGTATGTATGTTGTTTTTTTAACACTGAGGAATAATTTAGTTATTATTACTCGTTATTTACAATTAATTTAAAATTAATTATTTATAATTAATTAAAGGAACACTGTCACTCCAACAAGTTAGTTTCATATAAAACGCTCACATATATAGTTGTCGCAATTGGGAGTTTGTGTGTAATGCTCGCAATTAACGGCGCAAGTTGTCTTACACACAAACTCGCAGTACTCACCGCATAATGCGCATGCGCGGAATGTAAGTTGCGCACTGAGAGCCAAGCATGCGCATTGCATGCCAAATGCCAAGCATGGTGTGCCGAATGCCACGCATGCAAAGCAAGAGCCGAGCATGCGCAATGCACAGTGAAAGGGAAGGGAGGAAGAAGACATGGGGGTGAGAAGAGGTGAAGGAGACACAGGGGAGTGAGATGGGGGAAGGAGACACAGGGGAGGGAGAGAGGGAAAGAGACACAGGGGAGGGAGAGAGGGAAAGAGACACAGGGGAGGGAGAGGAGGGAAAGAGACACAGGGGAGGGAGAGGAGGGAAAGAGACACAGGGGAGGGAGAGGGGGGAAAGAGACACAGGGGAGGGAGAGGGGGAAGAGAGGGGCGAGAGACACAGGGACGGGAGAGGAGGGGAACAGACACAGGGAAGAGAGGGAAAAAAGACACAGGGGAGGGAGAGGGGAGGAAAGAGAAACAGGGCGGGGTGGGAGAGATACAGGGGAGGGAGAGAGGGAGAAAGGAGACAGGGGAAAGGAGACACAGGGGAGGAAGGAGACACAGGGGAGGGATATGGGGGAAAGGAGACACAGGGGAGAGAGATGGGGAAAGAGACACAGGGGAGTGAGAGACACAGGTGAGGGAGAGGGGGGAACAGACACAAGGGAGGGAGAGGGGGGAACAGACAGAGAGGAGGGGGAGAAGAGACACAGGGGAGGGAGAAAAGAGACACAAGGGAGGGAGAGGGGGGAGAGACACAGAAGGAGGGAAGACACACAGTGGAGGGAGGGGGGAAAGTAGTCACAGGTGAGGGAGATGGGGGAAGGAGACACAGGGGAGGGAGATGGGGGAAGGAAACACAGGAGAGGGAGATGGGGGAAGGAGACACAGGGGAGGGAGAGGGGGAGAGACACAGGGGAGGGAGAGAAGGGAAGAGACAAATGAGAAGGGGGTGAAGAGAGACAGGATAGGGAGAGGGGGGAAGAAACAGGTTAGGGAGAGGGGGGTAGATACAGAAGGGGGAGAGACAGACAAATAAAATATTATCCAGTCATTTGAAATGGGCAAGTGATTAGTACATACAGTACAATAATAGCTATTATTCCCTACACTAATATGTGACTCAATATGCTATTTTACAGCTCAGAGTGTTTGAGGGTATCCTGGTGGTCCAGAGGTTAGCATGCAAAGCTCCTAATTCCAGTCAGGGAACCAAGAGGTCGCATCACCCTAACGCCATGCAGGGCTGGGCCTGGTCAATACATGGATGGTAGACCACCTAGGAATACCAGGAGCTATATGCTATGGCCCACTAGAGAAGGAACTGGCAACCAACTTCAGTATCTTTGCCATGAATACAAAGTGGACCAGCATGCGGTCCATGAGGTCACAAAACTGCATGATAACCAGTTAGAAAGCAGATTGTAATCTTAATAAAGACATCAAAGCAGCTAATTTGGGATAAAATTGCAGAAAATGACAGCAGAAAAAAGTGCTGATTATTATGGTAATGATTACTTTTAGAAACGGATGGCTAGTACAATGTATAGCTAGTTGTCCATGGTCTTTAATAAAAACTTGATGTTGTGGTGACAGATTCTCTTTAATGTTACTTTGTGTATAACATTCAGCTACTTTACCTGTAAAATAGACAATGTATCATATTACCAAAATGAGCCTTTTATGCAAATTTTATATTTTGTCTGAAAGCGCCGTTAATATTTAATAGGAATATTAATACTTAATTTTTTGATATCAGTTTAAATTCTGGATTTAATGTTCATTGTTCCTGTATTCACTTTTCAGAAGAATATTTCTGGTCCAGTGATGAACTATATGTAGAGGAAGCTGTTTTTCACCAAGAATTAGCACCCTTATTACATTGCAATTCTGCAAATTCTAAAGGGCTCTATATAAGCACATAGCATATGTTTTTTTACAGAAGTTTTTAGTTAGTGAACTTCTATGCAAAAGCAAGGTCTTCACTAACTAAAAACTTCTGTAAAAAAAATATGCTATGTGCTTAAATAGAGCCCTTTAGAATTTGCAGAATTGCAAATTAATAAGGTTGTAGGTTTTTAGTTGTTTAAGACAGACATTTTCTTTCCTTTATATTTGTCTCTTCTACAAGATTAGCAGGGGATGCAGCTAAATTGTCATACTCCTTATCTATTTACTGTATGTACTTTATTTTATAAAGAAGTGCGTATAAGCTCTGTATTTACTGACTATTATCCAGTGCACAAGATGTAATGTAACAAATGCAAAATGGATTGGATGGACCACAGGATACGGGGCGCTGTTGGGCCACAGAACACGGGGGCACTGCTGGGCTACAGGATATGCCAAGCTGCTGGACCACAGGACACAGTGCGCTGCCGGACCACAGGACACAGTGCGCTGCCGGACCACAGGACACAGTGCGCTGCCGGACCACAGGACACAGGGAGCTGTTGGGCCACAGTATATGGAGGAACACCGGGCCACAAAACATGGCGCTTTGCCGGACCACAGGATACAGCGCAATACTCGACTGCGGGATACGGCACGCTGCTGGACTGCAGGACACAGCGTGCTGCCTGACAGCAGGATATGGATCGATGCTGGACCACAGGATATGGCGCGCTGCTGGACAAGATATGGCACCTTGCTTTACAACAGGATATGGCTCATTGCTGGAGCACAGAATATGCCGCGCTGCATTTTTCTAAAGTAACCTACCATAACCAGACTCATTAATGGCCACTGTGACCAAATCTTTTATTTAAATAACTATACTTTTAAACGTCCATTTTGTTTTCTGAACTGGTCTTGTCTCCTACTTTCTTATAAGTTAATGTTTTTGAAAACAAATGATCTTTCCATTAGGCATGTTGAAAGCACTGGCAGTTTTAGTTGCCACATTCACATATTGCTGACAAATGCTTCCTCTCACAAGAAGAACCATAATGGTGTATCCTACTGCAGCAAAAAAGGTAACTAAGCAAATACACAGTCAACTCACAGTATTTTGTAGAACAAGAGAGAAAGGGCGGGGGGAGAGAAGCGCACCACTTCCTAGTGTAGATAAACCAATGTGGAAATACAGGAATAGATAAAAATTTATGCCAGTAAACTCACATTTTTTCACCTTACTGAGGTATTTTCAGGCTCGTCACATGAGATAAATGTTCCTTTCCGTTCGTAGGAAGCTGTGTAAGGTTACACCAATCCTTGATGTAGTGGTCCACGGAAATATATATATATGCATATTTCTCTAGGAACAAGGTACTAGTGTGTATAGCTACTTGGAGTGATCCTCCACTCCTATATCTAATACATATCTCTACAGAGACATATTAGTGAGTACATATACAAGTACATATAGAAGTAGCCTTAGTTAACACACACACTTACAGTTTGTTTACTCACAGTATGTTGCATTAAACATATTTGTATGAAAAGTGTTGGTAACTTGCTTGTATGAAATTCTAATTTAATAATTACTTATATGTCTTTACAATATTTCATGACCAGAAAAATAACTCCATGGCCCTGGTCTGTTTGTTCTGGCTGTTCCTCCCGATGTCTCCAGTTTAAGGTCAAGATCAACTCTCATTTATTTGTTCTCTGACGGGATATGATAAGAATTAGGAAAACACTTGATAAACTTTCCAACTTTTTGTTTTGCTTTTGGAGCAGTTCCACCAAATACGTCTAGAAGGCAGGAATCGGCCAGTTTATATTCCAATCTAGTAAAATATATCTTGTTCTAAAACTTCCTTACATTTAAAATTATTTAAATTCATTTTAACGAACAAATATAGATCTTTTATAAATTCAAAAGAATCAATGTTTTTGAGATCAAGACAATCATGTTTTCATTAGTGTCAAATAAGGTGCAGATAATAGGAAATGTGACTAATTAACTATTTCTAACTTTTCCCTTGCTCCACCCCCACAGGCAGAAGCTTCCCATTTTCAGTATGCTCTGATACACAGCATGTCACTGTCTGCAAGCAACAGAGTAGTATGAATAGATATGAGGGAGGTAATTGTAAAGTTATCTCAGGATCAGAGGAATACATTACAATCCTATATATGCAAACATTTATTGCAACATTAATATTGATTGTTCACAGCTGCCCAGGAAGTTTTAGACGTAAGCAATTACCATATTATTGCCCTGGATTCTATAGTTTTTCTTAAATGAGTAACATTGGCCATCTTTAGTGAGAGCAAATCTGGACATTCTAGCCTCAATTTCTGTTCTCGCACTACACAAGCACCATCTTAACTTGGGGCATTCTCCCCCACATCCCGTCCCCATGACAACGATGATGTCATGTGGATGCGCCCAGCGGATGACGCAAAGTTTCACTTTCGTTTTAGCCTTCAAATACCATCCACCTTAGATAGATCACTCGCAAGCAAACTTGACGCATTGGTGCAAGCTGGTCCTTGACCAATGAGAGGTAAGATCTATATATACCCATAGACCAATACTTCTCATATTTACTGTGTAATAAGGGAATTTGGCACATGTTTATACAGGCTTTACGGATCGTATATCATTCCATAAACAAAATGTAATAGTATTCTGGAATCTTTACAATAGTGGTATAATCTTGGTAAAGTAAAATGAGTAACAGAGAACAGAAAATATCTAAGACTAAAGTGAAGGAAAAGAAGAATACACAGAAAATGAAAAGCAAACTATATATTTTGTTTTACAGCAACAAAAGGCTTCTAGCTTAGAAACATCTAACTTACAATTAGATTCTAGTAATGTAGAAACACCGAATGAGGAGCCGTTAACGGTTTCCAGTATTGAAAATGTATTTATAGAATTTCAAAACTCTATAAAGAAAGAAATATCTGTTAACTTAGAAGAGAATACTAAGGCTCTGGAAAACTTAATCAAGAGAACAGATACATTGGAAGATAGGTATCAAAAAATGAATTTAGAAAATCAAAAAATTACAGATCAAATGAAATTTTTTTAAAATTAAATCAAAACAATTAAACAAAAACAAGATACCCTGGAGGATTACTCCAGGAGAAATTATCTACGACTAAGAGGTATTTCAGAAACAATAACGCAAATAGAACTGAAAGCTTTTGTAACTACATTTTTCCAAACGTTAGTAGGAGTACCGCTTCTAGGAGACAAAATAACAAATCGTTTACATAGAATCCCGTTACCAATAAAATTTTCTAGAGAGGTCCCCAGGGATATCTTGGTTAGAATTCATTTCCCTTCTTATATAGAAGCTATATTAAAAGCAGTTAGGGAAAATTAATTACTGGAAGCATCACTTGATAAAATTTCTGTGTACAAAAATTTATCTGGCTCCACATTATATAAAAGAAAATAATTAAAAATCATTACCACCCCTTTGAGGAAGGAAAACATCCTATATAGATGGGGTTTTCCAGTGAAAGAACTATAATTAATACCAAGGAAGAAGGTGAAAGAATTTTGAATGAATGGAAAATAAAAATTGAGCCTAAAGATGATAGCAGTATACCCCCAAAGGTATCTAAATCTTAATCAGGAAATTATAATAAACTCCCTTGATTGTAGGGGAGGGAGGGAGAAAAGGAATGAGGAAATCTTGGAATGTATGAGGCTGAAAGACATATAGATGAGATCACACAAAAATAGAATAGAATGACAAGACAACACAAATAATTAAGGTTCCAGACACATCTTTAGAAAAAAAAATAAATATATATATATATATATATATATATATATATCACGCTCTACTTGGCGATAATAAATAGTTTTATATTAAACTGGCAAATTATAATAGCCGGCAATAAATCACATATTATATAACGAATTGTAAAAATATTAAGAATTCACATGTAGTTAAATTAATGCTGGATCACTTATCTTCTAAAGTTTCCTCCTTAATATTGATAAGAACTTATATTATTGAAATACAATAGTAAATAAAAAGAAACAGGGAGAATACTGTATACATCTTGATGTGTAAAGCAAAATTCAGAACGTCCTTGCCCTAGAACGGCCATACCGATCACATTCTGTTCTCTCACGCTGACCAGGTAAACACACTTGGAAAAACAGTACTTCTGACAATACTACTGTTTAGAGAGAATCTTGAGCTTTATCAACTCAAATCTGGTTGTGTATTGTATGTAGATTTGAAAGGATGTTTTTTTGTACCTTTTTATTTGTACTTTGCAATGGTGAGTCTATGGATTGAGCTAGACAATGGAGGGGGTCCATTACCCTTTCCGCCTAAAAATGTCTCTTAAGATATTATCACAAAATGTTAGAGGTCTGAATACACCTTTTAATTACACTCAGTAATGTAATAAAAAAAAAGAGAAAGTAGATGTGGTCTGCCTACAGGAATCCCTTTGGGCGCAAGGAAAAGAGCCAGGCTTCTCAGACAAACTGTATAACATTAGGATAACAACAAATTTTAGAACTAAGTCTGGAGGAGTTATGATATCATTTAACAAGAATCTATCAATTTTGCAAAAATAAAGAGATACTGTATGGGTAGGTACATTTTTTGGGGAGGAACTATTGATAATTCAATTTACACTATTGTAAACATGTACACCCTAGCCAAAAGCTAAATAAATTCCTTAATAAATTGGTCAGGCATATTAGTGATATCAAGAAGGGACATTTAATACTATGTGGGGACCTAAATATGTGTTTGGACCCTGAATTCCATAAAAAGAAAAAAAAAAACGACAGACAAACAAACAATAGATTCTGAATCAAAGAGGAAATCTGGGAAATTTTATAGGAGTTTCATAGATCATGATCTGTATGATGAGTGGAGATCTCTATACCCGAATGAAAGAGAATACACTTTTTACTCTTATAGACACTCCACACATACAAGAATAGATTACTTTCTTTTTTTTTTTTTTAATTCTTATTTTTTATTTTTCAAAGAATATCAGAAATGTACAGAATGCGTCAAGAATGTAACATATGAAAACATGTCAATATAATAATAAATAACTTTTCCTTTTTTTATCACAAAACAATTCAATTAAGCATCCCATAAGAAGTGAGAATAACAATTGGATCTCTCCTAGGGTTTGGGTATGGGGGGTGGTATCGGATTTATACCCGCTATTTTAATTAGGTTATTATCCTTTTCTTTACCTCTATAAATATTACCAGTATAGTCTCAGAGTCAATCCCCGGAGAGATTAATTTTTTATAAACACAAATAAAAACAGATACTATCTCCAATTATCTAGTTCTGAACTAAAAGAGTGTGATGAGTTCTCCACCCTTCCTATCATTCAACGAAAAATTTACACATACCTTCCGACTCCCTTAGGCTCACCTCATCTTGGGCCTCTAATTGTCCAGATGTCCCAACAGGAGGCCCACCGTTTGTATCTCGCGTCAAATTCCGCTGAGAAGCGACTCATGGTTTGGATATGGACAATTTTTTGTAGTACTTCTCTAAATGTAGGGGTAGTGTGTTTCCAGTGCTTCGCTATAATGCATCTGGATGCCAGGAATATTTGGTTGGTTAGGAATTGCTCGCTTTTTGTTAGTTCCTTGTTCGGGAGTCCTAATAGAGCTTCTTCTGGTTTTTGTTGTATAGTTTTCCCCCATAACTTCTCTAGCGTGCTATATGTTGCCTGCCATATGTGCCTAATTTTGGGACAATCCCAGAGCATGTGTATTAATGACCCAGTGTGTCCACATCCACGAAAGCACTTGTCGGGGTGAGTTTTATTTGAGTTGTGTAGTCTCGTTGGTGTGAGGTACCATCTCATGATTGTTTTTAATGCGTTCTCTTTCAAGGTGATGTTTAAAGAAGACATGTTGGCCTGTTTGAGAACCTGGTTCCATTGTTTGTCATCTAATGTGATGTGTAAATCTGATTCCCAAGACTCCTGATAGTGTGGTTTATCTACACTAGACTGCTCAGCTAGGTTTTTATATATCACTGAAATGTTGCCCTTGCCACCCGGGTTGTTAATGCAACAGTGTTCATATGTTGATTTTCTGTTCTGGCTATTTGATTTTGTAGTCTGAAACAGCGTCTGTTTAATTATCATAAGATTAATCCATTCGTTGTTGGGGATCTGATTTAGTGTGTCTCCTTGAGCCCCAGTCCATGTGTCTGCGACAATAGTCAGTTTTTGTTGTATCCACCATTTCATTTGGGAGCTTTTGTTTGTGTGGTCCACCTTATGTGATTGCCAAAGAGGGGTTAGGCCCGAGCCCATGTGTAGCATGGGGTATTTTTTATTTATTTCCTTCCAAATTTTTAGTGAGTTACGGATGCAACTTGTAAGATTGTGAATTTTTAAATCTGAGTGCAGGCTTAGCCACAAAGCGTGTGATAATGTTATATTATTATTTTCTAAGGCTTGTTTTTCTATCTCGACCCATGTAGGGATGGCTTCTTTTTTGTACCAGTTGGTCAATTGTGCCAGTCTTGTGGCTTTGTAATAATTAACCAGGTTTGGAAAGGCTAAACCTCCTTTTTGTGTGGGTGCATGCATCGTGTTTCTGTTAATTCTTGGTTTCTTGTGGTTCCAGGTGAATTTGAAGAGCATTTTTTGTAGTGATTTTATGGCTGATAGGTTAATTGGCGTTGGAATCGCCCTAAATAAGTATAAGATTTTCGGGATAATATTCATTCTGATCGCGTTTATTTTACCAGTCCAAGATATATTGAAAGAGGACCATTTCTCTATGTCTTGTTTGATTTTACTGATAATTTGGGGAAAATTTGCCTCATATATTTGCTCCGTCGAGCCTGGGATGTTAATACCCAGGTAAGTCAGATATTTTTGGGCCCATTTCATGGAAAAGTTTTTGTCTAGATTTTCTACTACCTTCCTGGGGAGAGAGATGTTGAGTGCCTGACTTTTAGCCGTATTGATTTTGAAGCCTGAGATGGTGCCGAATTTTGTGAGTAAATGGAGTAAGTTGGGCAGGCTAATTATTGGTTCGGTTAGTGATAACAGAATATCATCTGCGAAGAGGTTGATTTTGTATTCTTTAGGTCCTACTTTTATACCTTTTATGTCTGGGCAGGTTCTGATTGCGGTCGCCAGGGGTTCCAGGCATAGAGCAAATAATAGAGGGGAGAGCGGGCAGCCCTGTCTGGTTCCTCTGGTGATTTTGAATTTATTAGACCTAAAACCCTGATACGTTATAAAAGCCTCTGGGTTTGTGTAAAGGGCCTGTATACCTCTTATGAAGGTTTCTCCTAGACCCATCCTGATCAACACCTCCCACATAAAGGTCCAATCTATTCTGTCGAATGCTTTTTCTGCATCTAGTGAAAGAAGCATTGAGTGTATGTTGTCCTTTTTAGTTATTTCTATGAGATTCAGCACTCTCCTGGTGTTATCTGGGGCTTCTCTGCCTGTAATGAATCCCACTTGATCTGGGTGGACAATCTTTGGTAGTAACGGGGCTAGTCTGTTCGCCAAAATCTTTGTGTATAGTTTCATGTCTGTATTAATCAGTGAGATCGGCCTGTAGCTTCCACATTGGGCCGGGTCTTTACCTTCTTTAGGGATTACAATGATTTTTGCCTCCAAAAATTCCAGTTTTATAGGAGGACCCTTTAGGAATTCATTAAATAGTTCGTGTAAATATGGGAGTAGGTGTTGTGAGCATTGTTTGTAGTAAAAGTTTGTAAACCCGTCTGGGCCGGGTGCCCCATGTGATTTAGTTGTCTTGATCGCCTCCTTAATTTCCTCTATCGATATGGGTCTAGCCAATTCTTCGGCTTGGGTATTATTAATTTGCGGGAGTTCTGTTGAATTAAGGAAGCCATTTATTTGTGAGATGTGGAATTTGGACCCTGAATGAGGAGGGGCTGAGTAAAGCTCCTCGTAGAAATGTCGGAATGTTTCCGCTATCTCATTTGGTTTAAAGACAAGATTATTATTTTTGTTACTTATCTTAGGGATGAAGGAATTAGCCCTTTGTGTTTTTAGTTTGTTGGCTAACATCGTGTCAGGTTTGTTGGCGCTTCTGAACATTGTTGCTTGCGAACGTTGGAGAATGGTAACCATTTTTTTCCTAAGAATTGAGTGTAGTTGCTGTTTTTGGGACAAAATTTCGTTATAAATTTTGGGATCATGTTTGCTCGTGAATTGTGTCTGTAGGTCTGCTATTCTAGATTTAATAATGTTCATTTGTGCTTGATCTAGTTTTTTCGTTGTTGCTCCTATTTGAATGCAGACTCCTCTAATGACTGCTTTATGGGCTGCCCACACTCCCCCCCTGTTTACCTCGCCCCCATTATTGACCGCAAAGTAGTCATCTATCGCTTTGGTAATTTTATCTTTAGATCTGATGTCATTGAGTAGGTGTGGGTTTAATGTCCACAACGGGGACTGCCCCGAAGGGATGATGCCGTTTATTGAGATCTGGACCAAGTCATGGTCTGACCACGCGATGGGGTGTATATTTGCGTCAATTAGGTTGTGGGCTAGTCGCTGTTGAATTAGCACGTGGTCGATTCGCGAGTGTGATTGGTGTCTAGAAGAGAAGAAGGTGTATGACCTATCTGATGGATATATTGCTCTCCATGTGTCTATCAGCCCGTGGGATTTTAGCATGTGTTTGAGTGATTTGGTAGCTGCCGGTGTGGTGTGGGTAGAGGACTTGGCTGATCGGTCCCTATCTGGATCTAGAACGGTGTTCATGTCCCCCCCTATTATGAGAGTGGTTGGACCCCATCCTGTCATCATTTGTGATATTTTATTGAAGAATTGTGATTGGTCCGTATTTGGAGCGTAAAGGTTAAGGAAGGTTATCTGTTGTTCTTGGATGGTCCCGTGAATTGCAATAAATCTCCCTTCTGGGTCTGATTGAGTTCTGGAGTGGCAAAAATTTAATCTATTGTGGACTAAGATTGTCACTCCTTTTTTTTTCTCTTTAGCCGTAGCATGGTATGCTTGTCTGTAGTTTTTCCCCCAGTATCTAGGGACAGCTAATTTTTTAAAGTGTGTTTCCTGGATCATGACTATGTCTCCCCTAAGTTTTTGATATTCCTTTATTGCTATCCCTCTTTTAACGGGTTCATTAAGGCCTTGTGTATTGTGTGAGATTATGTTAAGGGTCATGGTGTGTCCTACCTTTAGGCTCTTGGTACCTTGTGGGAGGTGAGTCGTTGCGTGACGAAGTTTTGATGTTTTGTTGAGATTGTCCGGTAGGCCTCCCGCTGGGACCCCGTGGAGTACACCTGGAAGTTAGTTCTATTAGGGTAAACAAGAAGGTAGAAGTCGATGTTAATACAAGCACGTAGATGTCAATAAGCCAAAGGACCCTCTATGTCTATTCTTTCCTTTGCTTTGTTGATAAGGGTTTTGGAGTGAATAAGATTGTGATTTAACAATGTCGCTGAGAACTAGATAGTTACGCTGGTAAGTAAATGTTCAGTTATTTTAAGTATTTTTGGAGATAGTAGTATTGAAACTTACTAGAGGGTAGCCTTCGCTATCCTCCTTAACTTGTTTGGTGAGTCCACCCGTGTCTTTCTATGACACTGCGTGGAATCGCCTGTTTTGTTCCTTTTTACTAAACTAAAACAGATCGCCCTTAGGGGGCTTGTTAAGAAGGCTATAATTTTTAAAGTGAAAAGTGGTCTTACAAATATCTAGGATAATTACCCGTTTCGAGGGTTTACTGGAAATAGATTGCTAAGAGTCCCAAGGAGGCAGTATCAACCAGGGAATTGATTCGTTAGTGTATTAGTTAACTTATCCCTTTTTTTTTTTTTTTTTTATTAAGAGTTAACGTGGACTATTATGTGCATGGTAAGATGGTAAGGTGTCCACTCTTGACTCATGACAGGGCGCCTCTGATTTGAAAATATCTCTTGTTTGTTATAAGGAGAACAATTTCTGGGCCATTGTAGGGCTGTGGGCCTGTTGTACTGAAGCTAATTTCTCCTAATGGGATCTAAGCCCAACTCTTGGGAAAGCCTGCTAATGTCTTTTACCTAAACAATTCCAGAGGGATGTGATGTTGACTGGTTCTATGCCCCCCTGGCTTGACTTAGTAGTGATAAATCTTCCCTCGTCAAGACTAAAAAGACCGCATATGGAAAAGAAAGGTAAGAGAGAAAAGGCAATATGATATAACACAAAACAGTAGTTTAAGTTTAAGAGTTCGTCTTGTCTGAACGTGTGACATTTCTCTCTCTGTCACGACGCGTTGACCCTCTTCTTCTTTCCTCTCGATGTCTGTTTTCCAAGGGAAGCTCAGGAGCTGGTTGCAGGTGAATGTTCCAAGAATTCAATAGACTGATTCCCTCTTCTAGGGACCGGACCGAAAAGAATTTGTTGTCTCTTGAAATTGTCAGGCGAAATGGAAAGCCCCAAGAGTATCTCCAGCCCTGAGCAAGGATGCAGTCCAGAAGGGGCTTCATATTTCTCCTTTTGGTAAGCGTTAACTGAGAGAGATCGGAGAAAATCTGAGGTTGTTGTCCTTCAATTTCAGGTATGCCACCCCTAGATGCTTTCATAAACAGTTCTTTTGTGGTGAAATAATGAAATCTTCCGATGATATCTCTTGGTCTGTCTTTCATATTTGGACGTCCCCCCAGAGCTCTATGTATACGGTCTAAGGAATATTGTTCTGAATTTAGTTCTGGTAACAGATATTCACATAGTTCATACATGTATCCTTTCAAGTCAGTAACCGATTCAGGGACGTTGCGTAATCTCACGTTCTGTCTCCTAGACCTGTTTTCTAGGTCTTCTTGAAACAAAAGGTGATTGGCTTGTTCTTCTTTTAGTGAAGCAATTTCTGCTTCTAGTCGTTGGTGAGATTGTTGTAGGTCTTCATATTTTTCTTCAAGTATATTTGTCTTAGTGTCTATCTTTTTTATTTCAGACTTTAGCTCTGTGGACACTTTCACAATCTCCGTTTTAATATCTTCTCTGAACGTGCGAATTAAATCTTTCAGGTCTTGTATGTCACCTTTGGTGCTCGGTGTGGATTGTTCCATTATTGTTGGTCCGGTGGGTCTTGTTGTTGGAGGGAGCGTCTGGGGGGTTGTTATTGTTGTCTTTGGAGGGTAGTAGGCTTGGATATTTTTGTTGCTTTTCCTTGTTGCGACTCCAGCCATAATACTTTGTAAGTCACTGTACACTTTTGGCTTATGTCAGCGCCCCCTTTGTGTGGGCATTGGAGTAGGTTTACATCTTAGGGGAGCTGGACTCCGTGTAACCGGTAGAATGCCAGATTGTAGTGAAGGTAGTTTTTCTCACCTCTATGCACTATTTGAAGTGGCCACTAGGAGTCACTGGAGTACAGCTAGTTTGTTCTTCAGTAATTCTTCCTTAAGCTTGAACTGAGTTTTCGTTTTTGTTTTTGTGGTAGTATATTAAAGATTCCCCTAATAGCTTAGGAGATCTCTTGGCTTAGTAGGAGTCTTTTAACCCTCTAGAGTGTGAATTCCACCTCTAGAAGGGGGGAGATGGTGAGAGTCTTTATGGGATCTATATGCCTCCCTCTGTTCAGAGGGGTATGAAGTTTAGCCTCACTTTTGTCTGTTTTTTAGAGGTGTAAATGTCCTCCTACAGGTTGCAGTCAGCTCCCTTTCTGTGTCACTTTGCCTGTGTCTTTTATAATGTTGTGGGGGTAATTAAGCCCTGGGTACTTTGCCAGATCTGAAGCAGCAGAGTTGTGTACAGGCCCTGATGCTGGTGTCCTTTGAGAGTTATCACTCTCTTGTAGGAGTTTATTAAGTGGGCCCTTGTTTTTTGTTTTTTTTTTTTCCTTTTTTTTTTTCCTCCCTTATGTAAGGTTGTCCCACCTTTACTGTAGGTTCAAGGCTCTTTTAGAAAATGGCCGCCGTTGATTTTTGGCGGGAAGTAATCTTGGTCCTGTGAGGATGCCGGTGAGTCAGAATGGCCGCCAATTGTAGATTCTGGGTAGTTTCCACTCCACCATGTGGGTCTGTGGGTTCTCGTGTGTCCCTCTATCTAGGGTTCTTTAATGCCTCTTGTAGGGGTAATATTGTCCCTGTTTTTAAGCTGTGCTTTGTGTGAGTGCCAGCTTGTATGTGCTTTATTTGTTCCCCTTAATTGGGCTGGAACACCAGGCTCTTATCGTGCCCCTGGGCAGTGTAGTACATGGGGGGGGGGGTGCTCCGGATTGTGAGCCGGAGTGGCTCCTTACCCTGCTGTCGTTTTCCGCTCTTTCTCTAGGGCTGCCGTACTGGTATGGCGGGAGACTCGGTGACCTGGCTCTCCACCGCCGACGGCGTCTGCGTTCACTCCGAGACCCACAGGAGGTGCCTGGAATGGCCTCAGGTAAGGTTCCTCTGATGTGGTGAGGCTTACTTGCTGTTTTGGCTTTGGGCTTGCGGACCTTGTTGCAGGTCCTGGGCCTGCTGTGGCTCTGTGTTGCAGCGGTCGTTGTTTCTTGTGTCCTCCGCCGATATTGTAGCTGTGCTGGTCCGGCGTGCTCTTTGGTCAGGGTCTTGTTGGAGGATCTCCCCTCCGGGGGAAGAGAGGAGACGCTCGGCGCGTATCGAGCGCCCGTCAGGCCCGTGTCCACGAGGATGTGACAAGTTGTGTGTTCCACTCCAAAATTACATCTCCGTGGTCCTCGGGATTAGGTGGGACTTTGTGTGGTGGGTTTATATCTTTTTGGCTTGAATTAAACACGTTATTATAGCTAATTTCGGTCGCCTAGACGGAGCTCCCTTGTAGCACGACCGTTCAGCTAGCTTGCTGGACACGCCCCCCAAGAATAGATTACTTTCTGTTAGATAAATTCACTCTAAAAAAACACAAACAATTGAAATTTCCCTTACATCCTGGTCTGATCATGCATGTGTAAAATTATATTTAGCACTATCTGAAAAAAATAGACCTATAAAAAGATTTCAAATTGATTCCACGTTATTCAAAACTAAGGAAGATAAAGATAGTATGAAATAGATTTATTTTTAAAATTAAATCAAAATTCGATAACGTCTACTATTAACATATGGAACGCCCACAAGGCTGTAGTATGTGAAATTCTTACTTCATGGTCAATAGCCAGATATATAAAAAAAGAGGACTTTCCTTGCGAGAACTACATATAAATTTAAATCATTTAGATAAGGTTTACAAATTATCCCCTACCAATGACAAAATTCATGAAATAACATCAATACAAGCACAAATTCAAGTAGATAAAAAAATCTGGCTTTCCAGAAACAGTATTTCTTAGGAAATAAAACGGGCAAAATATTACCAAGTCAATTAAAATTGAAAACCTCAAGCAAAAAAATAGTTAAAATAGTAGATCATAATGGGAAACTTTGTATCAAACCAACGGACATTGGAAACTCCTTTGCTAATTATTACAGATCATTGTATAACCTAGTAGAGAATGGGGAAACCCATAAACCCTCTAAGGAAATGATAAGGACTTTTTTAAGTCATATAAATCTCCCCAAAATATCTGAACTCCAGAAATTGGATGCAGATATCACGGAAAACTAAATTCAATCCTGTATATCTGGCCTACAAATAAACAAAACTCCAGGTTCGGATGGGTTACCTAATATATATTACAAGATCTTTTCTCAATCCCTTATTAGCCATTTGAAGGAAACTTTTAATGAAATCAAGTCTTTAGGTGAAGCTCCAAGAGAAATCTCCCTACTCAATTCGGACATAAAGATCTACTCCAAAATTCTTGCATTGAGATTAAATCGTATAATTTCCAGCCTGACAGATACTGATCAGACAGGATTTATCAAGGATAAATATTGTCCAGAAAATACTAGAAAATTAATAGATTTGTTTTAAGTTGCTAATGCAAATAAAGTCCCGGTTATAGCCCTGTCATTAGATGCCGTGAAGGCTTTTGACAGGGTTAGCTGGGACTATTTGGAACTGGTCTTAGAAAGGTTCGGTTTGGCTAGGTTTAGCTCGCATACAGTAATGGCCTCATACAAAAATTCTTCAGCCTATACTTCGGACTATGCTTATAAATCAAGAAATTTCTCCATAAACAATGGGACAAGACAAGGCTGCCCATTGTCTCCCTTGTTATTTGCCCTGATAATTGAACCCCTGGCAGTAGCCATTAGAAATGGGAGTTTGGTCAAGGGTATAGTAATTGATACTTTTAAGAACAAAATTACATTGTACGCTGATGATATCGTGGTAACTCTGTCCGACCCCAAAAACTCACTAAATAAATTGATTAAAACTTTGGAATTATTTGGAAGAATTTCCTATTATAAAATAAATACAACAAAAACAGAGATATTGTATTTGAATTTGTCATTAGAACTTAGACTTGAATTAACAGAATTATATAAATTTAATTGGGATAAAAATGGATTTTCACATTAGGGTATAGAGTTTATTTCAAACTTGAAACTACTTCCAGAACTCAATCTCAATAAACTGTATATACATGTGAAAGAAGTTATTTGGAAAAAAGTGAGTTTTTTATGGTCGGGCTGAATTACCGTGATTAAAATGGTGATATTACCCAAAATAATATACATACTTAGATGTATTCCGCTTTATATCAAATATAAAACTATTAAGAAATTTCAGAGACTGATTAATCAATTTATCTACAAGGGGAAAAAGGCTCGAGTTAACATAAAATTGCCCTCAAGGAGCTTTACGAGACGTGGAATGGCATTTCCAAATCTGTCAGATTACGCTGAAGTAATAAATCTAATTTTCTCAAATTTCTCAAAATAAAAACTCCACCAAAATATATTTAAATCGAAAGGTTATTATCGGAAACCAATTAATTTGAACTTCCTGTGTTGGCAGAGATATAAAGAGGCTAAAGCAATAAAAAAAACTGGCTTGGGTAGTTAAAACTTGTCTACAATTTTGGACTCAGACTAATAATTTTTTTTAATTTATTCCATTTCCATCTCCCATTATACCAATTGATTGTATTTTCGCTGATTTGGTTACACAGATAAAAGGTAGAAGTAATATTTTGAAAATTAAAATTTTCAGCGATCTTTTTAAAAATTGATTATTTCGATCTCTGGAGGATTGTATAAATAATAATATGATTAAAAAAGAGAATTGGCTGCTTTATTATAATCTAAAGCAGGCAGTTCTAAATTCTGAATACAATCAAAACTCCTCTAGAGTACTTACCAGTTTTGAATCATTATTGAAATCTGAATTACCTTTATCAATTTCAAACTGTTTCAAATTATTTAGAAAGTTGTCTGAAAAAGAAAAAAACATTACCGATGATTAAATGGGAAAGAGATTTTAATATCATCTGGGATACTGATAAATGGTTTAACGCTTTGAGTTTGACAGAATCCTATGTAAAATGTACCCCCCTATTTTAACCAGGAGAGGGAACCATGTACCAAACATGGTACATGGTTCCCTCTCCTGGTTAAAATAGACTCTAATAAACACTCAGGTAACTGTTGGAGAGGTTGCTTAGAACAAGGAACACACCTACATATATGGTGGTCTTGTAGTTCTATTCATCAATTTTGGAGATTATGATTAGATGAAATTTCCAGGATAACTAAGATTGAACTGGATCTAACTCCTGAACTTATTCTTTTTCATTTCTGTCCAGTTACAGTTAATAAAAAATAAATGGGTTTTATTATCCACATTTTATTAATAATCAAATGGTTAGTAACTAAAAATTGGAAAAAGAAAACACTACCAACATGGAAAGAAATTTGGGAGATGACTTTCAGAAATAAACAGCTTGAAATTGACTTTATAGAACAAAATGTGAAACAAAATAAAAAAAATACAAATAAAATGGGCTTTATTAACAACAACTTGACATACTAATATTAAACAATTAGCAATGGAACATATTCAGACCTAAAATGAAAAGAGAAAGAAGGGAAAGTAAGAGAGGAGATTCTTCCAAAGTTTGCCTGGCTCACCCATGATACTCACCAAATGTAATGGGTTTCGTTGTAATGTTTGTTTACACTACTTCTATATATCTTCTTTTTTTTTTAATCAAAATGAATTGATAAGTAGTGTAGAAGTGAATGTGGAGATTAATTAATATAACGGAATGATAGTGATTTATATATTATCAAGAAATTAGCTGTATGTATCAGTAATGTATGTATTTATGTTTTTGATTTTGTAAGAAACAAAAACTTCTTTCCATTTTAAAATTATTTATATTCATTTTTACGAACAAATATACCGTAGATCTTTTTGTTTTGCTTTTGAAGCAGTTCCACCAAATACGTCTAGAAGGCAGGAATCGGCCAGTTTATATTCCAATCTAGTAAAATATATCTTGTTCTAAAACTTCCTTACATTTAAATTTATTTAAATTCATTTTAACGAATAAATATAGATCTTTTATAAATTCAAAAGAATCAATGTTTTTGAGATCAAGACAATCATGTTTTCATTAGTGTCAAATAAGGTGCAGATAATAGGAAATGTGACTAATTAACTATTTCTAACTTTTCCCTTGCTCCACCCCCACAGGCGGAAGCTTCCCATTTTCAGTATGCTCTGATACACAGCATGTCACTGTCTGCAAGCAACAGAGTAGTATGAATAGATATGAGGGAGGTAATTGTAATAGTATCTCAGGATCAGAGGAATACATTACATTCCTATATATATATATATATATATATATATATATATATATATATATATACACAAACATGTATTGCAACATTAATATTGATTGTTCACAGCTGCCCAGGAAGTTTTAGACATAAGCAATAACCATATTATTGCCCTGGGTTCTATAGTTTTTCTTAAATGAGTAAAATTGGCCATCTTTAGTGAGGGCAAATCTGCACATTCTAGCCTCAATTCCAGTTCTAGGTCCCTCGCAAGCAACCTTGACGCATTGGTGCAAGCTGGTCCCTGACCAATGTGAGGTAAGATATATATATATATATATATATATACCCACTAGCGACCTGCCCGTCAAAAATGACGGGGCAATCAAATTTTAAGCCATGGCAATACTGTTTGACACGCAATGTAAAGCTTTTTATACTCTGAGGACCTTTGGCTCTCATAGCGAGCCGCTCAATTTTAAGCCATGGCAATACTGTTTGACACACAATGTAAAGCTTTTTATACTCTGAGGACCTTCGGTGATCATAGCGATCCGCTCCTCTCGTTTACTTTTGTTCCTATGAGCGCCTTGTGCTCTAATGACAAAGACAGATATATATGTCAATGTTTTTAGTATAATTATTAATTAATTATTTACTTAATAAAATAATATACTTTACCTATTTGTAATTGATAAATGCAGCAAGGAATAGCCTGAAGAGGGCCAACTGTTGCTTTAGTTGTATAAATCAACATTTTAGATTTGTAGTGTGAGTGTTGTACAATGGCGTTGTTTGTCTATGTGCTAAGTGTGTATTTTAGTACCTTGTACTTCCGTTAAAATGTATGTGTCTGTCGATTGTTTGCGCCTTTTGGTGTTGTGTAGCCTCGTTTTCATTTTTTTCATCTGCCATTGTTTTCATCGCTTAGGCGATTAGAAATTGTCAAAACTCGTTAAATTGGACTTTAATTAGCGTACAACCTTACAGGCAAATGTCATGGCTGTCCCCTTATGCTCTGTGCAGCCAACGTTGGAGCCTCCACCTCCGCAAATGTGGCCCCTCGCATTGCAAGGTTCCGCATTTGCGGCCAGAACTGCGTCCCTGGCTTTGTGAGGGACGCAGTTCTGCAAGCTCGCAAAGCATGATGATGATTCGCAGTTTGACAACTATTATATGTGATAGACCAATACTTCTCGTATTTACTGTGTAATAAGGGAATGTGGCACATATTTATACAGGCTTTACGGATCGTATATCATTCCATATACGATATATTTTACATGGCACGCCGACCTTTGCGTGCAGCAGAACAGCGCGCCATCATCAGGGCGCCGAGAACAGCGCCCTGATGACGCTCTGCACTCCAGCCTGCATCCCATCTGTTTAAGAGGCCCCCCATCTCATATTTACTGCATCTGCTTGGCAAGGTAAGGGTCTGACAGTGTGCCATATGGGCCAGGCATTGTGTGCATGTGTCACTAGGAGCATGTTGCATTGCATGTTTATCATGTATGTAGTGATAAACATTCAATACAACATGCTCCTAGTGACACATGCACACAATTACAGTGACATTACATACAATATGCTCCTAGTGACACATGCCAGTCCCACATGGCACACTGTCAGCCCTTTACCTTAGCCTTGGCAGCCTCCAGCAAGCAGGTCCAGTAAATATGAGATGGAGCAGGCACTCATCCCTATGACCCACGTAACAAAATATCAATTACACCATTCACAATGCGAGAACCGTAGCAGTTTTAAAAAAAGTGCGTGGAAAAATTACGGCTTGTAACACTTGAAAAAGGAAAGCAGCACTTAACAAAAAATAATACGACCTGCAGCCGAACCGCGCACATACAAAAACAACAATAACACCACCAAAATTTTAAAAAATACAAAAAAAATAACACTCACATCACGGGGGGATAGACACGACGTCTGGGAGTCAGGTTCACCTTCCAGCAGGACAATGACCCCAAACACACTGCTAAAGCAACATTTGTGTGGTTTAAAGGGAAACATGTAAATGTGTTGGAATGGCCTAGTCAAAGCCCAGACCTCAATCCAATAGAAAATCTGTGGTCATACTTAAAGATTGTTGTTCACAAGCGCCAACCATCCAACTTGAAGGAGCTGGAGCAGTTTTGCAAGGAGGAATGGGCAAGAAATCTTAGTGGTAAGATGTGGCAAGCACATAGAGACTTATCCAAAGCGACTTGGAGCTGTGATTGTTGCAAAAGGTAGCTCTACAAAGTATTGACTTTAGGGGGGGAATAGTTATGCACATTGACTTTTTCTGTTATTTTGTCCTATTTGTTGTTTGCTTCACAATAAAAAAAAAAAAACATCTTCAATGTTGTGGACATGTTCTGTAAATTAAATGATGCAAATCCTCAAACAATCCATGTTAATTCCAGATTGTGAGGCAACAAAAGATGAAAAATGCCAAGGGGGGAGGGGGTTGGTGGTGAATACTTTTGCAAGGCACTGTATACACACACATTATATATATCTCTTTTATGCTATTTCATTTTATTTCCTGTGATCACTCATGCATCTTTCGTTTATCCATGTTTGATTCATATTACATATCCTTGATGTATTTATTCTCTCATTCATTTATGTATGTCTGCACACACGTATATCCATTTATCATAGGTTTATATCACTGAGGAAGCTGCAGATCATTGTCAGCGAAACGTGTTTGATACAATTTTTTCATGTATGGTTATATTTGATTTTACCAGTTTGGTTGTTGGCCATCATTTGGAAATAAATATATATATTTTTTTATCAACCCCGAGTGCTCGTCTGGGTCCAGGAGATATATTACCCACATCATTCCCATCATTGGTGGATTACAGGAGGACAAGACAAATACGCTGTTATTATCCAGGGATTACTCCCTTTTTTTTTAACTATTTTTACATCAGTATGAACAGTGTCCGGGCAATTAGCTGCACATCATATGACACAATAGCTATAAGAGACAGAAACTACCCAAGCGCTTAGGCCTATTCGTTTGAGAATCACCAACCTCAATCACTCTCTTTCAAGCATCTTCCTAGTATGAGACACTGCTAGTGTAAAGCCCCTACTTATGGGTGTGGCCCTAGATCACAGCTGTGAAAAATTACACCCTTCGTGAAAAAGCACAGGAAGAAATTGGGAGGTTGCAGACTGAAATTATTTTCCAACTGGCAAGAGCTTAGAACTATACCCCAAGTTCCCATTTTTTTTCTAAAAAGTATTAGCTATTTCAGCCAATTAGAATCCTTAAATGTTATATAAAATGCTGCAAGACCAGAAAACATAATTTGTCGGATGGAGATCCTCCTAGAAGGAACTATGTTATTATTTTTGTTTTCCTTTTGGTTGTTCCTTAGTTTTGGACTCTCAGTGACCCTATGGATCACATTATGCCAGGCACATAAGTCAGACACTGTCCCTCTGAACTCCCTCAAGTTCATTGCTTCAGTGACCGCACCTATCTATCTCTGCCATCCTCGTCTTCATGTACCTTCAAACTTTCTCAGCATCAGAGTCTTCTCTAGGGAATCCTGTCTTCTCATGGTATCATCAAAATATTTGAGCTTCAGCCTCATGATCAAACCTTCCTGTGAACAGTTTGATTTCCTGAAGTACTGATTTATTGAATCTTCTTTCAGTCCAAGGGACTCTAAGTAGTTTTTCCAACACCACAATTCAATGATGTCAGTTCTATGGTACTCAGACTTCTTTGTGGTCCATCTACTGGGAATACCATAGTACTAACCATGAAGATATTTGTTGATAATGTAATACGTTTACTTTTTAATAGCTTGCCATAGTTTTCCTCCCCAGAAGCAAACATTTTTTAATTTCATAACTTCAGTCACCATCTGAATAGATCTTGGAGACCAGGAACATAAAATCTGTCACTGCTTCCACGTCATTTCCCCATCTATTTGCCAGGAACTGAGATTGCTTTGTGCTACGATCTTCATCTGTTTTTTTTTTTTAACATTGAGCAGTAGCCCAGCTTTCACCCCATACTTGCAGTATGAAAGTGGAAGTTGCACAGAAGGTAATGCTCTCCAATCAGACACAGTACTTGCTTTATAATAGTGGAAGTCATCCAGAGGGGAACGCTCTCCAATCAGACATACCGTACTTGCAGTAGGATAGTGGAAGTTGCCCAGAAGGAATGCTCTCCATTCAGACATACCGTACTTGAAGTATGATAGTGCAAGTCACCCAGAGGGGAATGCTCTCCAATCAGACATACCGTATTTGCAGTATGATAGTGGAAGTCAACCAGAGGGGAATGATCTCCAATCAGACAGACCGTATTTGCGGTATGATAGTAAACGTCACCCAGAGGGGAATGCTCTCCATTCAGACATACCGTACTTGCAGTATGAAAGCGGAAGCCGGCCAGAGGGGAATGCTCTCCAATCAGTTGCCCAGAGGGGAATGCTCTCTAATCAGACATACCGTACTTGCAGTATGATAGCGGAAGTCGCCCAGAGGGGAATGCTCTCCAATCAGACATATCATACTTGCAGTATGATAGCGGAAGTCGCCCAGAGGGGAATGCTCTCCAATCAGACATACCATACTTGCAGTATGATAGCGGAAGTCGCCCAGAGGGGAATGCTCTCCAATCAGTCGCCCAGAGGGGAATGCTCTCCAATCAGTCGCCCAGAGGGGAATGCTCTCCAATCAGTCGCCCAGAGGGGAATGCTCTCCAATCAGTCGCCCAGAGGGGAATGCTCTCCAATCAGTCGCCCAGAGGGGAATGCTCTCCAATCAGTCGCCCAGAGGGGAATGCTCTCCAATCAGTCGCCCAGAGGGGATTGCTCTCCAATCAGTCGCCCAGAGGGGATTGCTCTCCAATCAGCCGCCCAGAGGGGAATGCTCTCCAATCAGTCGCCCAGAGGGGAATGCTCTCCAACCAGTCGCCCAGAGGGGAATGCTCTCCAATCAGTCACCCAGAGGAGAATGCTCTCCAATCAGACATACCATACTTGCAGTATGATAGCGGAAGTCGCCCAGAGGGGAATGCTCTTCAATCAGACAGACCGTACTTGCAGTATGATAGCGGAAGTCGCCCAGAGGGGAATGCTCTCCAATCAGTTGCCCAGAGGGGAATGCTCTCCAATCAGACATACCATACTTGCAGTATGATAGCGGAAGTCGCCCAGAGGGGAATGCTCTCCAATCAGTCACAAAGAGGGGAATGCTCTCCAATCAGTCACCCAGAGGAGAATGCTCTCCAATCAGACATACCATACTTGCAATATGATAGCGGAAGTCGCCCAGAGGGGAATGCTCTTAAATCAGACATACCATACTTGCAGTATGATAGTGGAAGTCACCCAGAGGGGAATGCTCTCCAATCAGACAGACCGTATTTGCGGTATGATAGTGGACGTCACCCAGAGGGGAATGCTCTCCATTCAGACATACCGTACTTGCAGTATGAAAGCGGAAGCCGGCCAGAGGGGAATGCTCTCCAACCAGACATATTGTACTTGCAGTATGATAGCTGAAGTCGCCCAGAGGGGAATGCTCTCCAATCAGTCGCCCAGAGGGGAATGCTCTCCAATCAGAAATACCATACTTGCAGTATGATAGCGGAAGTCGCCCAGAGGGGAATGCTCTCCAATCAGACATACCGTACTTGCAGTATGATAGCGGAAGTCGCCCAGAGGGGAATGCTCTCCAATCAGTCGCCCAGAGGGGAATGCTCTCCAATCAGTCGCCCAGAGGGGAATGCTCTCCAATCAGACATACCATACTTGCAGTATGATAGCGGAAGTCGCCCAGAGGGGAATGCTCTCCAATCAGTCGCCCAGAGGGGAATGATCTCCAATCAGTCGCCCAGAGGGGAATGATCTCCAATCAGTCGCCCAGAGGGGAATGATCTCCAATCAGTCGCCCAGAGGGGAATGATCTCCAATCAGTCGCCCAGAGGGGAATGATCTCCAATCAGTCGCCCAGAGGAGAATGCTCTCCAATCAGTCGCCCAGAGGGGAATGCTCTCCAATCAGTCGCCCAGAGGGGAATGCTCTCCAATCAGTCGCCCAGAGGGGAATGCTCTCCAATCAGTCGCCCAGAGGGGAATGCTCTCCAATCAGTCGCCCAGAGGGGAATGCTCTCCAATCAGTCGCCCAGAGGGGATTGCTCTCCAATCAGTCGCCCAGAGGGGATTGCTCTCCAATCAGCCGCCCAGAGGGGAATGCTCTCCAATCAGTCGCCCAGAGGGGAATGCTCTCCAACCAGTCGCCCAGAGGGGAATGCTCTCCAATCAGTCACCCAGAGGAGAATGCTCTCCAATCAGACATACCATACTTGCAGTATGATAGCGGAAGTCGCCCAGAGGGGAATGCTCTTCAATCAGACAGACCGTACTTGCAGTATGATAGCGGAAGTCGCCCAGAGGGGAATGCTCTCCAATCAGTTGCCCAGAGGGGAATGCTCTCCAATCAGACATACCATACTTGCAGTATGATAGCGGAAGTCGCCCAGAGGGGAATGCTCTCCAATCAGTCACAAAGAGGGGAATGCTCTCCAATCAGTCACCCAGAGGAGAATGCTCTCCAATCAGACATACCATACTTGCAGTATGATAGCGGAAGTCGCCCAGAGGGGAATGCTCTTAAATCAGACATACCATACTTGCAGTATGATAGTGGAAGTCACCCAGAGGGGAATGCTCTCCAATCAGACAGACCGTATTTGCGGTATGATAGTGGACGTCACCCAGAGGGGAATGCTCTCCATTCAGACATACCGTACTTGCAGTATGAAAGCGGAAGCCGGCCAGAGGGGAATGCTCTCCAATCAGACATATTGTACTTGCAGTATGATAGCTGAAGTCGCCCAGAGGGGAATGCTCTCCAATCAGTCGCCCAGAGGGGAATGCTCTCCAATCAGAAATACCATACTTGCAGTATGATAGCGGAAGTCGCCCAGAGGGGAATGCTCTCCAATCAGACATACCGTACTTGCAGTATGATAGCGGAAGTCGCCCAGAGGGGAATGCTCTCCAATCAGTCGCCCAGAGGGGAATGCTCTCCAATCAGTCGCCCAGAGGGGAATGCTCTCCAATCAGACATACCATACTTGCAGTATGATAGCGGAAGTCGCCCAGAGGGGAATGCTCTCCAATCAGTCGCCCAGAGGGGAATGATCTCCAATCAGTCGCCCAGAGGGGAATGATCTCCAATCAGTCGCCCAGAGGAGAATGCTCTCCAATCAGTCGCCCAGAGGGGAATGCTCTCCAATCAGTCACCCAGAGGGGAATGCTCTCCAATCAGTCACCCAGAGGGGAATGCTCTTTAATCAGTCACCCAGAGGAGAATGCTCTCCAATCAGTCACCCAGAGGAGAATGCTCTCCAATCAGACATACCATACTTGCAGTAAGATAGCGGAAGTCGCCCAGAGGGGAATACTCTTCAATCAGACATACCATACTTGCAGTATGATAGTGGAAGTCAGCCAGAGGGGAATGCTCTCCACTCAGACAGACCGTACTTGCAGTATGATAGTGGAAGTCACCCAGCAGGGAATGCTCTCTAATCAGACATACTGTACTTGCAGTATGATAGTGGAAGTCACCCAGAGGGGAATGCTCTCCATTCAGACATACCATACTTGCATTATGATAGCGGAAGTCGCTCAGAGGGGAATGCTCTCCAATCAGTCGCCCAGAGGGGAATGCTCTCCAATCAGACATACCATACTTGCAGTATGATAGCGGAAGTCGCCCAGAGGGGAATGCTCTCCAATCAGTCGCCCAGAGGGGAATGCTCTCCAATCAGTCACCCAGAGGGGAATGCTCTCCAATCAGTCACCCAGAGGAGAATGCTCTCCAATCAGTCACCCAGAGGAGAATGCTCTTCAATCAGTCACCCAGAGGAGAATGCTCTCCAATCAGACATACTATACTTGCAGTATGATAGTGGAAGTCAGCCAGAGGGCAATGCTCTCCACTCAGACAGACCGTACTTGCAGTATGATAGTGGAAGTCACCCAGCAGGGAATGCTCTCTAATCAGACATAATGTACTTGCAGTATGATAGTGGAAGTCACCCAGAGGGGAATGCTCTCCAATCAGACACACTGTACTTGCAGTATGATAGTGGAAGTCACCCAGAGGGAAATGCTCTTGAATCAGACACACCGTACTTGCAGTAGGATAGTGGAAGTCGCCCAGAAGAGAATGCTCTCCAATCAGACATACTGTATTTGTAGTATGATAATGGGAGCCGCCTAATGGGGAATGTTATGCAATCAGAACCATACTTGAAGTATGATTGTGGGAAATTACTAGAGAGTGTTTTTGTGCACATTGCAAGCAGCTCATGTTACACTACTGCCTGCTACTAACAAGTGTTTTACACAGTGGTCTCAAAACAATTTTCAATGTGGTTCTGCCCCCTGAGAGGCTCCCACTCCAGAGACACCACATCATTATGAGGGTGGAGGGATCTTGATCTCATACGTACTGGGGTGTGATTTTAAAAAAGTAATTAATTGTCTAAATGTGTAGTAAAAGTTTAACTTCCGTGCTTTCATGTTTTATGATAGAACACGTGCATCTGTTATGTGCATGCCCGCATGCTGCACTGCCCTGCGCCGATGAAGCTGTCTCCTTGTGGCCGGTTAGTGGTTAGGGATTTTCGGGATAGGGTCGGGAAGGGGTGTAGGGAGTTAGGGACTTAGTTTTAGGGGGCTAGGCTAAGAGGGTTAGGGTTTGTCAAGTGCTGTAGGGGGTTAGGGTCGACAAGGGGTGTGGGGGGTTAGGGTCGGCAAGGGGTGTGGGGGGTTAGGGTCGGCAAGGGGTGTGGGGGGTTAGGGTCGGCAAGGGGTGTGGGGGGTTAGGGTCGGCAAGGGGTGTGGGGGGTTAGGGTCGGCAAGGGGTGTAGGGGATTAGTGTCGGCAAGGGGTGTAGGGGATTAGTATCGGCAAGGGGTGTAGGGGGTCAGGGGCTTACGAGTACATTGGGACGCGAGCGGACCCAGCAACAGGAGGCTTCCAGTGAAGTGCACAAATGCGATGCTAGCATAAAACAGGAAAGTTCCTTAACTTCTTGCCTGGCGTGTTGCAATTCATAAGTTTATGGAGAATCAGACACAACTGAATGACTAAACAGCTTCTTTTTTTTTATATATAGCAAGCTCTAAATAAGTATTATTTAGAGAGTTCTTTATGAAAACCCTAAATGACCCGTTCTACAGTAATACAATGTTCTTATAAATATATACAATGTAGCATTATATCTAGCGCCACATGCAGTTCCCATTCGGTCCTGCAGGGGCGCTCTATATGACATACTGTACGTACAGATGTGTCGCGGCTTCTGATTGGTCAACAGTCTTTCCCTTGACTTACAATAGCCCTATTACTAATTACGGAGTAGTATCATTACAGTTACAAAATAACGCGACTAATTAAATTTAAATATAATTAGTTAATCATAGGAAGTCATTTTTAGATGGTGATAACCACAATATCTCCCCGAGCGCCTGCTCCTTCCTACCCAGGCAACGTCCAATCAGCACGCGGCGTGTGGCGGTTGCTAGGCAGATTATGCTAATGAAGACAGAGCCGCCATCTCTGCAGCTACCATTCTGAGGTAAGAACAGGTTGGGAATTTTCATTTAAATTCAAAAATGTGACGCGCTGAGGAAAACGGGGGTGAGCCGTGCGGCCGGGAGACACGGTGAGGTAGGCCGGGGTGCAGTATGCACCGCTCGGAGCGGTCTGTCAGTGTGTCTGAGGTGATGAGCTCTCCTCACCGTCCCGCTCTGTGCTGTGGGTCGGTGCGGGGGTTGTTGTCGGGTTAGTCCCACCCAAAATGGCGGAGGCGCTTGCTTCCCAGACCCAGGAGACGTGTGTGGGACTGGGGTGATCCGAGTTTGGGTTGTCACGGTCAGCTGGCTCTGGTACACACATGAGGGCCACAGTGAGGCAGTGTCAGGGCTCCTCAATACTGAGTGCACCCCTATACCCCGCGCTTGGTACAGTCCACCCCCCGCCCCCTTGGAGCCGTTGGGACGCAGCACCGCCAGGCCGGGGGGAGAGGTGGCCCTGCTGGGTGCGGGAGAATGACCACCCAGATTAGTGTAGAGAAACTCTTATGATGGTCAGGGAGGCTTATAATTACCGCCCTGTATATGAACGCAGTCATACACGGTCCCTTAAATAACATATGGCCGCGGACTCCCCCATCTTACACTGGGACCCCCCTCCCGCCAGGATGGGATGACCCCCGACTCTTATATAACGTGGGATTTCCCGCTGTATATTAGTATTACTGAGCTCCTAAGGATGTTGGGAGCGCCCCAGGAATACAGTGTGACAACTCAGAAATGAGGGTGTTGATGGGCACTAATATACACACTGCGGAACATAAGAAAGGGGTATCAATAGTCTAGTGTGGTGAAAAGAATAATCTGAGTCTTATATGGCCATTCTTGTTCACTTTAATTAGGATGGGAACTAGAAATAAAATAATTGAATACAAAATGTTACCTATGAATGAGGTGAATTATAAAATAATGAGAGAAGCTAATTCTGTGTTGGTATATAAAATGGCGTACTGAATATAAACAAATATAACAAACATAAACAAGGTTTCTGGTGGAAAATTACCCACCACCCTCCCCTGTTTATGTGGAAATACATTGGGGCCCTAAATAATATGACAATTGGGCCTATGGGCTCTTTCATGTTAAACTGGGACTCAACTGTTGGGTCTATGGGCTTTTCCATTGTACAGTGGGACACCAATTTCTGGGACACTTGGGACCCCTAGTCATTTGAGACTGGGGGCAATGTGATTGCCAATTGTACAGTGGAAGCGCGCTTTCTGTTACAGCTGGGGCACCCTGATCATATGAGTGTGGTGTTGTGTACAGTCGGACCCCCCAACCAAGTGAGAGTGCGGGCTCCCCTGTTGTGTACTCTGGGACCTCCCCAACCAGGTGAGAGTGCAGGCTCCCCCTTTGTGTACACTGGAACCCCCCCTAGCATGTGAGCTTGTGGACTCCACCCTTGTGTACACTGGGACCCCCGAGCATGTGAGAATGTGCTTTCCCCCCTTGTGTACTTTGGCACCCCCCCAACCGTGTGAGAGTGTGGGCTCCCCCCTTGTGTACACTGGGATCCCTTATCATGTGAGAGTTTGGAACGGCAGGCTGAGTACCAAAAAGGATCTATACCAAGGTAGCGTTTCCTGTAAGGATCAAGGTAAACTGAAATAATCTGTTCTGGGCCCCAGATTTGTCACAATTGATTTTGAACTGATGGCCTTGTTTTTTGATCCAAAACTTTAAATCTAAAGAGACATATATAAAAAAATAAACAATAATTGAGATCAAATAAAATAGAATTTAACTTAACTTTAATATTTTTCTTTATCTTGTAGTAGAGCAATCTCTTGCAAAATCCAGTATAAATGTGCAGTGCAACTTAGCATGCAAAAAGCATCTTCTGCAACAAGCGTTGGCCGTAGTAGGGAGTGCGTCGTCCAGCTGCCGGCACACCATGAATATCATCTGGACAAACACAATTATTGCAGTGTCCGTGCCTAATAGGTGCTGGCCTCTGTGTATTTAGACATTACAAGATGCACCATTTACATAGTGAGACATTACACAATGTTCTAATATTTGGCAAGTTTTGAGACTGCTTGAATTATTTGTTTCAAGAAACCAAGCTTGGCATTTAAAATGACACAGTAGAGATTTCAAATATCGTATAACTGAAAAATCGAAGTAAAAAAATATTTTCTTAACTGAATTCATTTTTTTACAGTAATCTTATTCCAAGACAAAAACAGCTTACTGGGCAAATCCTCTTTGACCCTTATATTTTTAAATATTATTATTGATATTTAATAAATGCACTTTTTAGATACTCTTATTGATAATTATTTATTAAATAAACAGTTTTTCAACCTTTGTTTGACCACTGCAGTGGCCCTTTAATCAGCCATTCTGATTTGCCCACTAAGTGCTGATTTAAATAAAAAAAAATTACATTTAACTAAGAAATGTCTTGTTATTACCTGTATATTTGAGTTATACCCTATTTGCTGTGTTCCTTTAATAACCTTTTTGTGTAAAGATATTTTGACCTTACCATGTTAATTCTTAACTAGGGTCATTCTCCGTCAATTCAACGAGGTTATGTCACCCTCCGACTCGGATTTTGATGAAACTTGGTGTACACCCTTCCTGTATGGTTAAAAGAAACCCCCTTAGATTTTTACCCTCTATCTTAAACCGTTTTAATTTTATAGCACTTCAAAGTTTCATTAGATCTGCGTTGTCTGTTCCCCTTGAGACTCTCGTCAAAAGATGCCCTTACGTACATTTTTATTTTTTTTCTTCACAAACTGATCAGATCTGTTTGAAATTTTACACAGAGCTCAATAAAATTATGAGGATTTCAGAGAACACCAGCATTCAAACATTTTCATAAATGACAAAAAAAATGTATAAAGGTACTTGTAGTGTAGTTTTTTTTTTGTGTGGAAAAACTAGGTTTAGAAAACCTGAATTTTCTGTGTGTGGGCAGAATGGAACCAAAATGTTTTGATGTTGAAAATTATTGCAAAGACATGCTCTTTCTTGACAAATAATGAAATTTATGTTTTTTTTATTTTTTATTCCTTGTAACGAAAAATGTACGTTTTTTTGGACATCGTGGAAAAAAATGGCTACTGGGTAGCCATTTTGTACAACTTTCCTACAATTCGTTGCTGTAACAGAAAAAAATGAATGAAACAAAGTTGTTCATCTTAAAATGTAACATGATATTGGTTATTATATTTTTTTTCGAAAGTGCAGACTTGTTTTTAGTTATTTAAAATTACGAAAATTGACCATCCAATAAAATAAAAACAAAAAATGATCAGAAACTTTAAATGCTGACAAGTAAGGTAATAAGAATTTAAAATTATGCATTTTATTCAATTATGCAACATTACATGATTTCCAATTTGTTTTTCAAAAGATTAGTGCATACAAAGACATGTCTATCTTACAAAAAAAAAAAAAAATATGTTTGCATGCCATCTTGAAATAATGGATGCATGGAAACTTTTTAAGATATTTATGTAAAATATATTGAGGCGTGATTCACAATGAGGCAGTTTTATGACAGCAGATACATTTATAACAATAAGCACAAACTAAAAATAAACTAAAGTAAGAAATTACCGGAGACTATGCTATTATCACAGTTGATTACCTTACAAGTTTAATAATCCTCTGTTTCTTTGCTGTAGCTTCAGTATCACCTATAAGTTTTCCATTTTTTCTTCCAAAAACACCATCCACTCATTGGGAAAGAAGTGTCTCCTCTGACAGTTATTGTCTGTGGGGGTTGCACAATACCAAGCATATGAGGAAATGGTATTGTGCAAGAATCGTCACGGCTAGGCCAGCAGAATGAAGGTGAAGGTCCATTTGGGTGAAGAAGTTTTACAAAAACATCTCCCTCGTCTTGATTAATTTCCAATATCATTTCTTGATTAATTTCCAATATCATTCCAAAGTACCACAAATAATCATACTTGCAAGCAACAAAACATCTAAGATACAGATTATCCGCATTCACAGGAAGTTTCCGGAGGCTCCTCAGGTTGAAAGTGAGGGAGGGTTCTTTATCAATGCTCATTCTTCTTGCTTCAGTTGTGCCTGTTGTGGCACAGTTGTGGATCTTTGCGCTGTTTGCAATGTTGGTAACACAGTTGAGTCCCTTGTTAAGCGAGGGCAATACAGCGAGCCTTGCTGCCATCACACATGCGAGCCTCGCAAAGCAACCGTGCAGCACTAAGGCTGCTATGAGCGGCCAAGGGCGTTCATTGCAGCCAGCGGCTCCGTCACACATGCAAGCCTTGCGAAGCAGCACAGTTCAAGCGTGTAACTCTAAAACCCCAAAACAAAAAATGATAGCACACACACAGCACAGGGGAAGACACAGGAAGCCTGGGAGAGAGGTTGCAAGCTAATTACACCCATATTTGGCATTTTTCGTCGCTACAAAATCGCCTAAGTGAGGAAAAAAATGGGAGGACAAAACAAAACGCAAATTTTCAGAAACCGCATGAAATCGAGGCTCAGCAACCCCAGGCTTGCAAAACGTACAAAATACACAATGCTTAAGACTAACACTTACACAGACGACGACAGGCATGCGGGACTTAGAAAATACACCACACCGAACACTCTAACACAACAATAATGCCAGGCATGCAAGACTTTGAAAATAAAACCAACGGCAGTCAGCGTGCGCTACGCGAACATTCAGCACACAGAGGAGAAAGACACAGGGAAGGGACAGGGGGGAGATGCTGGAAAGAGACACTTGGCATTCCCGAGCACTAAACTTACAGGTTAACGAACCCTGCAATGAGCGTCCCCGTAGTGTAGGAGGGAGGAAAGGCTCGCAATGCGCACCAAAGGTGATCAGTGGAAAGCAGGAAAGTTGAAGTACACAGGGGGAGAGGCTCGCAATAAGCCCCGAAGGTGCTCAGAGGACCAAATGCCTCACATTGTGCGGTAAACAGCATTGCCAGCCTTACAATTTTAATCCCGTCATTTTTGATGGGCAAGTTCCTAGTTTGTATATAATTCTCATTTTTTTATTTTTTGGAATATTTTTCTTGCTAGGTATTTCCTTAAATGTCAACATTTAATGTTCTACTGACTGTAAATTCTTTTTTCTTTTTTTTTTTTACTCCCAATAGACAATTTTCATAACTTCAAATTCAAATATCCCAAAATTAAAACAAGTCTAAACAAACTATAATAATCAATATTATGTTACATTTTAAGATGAACATATTTGTTTCATAATTTTTTTCTATTACAGCTACGGATTGTATGAAAGTTGTACAAAATGGCTACCTAGTAGCCATTTTTTTCCTACGATGGACAAAAAATGTAAAATTTTCAATTCAAGGAATAAAACCCCCCACAAATGTCATTCTTTGTCAAGGAAGAGCACGTCTTTGCAATAATTTTCAACTTCAAAACATTTTGGTTCCATTGTGCCCACATGCTGAAAACTTGTTTTTCCAAACCTAGTTTTGTCCACCAAAATCTACACAAGTACATTTTATACATATTTTTTTTAGGCTGGTGTATTGAAATCCTCATAATTTTATTGAGCTCTGTGTAAAATTTCAAATAGATCTGATCATTGGTTATGGAGGAAAAAAAAAAAATTTTACTAAAGGGCATCGTGTGCTGAGAGTCTCAAGAGGAACAGACAACGCAGATTTAATGAAACTTTGAAGTGCTAAAAAATTAAAACGGTTTGAGAGAGAGGGTAAAAATGTCAGGGGTTTCTTTTAACCATAAGGGAAGTGTACACACCAAGTTTCATCAAAATCCGAGTCGGAGGATGACAAAACCCTTGTTTTTGATTTGATGTGGAATGACCCACTAGCGACTTGACCGTCAAAAATGACGGCAATGAAATTTGAAGCCTGGCAGTGCTGTTTTGCCCCCTCTGAGCACCTTTGGCGCTCATTGCGAGCCTCTCCTCCTAGTCTACTTTAAGACTCTCGTCGCAAGCCCAGCAATGAGCGACAAAGCTGGCCTTGTTAATCTGCAACTTTTGTGCTTAGGAATGCCATGTGTCTCTGCTGTATCTTTGCGGGGCGCGCGCTTACTGGCGTTTTTTATTTTCAAAGTCCCGCGTGCCTGTCGTTGTTTGGGTAAGTGTTACTGGCTTCGGCCTCGTTTTGATCCTGTTTGAGAATTTTTTGTTTATTTTCGATCGATGAAAAACGACAAATATGGCTCAAATTAGCTTGCAACCTCACTCACAGGCTTCCTGGCTCTCCCCCTGTTCTGTGTGTGAGTGTGTTAGTAATTTTTTAAAAATTATTTGGCTTTTTTTTTAGGGGTCTTTCAAGTTACGCGGTTGAGACCTTTTTGGCCGATTAAAATCGTGCTACGCATTTCGGCGGTGATCGCAGCCATTGACATAAGCACTTTTTGTGCTCATGTGTAGGCTGTTTTCTGTGGCATTCATTGCAGCCCGTCATTTTGTAAAGTCTCGCGAGCGAGCCCTGCAAAGAGTGCCTTCGGCGCTGATTGCAGCCTAAGTCGTGCAAGCCTCGCGATGCGCACCTATGGTGCTTATTGCGAGGTGCGCAATGGCGTTATTTTTAATATTGTGTGACGACAACTCGCAGTACGACAACTATATGTGATAGTTAGAACTACTTAGAGTGGATATTTAATAAATTACTGCGCTGTGTTAAAGTGGCTCATTGTACTGCCAAATAATGGGAGGCTGAACGGATGATGTCATAGAAGTGTATTGTTTTATTCTCTCCCAAGTATTGACATTATTAACATTCAGGGTTATCCTAGAAAAGGACGGGTATTGACCCGAGGAGTATTTGGGGTCAGGAAGGATTTTTTTGTTTTCCCTTATGAGACCATTTTAATAGGTTTTCTGTTTCCCTTCCTTTGGGTCAATTAACAATCCACATATTACAAGGATCAGAGGAGATTTAAAAAGCTTGAACTTGATGGACTAAAACTCTTTTTTTTTTTTTCCCCCAACCTCCATTATTCTGTTACCACCAAAATGTAATTATTTTCCTTTAAATTCATGCCCCGAGGTATCCAAACACATGGCAGCACTTGGATTGCTGGCTCAGATCCCTCCTTGAAATAAATGTAAATCTGAAAAAAAGATAAAGACTTTCATCCTCGGATTCTGTATTACATTTTGTCATACCAGTTTAAAATAAATATGAAAAAGTAATGTATTTTATTACCATGGCGGGCAGGAGGAAATCTCATCTTTACCAAAGATTTCTCCCTGCTGAAGACGTCTTATGAATGGTAAATAAAAGAAACATATTGGAAACTACCAAGAATGTCATCCTGTACCATTTTTAGTATATATTTGTATATTTAAAAATACCTCTAAAAAATTACAAATTTCTAAACATCATATATAAGAAATGAATGTATGATCAATATGAATTAATTTGGATTTAAGAGAAAAAATGCATTGTCTGCTCATTTGCATGTCCCTGCCCAGTGGCTCAGAATGCAGTATAATAACTGTATTTCTGGGAATCCTGTGCAGGTAATAAGTTGTTGAACTTAATTTTTAGACTTGCAGATGGGCTTACAAATGTATTATCTCTCTCTCTCAAGTCTGAATAAGATAATAGGCAGGAAAAACATTAAAAGCTACATTTTTTTTTATTTTTTATTAAATATAACATAAGTGATGCCTCTTCTAGACTCTGGTAGCATCCATAGTACTTTGTGGATGTTGCATGTATGTGAGGAACATTTGCATTTTTCTAGACGGAGCTTGCGTTTACTGTTGCAAGCTGCCTGCTTTTGAGCTTGTGTGGTGAAAAGGGGTTGGTGTCAAATTTGAAATGGTACAATAATTTGGCTTACTCAGTTGCCAACGTGAGGCTGTTTCCTAAAATACAATGATCCTTTAAAGGATGCCTGTCACTCCCAAATGTGTGGTTCAGGAAGAGCTGGTTTCCTGACATTTCAGCTGCATGATCCACTGCATACCTTCAATGCAATGATTTTTCCAGCAATCCAGAATTAAAGTCAAGCCACTTAAACATTAATTATGGTTGTTCCAAGTCAGAAATGATGGGTAGGTGTGAACATGGAGCACGCAGAAAAATGAGGGGGCTCTGGCAACAGACCTTAGTGAAGATAATGGTGTGATGCTAGGTCTTGTAATGAATCATCAAACTAATAGCAGCATGAGCTATAAATCAGGAGAACATGAGACATCATGGCGATGGGGACAAGAGAAGCTATTTGAATTGTGGTGTTAGAGAGAACTGCTTGGACTGCAAGAAGATCCAATCAATCAACACTACAGGAAATGCAGTCAAACTGTTCACTGGAAGGTTTGATCATGAGGCTGAAGCTAAAATATTTTGGCTATATAATGAGAAGAAAGGGTTCCCTAGAGAAGACTCTGCGAAAGATTGCAGGCACATGAAGAAGGGGACGGCAGAGGCTGAGAACATGAAGGAGCTCAGATAGGCAGTAGCTGACAGATGTGCTTGGCGTGTTGCGGTCTATAAGGTCACAGAGTCTGACATGACTGAATGACTAAACAAGAACAGAATAATGAAGATTAGCAGATCTTTCAATGCTTTTGTTATTGCACTTAATGCTGGGAACACTCAGCAGCTGCTCATATAGGTGTTTTCAGACATGACACTTCACATATATAAATGTCCATTCCCTGTGGGGTGAACTAAAATAAAAAATGCAGAAGAGGCTTCCAGGGAGGAAAAGGTTAAAGCCTTTGAGGGAAGGAAGGCACAGACAGCAAGTGGGATTGATGCAAGTAATGCAGGAGGAAGAGGCTCAGGCTGGAAGGGGGTAGCAAAGATGGACTAGGGATATGCCATTGAGAGTAAGTGGGAGCCATTGTGGTAGGGGGATGTAAAGAGATTGTAGGAAGTTTTTGAGGCATATATTGGAATGTGGAGGTACCGATGGATCATGCAGAGTAAGAGGGATCCATTCTGCTAGGGTGATATAGGCAGAGGGTTGGATAGAGAGACCGGTAGGGCATGAGGCATAGATTGGAAGGTGGCAGCACAGATGGACAGGAGAACCTCGTTGGATGAGGTCTTGTTGCAAGTAGGCATTGCTATATGTTGATGGATGCCCATAGAACTAACCTATTATGGTTAGTTCATTCTTGGACTGAGTGCTTATCTTTTATTTTGTATTTATTTAAATGACCCGTGAGGCTTAGTCTCCCTAAGCGGGATAGAGGGTTTGAGATATGCACTTCTTACTCATTATTATGCCTTAGCTTGTTCAATTGCACCTTACTCACAAGGCCCAATAAAGGAGGAAACCTATGTCTGGGGTTTGCTGTTTCTCCTGGCTGGATCCCTTTTGAGCGAGACTGATTATACCACAGGGTATTTTTCCTGTGAAGGGCACAAGTGGCTAAAAGAGGTTGCTCTCTGAATCCAAATAATTAACATATTAAAGTTCGTTCATTGTCTGATTGAGCACCTCTAAATTTGTTATTGCTTGTTTCTAAACGTAATCACATTGCTTTTGTTTACACCCAAATCCCCACCTTTTTAGTGTTCTTGATCCCATTTGAGGTGAATCCTTCATTTTTGAGACATTGCAGACATTTTTGTATTTTCAATGTACCAATCTTCCTCATGTAAGAATCGTCTCGGTAGTAGATAATGACTCAGAGGCAGGTGCGTGGGAGGCAGATACTGGCTGTGCTACACTTGTCTATTACAATGTTTCTACTGCTTGGGCTGTGAGGGCGTCTGATCATGCATTCTGTGGTAATAGGCAGTCAAACAATGTTAAAGAGCCAGTTCAAGCTCCATGTAAATGTCTTCCCAGGATAAAATCTTTTTTTTTTTAATGATATAAAAATACATTGTATACAAATTGTGGTACATTTTAGTTCAAATCATGTGAAACAAAACAAACATTTAAATGCACTGTCAACATAAAATCAACCTGTTTTTTTTTTTTTTAGGTTAATCTTAAAGAGCATTGGTTGTATGCGTTATCCATTTATTCTAAAGTAAATCAGTCCTGAAAAAAATTCATGTTGTTGCTGTATTTATATTCAAATGAGATGCTCACACACATTAATTACCTGATTTTTAATGTACTAATTATAATTACAGTCTGCATGTCTGTCTCTGTAGTGGCCACAGTAAAGACCTGCAATGTTAGCTGGCTGTTAGACCCCTCTTCCACTCTTATTAAGCACTCTGAGCTGTACATCGGCACACAGGAGCCACAAAATGTTTTCTAAATATTTCAGAAATAATTTACTGTAGAGAAAAACTCCTAGTACAATGTATAGCCAGTTTTTAATGCTTGTTAACATTTAACCAACTTGATGTTGGGGTGACAGTCTCTTTTAAAAAAACAAAACAAACTTGTTTTCAAATACAAAACTTAAAAACATTTTTTTTTTAAAAACATAATAGGATTTCACAGCTGTATTTCTCTATCCCCCCCCCCCTTTCTCTCACCATTACCTTTTTTGCTTGTCACTACATTACACACTGCTTGTACACATTTTATTTAATGATATATAAGCAGTAAATCGGAGTTTGTAGCAGCGCTTACTAAGCAAGCCACAGCTCAAGCCCTGAGTGCATTACTAGCTGCGGAAGGAACGCGTGCAAATTTATTATTAATTCGGCGCATTACACATGCAAATGGAATCCATCAGGGCAGAGGGTTACAGATCTTATCACATCCACAGCTCGGCTGCAATACATTGTCAGATAGAACAGCGAACGCGTGACCGGAGTGCGCCCGAACCAATCAACATCAAACGAGTGATCAAACGCAGCAGATGGAGCCGTTCTGCTCTATATAAAAGGCCGGCTTGTGAAGCTATGTTACATGCCGTGTTCTAGCCATGATTGAGTCAATACTGAGACTGCACTCACTGAAATAATTTTACTATTTAAAGGGATATGAAAGGTTCTTGGGTGCTAATCACATATATAGTTGTCAGCAATGCGGGTTGTTGCTAGCAAGGGCCGCAGTTGCTGGCAACGAGCGCCAATGGCGCTACTTGCGCTGGGGATGAGCGCCATAGGCGCTCATCCCTACGACTTTCGGCCCGCAAATGCGGACCCTCGCAAAGTGGAGGCGCCCACGTCGGCAGCAATGAGCCGCAGGCGGGACTTACAACGGAAAATTTACGGACTTCGCATTCAAAAATATGAGCCGCTGGACTTAGAAAAAAAAACATTACGAGCCTGCAAAAATACGACCTTAACGGCCGAACAGCGCGCACCTGAAAACATTAAAATCACAATAAATACACACAACACATACACAAAAAGCTTACCCACAGCAAGGGGGGGGGGGGCATCCAGGACCTCTGCAAGTGAAGTTACACCTCAATTTAAGTCCAAATTCCAGAGTTTATACACACGAAAATCCCCAAAGCAAGAGAAAAAATGGCCGCCGAAGAAAACGAGGCTACAGGACCCTAAACACGCAAAACACCACCAAGCACATACAGATTTTCCAAAAAGCCGCACAAGGTACAAGATACATCATTAGCAAGGATACATCATACACAGCCGCGTACCACATACACATTAGCCACCATTTTACAACACTAATTTGCACCATGCGGAAGTACACAGCTACACTAACGGTGTCCCCTTGCGCACACAGCCTATTTACACTACACACTGCCCACATTGCTGACACTTAAGCCTCAGCTCCTCAACAGTGCAAATCTACATTATATGCTGCAGGAACATCGAAACAGATTGTCAGCTCTTCAGCACAATGCTTCCTGCATATATTATTTGCATCCATTTATTAATGTATTAATTATTTCATTACTATACAAAAACAAATATACACAAAAACATAAAGAAAATCACAACATTTTTTGGACGGGCAATTCGCTAGTAGCTATATAATATCCCTGTGTATCGATTTACTTTGATGTACTTTATTTTATTCAGAAGTGCTAGAAATCAAACAAATAGTCCCTTTATGAACCTGCCCTTCAGCATATGCAGACACAGACTCTGTAAGGCTGGATGTGTCTATCAGGAACCACATCTCATTAACATTTTAAAGAATGTTGCTGAGAGATGATCACGGATTGGTTAATATAAGACCCTGCACAGCAAGTACAGCAGAGGGCACACCCAAACAGGTGATATTTTTGGAATTTAGGCAGTAAAACAGAGTTTTTAAGCCCTTTTCAATATAACAATGAACATACAAGTAAATCGATACACTGGGGTATTCTTTACATTGTAAAATCCAGGAACCTTCCATGTCCCTTTAAGAGGACATGTAGCTGTTATTATTATTATTATTATTATTATCGTTTATTTGAAACGCGCCAACATATTCCGTAGCGCTATACATAAGTTAAGTTACAGGCAATGACAAGTTCAAGATTCACACATTGCAAAGAGTGGATGGCCCTGTCTTTGAGCTTGGAATCCGGTGTCCATAGCGCTTTCCCTAAAGCACCTTGCAGGATAGAAACTTGCAGACTTACAATCTAAAGCTGTTGGGATAGCACGTCCTTAAAGCGATAGACAACAGCGGTCCGACCAATGCGTGTGGCAACAACTGCGCGTAAGACCAGAGCGTGCACCGACAACTGGTCGGCAGATAACAGCGCGCTGCGAGAAATGCGCACCAGACAGTTGCACATCTTCAGGTTTAGAGGAGGAGAAAGGTACAGGAGGGGAGGCTGACAGAAGAGGAGAGAGGCACAGGAGAGGAGGCTGACAGAAGTGGAGAGAGGCACAGGAGGGGACACAGAAGTGGGAGAGAGAAACTTGTCTTGTATGCAGTTGTTGCCACGCTCATTGGCTGCCGCGCTGATGAAGGCTCTCAGTTCTCTAGCGCCCTAAGGTCAGGGTGCCAGCTGTTGGTTCCCCTCTGCAACTCATGAAGACAGTGTACTTCGAAGTACATGGTGTGCAGTGTCTCAGAGTAACAAATCAGTGGCAACATTCTTCCTTATTCTGTTTTGAGAGAGGTCACCGACTGGCTAATTTGAAACACTGCTCATCAGTCTGCGTATTTATGAGCTACAGAGGGCAGACTCAGACAGGTAAAATAAGGCTTTATTTATTTTAAATCTTTTAAACACATTTTGCTCATTACCAAGTCAAGTACTTCATAAGGGCTAGTACTTCCTACGGTTTCCCTGTGCTCCCCCCCCCCAACACTCTTCCAATTACATTCTGCCTACAAAGCCCTCATTATTTACCTGCTCTTCCTAAAATTATATTTATTTTAAAGGTTTTTAAAGGTTTTATAACTTGGGGGAACAGAGGAGACTAATATGGAGGGGTAATAGGTTGTTGTTGTTCAGAAGGGGTGTGACTTATAGATATGTAAATAATAAGGATACTGTTTGATCCATTGAACACCCTTGCAATTGAACATTCTTTTTAGAAAGATGGTTAAAGGGCCACACTTGTTTTAACTAGTTTAAAAAATTAATTGGATTCCTCCTCCCTAATGTAAATATGATAAACAATTTACATTTCTCCAGAGTAACATTCTATGTCCTTACCTAGTTGTGTTTTTCTTAACCTTTGGCATCACTCATGGAAATTACTTCATGAGTCATTTAATTTGGTGATCATGAAAAAGGAAATGTGTGAGCCATACTAATGGAAAACAGGATAAGAAGGTGGCAAAGGAAAATAGGGGTAGTAAAAGATGGGGATCAAGGGAGAGGAAATAAAGGGGCAAGCACGGCCCATATGATAAAAAGAATTAGGATCGAATGGTTTTCTTACGCCTGTAACACTGTAACAGAGGGCTCACACACATGTATAATGTATATTTTTTTTGTATGTGTGTGTATATATATATATAATGACACACACAAACACATTTCTGCTTGGCATATTTACGTGATTTTCATATCTATTTATTTTTTCCCTTTAGTCATGTTGCCGAAGCTGTCCACTTCCAGTGCAAGCAGACACCCTGTGGACAGATGAGACCTGCGCTGTACTCCTTTATCTGTTAGACTTGGCTGTGTGGGAGCATCTTATCAGTGCAAAATGGACTCTAAAGAAGAAAATTCACATGTGTGGCCACCGACTGGAGAACACCAGACCAACACAGCCCAGGTAACCGCGGAGTCTTATATTTAACTATATGAATAATAACATGACCACTGTCTACTTTTGACATCCGCAGCGTGTAGCCAATGAAATACAGCATGTGACATGAGCTGGCTTGATGGGTATTTTAGGTGACATGTAGGATTCTGCAAACATAACAACCATTACTTTCATGAGTAATATTTACCTGACCTTGAAAGGGGGATGGTCATTGGGTTTCGGGCCAGGCGTGGCCGTATTTCTGAAACATTGCAGTTTGTGAAGTGTTTGCATTCTGCTGTGGTTAAAGTGTACCGATACTGGATAAACCGCACCATTGCGAATAAACGGCATTGAAGTCATGTTGTGTGAGGGCCAACTGACACGCTACAGTTGAGCAACTCCCAGTCCAAAAGGACCAGGAGGCTATCAAACGTGTGTAAAACGTCAGTGCAGAGAACCCTGTGGCATATGGGGCTCTGAAGGAAAGGTCTCGTCACTGCACCCATGCTGGCGAAGGTTCATCATCCGAAACGGCTTAAATTTGCACGAAAGTACCTAATTTGGACCTCTTCTGATTGGCAAATGGTTGCCTTCTCTGAGTCACGTTTTCTGCTCCATCAACTGGACGGACATTGGCGTGACGGTCTCGAAACATCCGAGAACAAACATTCTGCAACTGTTGGTGGCGGCAGCGTTATGGTCTCGGGAATGTTTTCTTGGCATTGTCTGGGTTCACTCATACCTCTGGAAGTCACTCTCAACCGATTGGGTTATCTATTCATCCTTGCAGATAAAGTACACCCATACATGTTGACTGTCTTCCCTGGGGCGGATGGAATCTTCCAGCAGGACAATGCAACATGTCATACGACCAGGATTGTCCTGGAGTGGTTGGAGGAGCACGAGGAAGACTTCCGGGTACTTCCCGGCCTCCAAATTCCCTGGACTGGAACCCCATCAAGCACTTGTGGGACCTCCTCTATTGCCATGTTCGCCATATGGATCCTCCACCACACATTTTTCCCGCAGCTGTTGGATACCCTTGCCAACCTTCCAGCATCTTATTTTATCACAGTCATGCCCTCCTAGCTGCTGTCCGTGCTGCATATGATGGTTATTCTGGATATTAGCTGGTTGTCATAATAGTACGACTTAACCATGTCTATATTACAACACTAAATGTGAAATATCGAACAATAATTAACAATAACCAATTGCAAATATCCTTGCTTATATGTATAGACTATTACATTAATGAGCGCACCTTGAAAATATTAACTATTTATTTATTTAAATGTTATGACACTTGCTGAGTTTGGCAGTTACTGTTTCCTGTTTGAGGAGAGTAGGACCCTACATGAGGAAAACAATTCTGCTCCATTTCCTTTACCAACACTTTTAAGATGTGCGATCTGGTTGGGTCAAAAAGTCACAAGGCAGTACAAAATCCAATCCCACAAAAAATGAAGCTATTCTTTTAATTTTTATCTCTGTCTTGCCTGCAAAACTGACGTTTTGTCTGACCTACATAACTTTTTCCACAGACCCAATCTTGTTTGTGAACAACCGCGCATGTGCAGCAGCTTAGTGCTGCGTGTGAAATTCTGAGTGTGCTCTCTATATATAAGAGCAACGTGTGTTTAGTTGGAACTTCTAATTAATTTACAGGACAAAAAAGTAAAGTGTCTGCGACCTGAAGAGAGGAAGAGGGAAACCTTTAATTTGTTATAGTACTGCAATAATAAAGCTACAACTTGGATGGTCTATACTAAGCAGAACTGTATGTGGTTTAGTGATATCTTGATGTATAAGATGATCTATTCCTAACGCCTTTACGGTAGCATAAGACCTGCTACTACATTACTGTAGGTAATTAGCCATAATCACTGATGGCACAACTTGCTGATCGTGCCTCTAGGACACAATTTAGAATAATGTCTGCAGTTTATTTCCCCTATCGTAGAAGTGCTGTTTCTGCAAGAGTTTTAGGAGCCTCAGTGACTGCTGCTCATATTTACATGTTTGTGTGTGTGTTTATATGTATGTATAATATATATATATATATATATATATATATATATATATATATATATATATATATATATATATATATATACACACATTCCAAGCACCCTAGCAAGTGCATTTTCTCCATTGCAGGTGCATTTTGTCCCAGATGGCGGAACGGTGGCTCAGATCGTATACAGCGATGACCAGGATCGGCCCCCACAGCAGGTGGTCTACACAGCGGATGCATCCTCATTCACATCAGTGGATGCATCAGGGGAACACACTCTGGTGTATATTCATCCAGTGGACGGGTCTCAGGTATATGCACTAAACCACTCCATGACCGATTAATAGCCACACTATATTTGTTTAGTTAAGGTCCAAGAATTTTAGTGCTAAACTGAAATTTAATAATAGACAAATGTTTACAGAATGTTAAAAACATACAAACATCTTTTGTAATTTACCACTTTTTATATATATATATATATATATATATATATATATATATATATATATATATAAATATGCAGTCCTCGCCAACTCCGTTGTTGTCTTATAAAGAGCTCCCTATCAATTAAGACTCAACTTATAAGTCTTCTTCCTGCTTTAAAGACAGATAGGCAGTCAATTGTCAGTGGTATAAAAGTGAAAATAGCAATTCATAGAGTAGCAATGAGTTATTCTCAACCTACAAGGATCCCACCTACTCCACCGGAATGCTTTTATACTCAGGTCTTACACAGCTGAGATAATGTGGTTAGTTTGTCTCATAGTTCCCAAAAATGAATGTCTTGCTATTCTAGACTGGTTCTATAAGCTGAACTTTGGGTATGACTATCCTGCATTGACTTGATTGCTACCCAGATATTCTGCAGCACAGTGCAAGGGGTTATAGGGGATGCGTGATAGCATACGTAAACAGACTGCTACAGATGTAGTTGAGGGCCCTGCTCATCCACGCTAGATTGAGGAGTATCTTCCACAATCATTTCTGACCTAAATTTGAAAGATTTCCTAATTCATCACAATTTGTCAAAGTCCAACTGCTGCTTCTCCTTGTATTTCAATTACGGTAAATCATAAGGACCTTGTTTTAAATGTAAAAACTGTATCTTCATTGACTTTTTCTAGACCCTATTTACAGACCAGCCCCAGGTTGCCTATGTCCAGCAGGATGCCACCACTCAACAGGTAACAGACTTGACTTGCATAGCATTCAAAGTACTGATTTTTGCTTGCTTGAACTAGAATTGAGTGACATAAGAAGGCTATCCATATATTATTTATATAACTGATTATCCATATATTCGATTTATACATATATTATCCATTTATTTATCCATATATTATCCATATGTATGGTTATCCTTTAGTGGTATTTTATAACCAAAGAACCTTTCTACTATGAATATGTTAGAGAGATCCTGCCTTTGCAAAGAGTTTACTTTATTGTGAAACAAATGTATTTATGTTAAGTTCTAATCATAGACTGGATGCTCTCTAGCCCACGATTATTTTAAATGGATATGGAAGATTCCTGGATGTTTCTATGTATATAAATATCCCTGTGTATCAATTTACTTTTATGTACTTTTATTTTATTAAGCAGTGCTTTTCTTAAACTCAGTTTTACTGCGTAAAATAAACAACTAGTCCCTGTGTGGCTCTGCCCTCTGCAATTTACGAAGACACAGTCTCTAGTCTCTGTAGGGCCGAATGTGCAATGTCATAAGAGCCAACATGCCTTAACATACTGCTGAGACATGGTCACAGATTTGGCAAGTATCAAATACTGTAAAGCCAATAGTACAGAATATGTGTCTTCATAAGCTGCAGAGGGCAGACTACAACAAGTCTGTATGATTTTAGACCGTAAAAGCAGATATTATATATATATATATATATATATATATATATATATAATTTGCATTAAACTATATTTTCCTTCTTACAGGTGACTGTTCTGTTGCCGGCGTCACAGAGTATGAACGCCACTAACCTGGCCGTTCTCAGCGGGGTCCCCGAGTCTGCGCAGACCATGTCACTGGAGCCAGTTTCACAGGTAAATGGTGATAAATGTGCTCGAACATGCATTTGTTTAGATTATTGCATTTCATTCACCATCCGTAAATGTCACACCATTTTTATGAGCAGGTAAAGTGACCCAGAAATAGTGTCGATCTGGATAAATGGGAAGTTTTATATATGTTTCTGTTTGGAATAACACTGAATGGATACATTGAATGGAGGGTTAATATAACACCCAGAACAGAGTAGATTATGGGGGCCAAAGGAGTGATAGAATCTTCCACTAGTACAGTAAATAAATAGTACATTAGTGTTCGCATTTGAATGTCTAAAAATAAGTTAAACGTATTTCCTGCACAGAATTTTCGAGAAATACAGTTTTTGCACTGCACACTGGGAATCTGGGTGTGGCAATGCAAATGAGTCCACAATGCATTTTCACTCTTTAATCCAAAGCCATTTTATATATTGCTCCTTTCAGGCATATGCTTGCTGCATTACATAGCTTTAAAGTATAGGATGGATTTTGAAAGATTAATGTCTGTGTTATGACGGGGGCCACATGTCTGTGACTGCTCGAGGGAGTCATACACAGGATTCACTTGTACAGTACCCCCCCTGCTCGGATGCACAAGCAGCTCATTACTGATTAATGGTCTCTTCTATCATCTATTGCCCAGCATGGGTTGCAGACAACTAGCAGCAAACTGTGCAAAAAGCTCTGGCTTTTTCTATTTCATTCTCTTTACGACACAGGATACCCTGTTAAATCCTTTAATACCTTTTTTTCTCGCTGAGTATAGTGTTTTTTTTTTTGGTCATTATTTTCTTTGTGAGAAGCATAAGTTTCACAACAGAACAAGCAAGTTGGGCCTGTTTACCTACATAGTTACTTGTGTGTGTATATCCAAGGTATATTTGAATTAATTTACTGTGTTGGCCCTTCTAATGTCATTAGTTTAATTGTCAACAAATGTGAAGTTTTTCCAAAACTACAGTAGTCCACTCCAAATAGAGTACAATTGTTGTTCAGTCGTGTCTATCTCTCTATCCCTCTATGTCCCTGTCCCCCTCTCTCCATGTATCTTAATATGTCTCTTTCTACCTATGTTGCTCGCTCTCCCTCTATCTATCTATCTTTCTATCTCTCTCTCTCATTCTAATATATAATCAGACAAATTATATTTTCTAATTTAATAAGTCAACCTGTTATAAATTGGATCTCAGTAAGTTGAAAAAAAAACTGGAGGAAAAAAATGTTTAGGGGACTTTTTGGTTTCTGGCGGCCACCACCCTTCTATCTGAGCTTGTTAGTTCTTATTGTTGTACTTTGATTTCTGATAGGATACTACCCTCCTATCTGAGCTTGTTAACCCTTGTTGTTTCTGCCACGTCTGTGTTTTCTTCCCAGGCATCATTATCGGTGCATGATCACATCTTGCCTCCTATGGAGGAAGCAGACAACTCTACAAATATGGTGTCCCTGCAGAGCCCCAACACTCAATCGGATGGGAAGGAGGATGAAGATGAGGATGAAGATGATGAAGATGAGGATGATGATGAGGAAGATGAAGACATGGAGGACTCTGATTTGGATGAGTGGGAGCTAGATCCACCTCGGCCCTTTGATCCTAATGATCTGTGTATGTTTAATGGCTGCAATGCATATAAACCATTTTTTTAAATATTACTATTTTTACACACTACAAATTATTAATTTGAAGTTTAAAAACTAATATTAAAGATCATTGTAGTCCTGTGTGTTTTTTTAAATATATTTATATAAAAAATTATATTTTAAATGCATTTATGTTCATCAACTCTCTGAGGTTGGAGGAAACCTTTTACAGGAAGCTTTTATCTGCACAATGGCAATGTGGCCGCTAAACCGCTAGTCCTTTCAACCAGACTAATGGAATATTCATTCCTCCTGAAAAAGGAGACAGGATTTGCCCAGAAAAAATAGAATTCCATTATATATAATAATTGCATATTAAAGGTAAATGCAAACAAACTAAACACTATCTTAAGCCACTGCAAACCCACTGATGGATATTACCTGTATTAGAGCTGTGGCTTTATTACACTAACCTGAAAATATTCTTATTAATGATTTATTTGTTCTTTTTTATGTAGGGTGTGAGGAATGCAACAATGCCCACCCCTCGGTGTGTCCCAAACATGGAGCCCTGCATCCAATCCCCAACCGTCCAGTACTAACCAGAGCCCGAGCGAGCCTGCCCTTAGTCCTGTATATCGATCGATTCCTGGGTGGTGTGTACTCAAAGCGTCGCATTCCAAAGCGCACCCAGTTTGGCCCATTAGAGGGACCGCTCGTTAAAAAGTCAGAGCTGAAGGACAGTTACATCCACCTGAAGGTAGGTGCGGCATTAACCATTTAATAGGTAGAGGGGGGGGGGAGGTCCGATTGTAATGGGCACCTTATAGCAGTTACGTCCACCTGAAGGTAGGTGTGGCATTAACCATTTAATTGGTGGGGGAGGTGATTGTAATGGGCGTATTTATACAATTAACCTTTGGGTAATTGTATAAATGTGCACTTAAACATCTTGGCAGGTGTTATCTTTTTTAACAGGTGTGTTTTCACTTCTTTGCATATTGCATTGCTGATTTAGTCCATCAATATAAATTATATAAGGGTAGTACAGTAAGTTTAGTTAGGGGGCTTTTAATGTATTTAACTGAAAGTAGTTAATAGGAACATTTTTATTCAACAATTCTGTGTTTAACAATGCAGTTAATAATATCACTAATATAACAAAGACCATAAATAGTGAGTGGGAGAAAAGCAATGTATGGCATTGTTCTGCTAGGTTATGATCCCACAGGGGATATCTCCTAACTGGAAGGCTTAACAACTAACTGATGCCCCAAAAGCTGAATGAAAGTCCTTATTAAATATATATGTGCTCAATAGTTTGCACACCCTGGCAGAAATTGTGAAGTTTTGTTATTTTATTTTGAAAATATGACTGATCATGCAAAAACAATGTATTTTATTGAAGGATACTGATCACATGAAGCCATTTATTATCACATCGTTGTTTAGTTCCTTTTTAACCCATAATGATAATAGAAATCACCCAAATGGCCCCGATCAAAAGTTAACATACTCTTGATTCTTAATACTGTGTATTGCCCCCTTTAGCCTCAATGACAGCTTGCATTCTTTTGTAATAGTTGTCTATGAGGCCCCTAATTCTTGCAGGTGGTATAGCTGCCGATTCGTCTTGGCAACATGCTTCCAGGTCATGCAAAGTCTTTGGTTGTCTTGCATGAACCGCACGTTTGAGATCTCCCCAGAGTGGCTCGATGATATTAAGGTTAGGAGACTGTGATGGCCACTCCACAACCTTCAACTTTTTCTGGTGTAACCACTGGAGGGTCAACTTGGCCTTGTGCTTAGGGTCATTGTCCTGCTCCAAAAGCGTCCCATGCGCAGCCTTCATGCAGAAGAATGTAAATTGTCTGCCATTACTTTCTCATAACATGCTGCATTCATCTTGCCATCAAACATAGTGCTTATAGTTGTGACCATAAAGCTCTATTTTGGTCTTGTCACTCCAAATTACAGTGTGCCAGAAGCTGTGAGGCATGTCAAGGTGTTGTCGACATATTGTAACCGGGCTATTTTGTAGCATTGACGCAGTAAATGCCTCTTTCTGGCATCTCGACCATGCAGCTTATTTTTATTCAAGTATCGTCGTATTGTGCTCCTTGAAACAAAAACTCTGCCTTTTTCCAGAGCAGTCTGTATTTCTCCTCAGGTTACCTGTGGGTTTTTATTTGTATTCCGAACAATTCTTCTGGCAGTTGTGGCTGAAATCTTTCTTGGTCTATCTGACCTTGGCTTGGTATCAAGAGATCCCCACATTTTTCACTTCTTAATAAGTGCTTGAACAGTACTGACTGGCATTTTTAATGCTTTTGAATATATTTTTATATATTTTTCCATCTTTTTATGAAGTTCTATTACCTGGTTATGCAAGTCTTTTGACAGTACTTTTATGCTCCCCTTGGCTCAGTGCCTAGTCTGCTGAGTGCATCCACGTGAGAGCTAACAAACTCATTGGCTATTTATACACGGACACAAATTCCAATTTAAAAAAAAGGCACAGGTTTGGGAAATTAACATTTTAATTGCCATTTTAACCTGTGGTTTTCACCTTGTGTGTCTGTAACAAGGCCAAACATTCAAGGGTATGTAAACTTTGGATTGGGGCCATTTGGGTTATTATTATGATTTAAAAAAGAGCCAAAAAACTAGGTTATATTAAATGGCTTCATGTGATCACTATCCTTCAATAAAATACATTTTTTGCATGACCCGTGATAATTTCTAAATTAATGTAAAAATGCATTTCTTCCAGGGAATGCAAACTTTTGAGCACAACTGTATGTGTGTGTATATTATATATATATATATATATGTGAATGCTGGAAATTATACCAAATAAAGGTCAAGTTGGACAACCACAAAGAATGTATATAATTGATGAAGTTCAGTATGTAGCCAATCACTAATGGAGATTATGTAGTTGAACCAAATGTTAGGCACCACTAAGGTTGCAGATAACTAACAACAAGACTCTGTTTAATAATAGCAATAAGAAAAGTGCCTAAAATATATTTTTTATTTGTATCCATTAAAAATGGTGAATTTTAAAAACTGTACACAGTTCTTCTTTTTTTTTTTTTTTTTTTCAAATAGTTTTCAGACAGTACAAAAATCGACAGTACATCAATACAATCATAATTCTCATATAACACTTGATTATAGATTCTAGTTCTGGTAAATTAACCAGTCACTCATGATACCAATGAACAATAAAGTTATTTAAAAATTATTTGCTATAAGCTAATAAAATCAATTTATTTCTAAACCGATTCAAGGGTACAGATATAAACCATATTATTCATTATTGCTAGTTGGACCTTGCGTTTAGATATTTTACCCATTTAGACCATTTCAGGGTCCTACTACTGTTATAAGTCTACCAAGTGTTTGGGCTATTCATTAATGCTCTATATAACAGACTTCAATGAAAGTCGTCAAAAAAGAAAATTAAAACAGTCCTAGATCCATCTACAGACAAATCAACTGCTACCACTAAACTCACACCTCCCACGGCTACCCGAGCTCTTAAACATATTCTCAGATCTAATTGCCTGATAGACAGTTGGAGGATAATGAACCCCACTGATCGAGAGTATACTTTTTACTCCCCCAGACATCTGTCACACTCCAGAATTGATTACCTGTTCATTCAACAACACCTATCACTAAACTTAGAAGCAGCTTCCATTCGACCCATTTCGTGGTCAGATCATGACCTGGTTCTGATCTCCCTGTCTGGACTTCTACCAGCGGGACGGTCCCCCTCGTGGGCACTAAATCCCTGTCTATTAAACGATCTAGTCCTAAGGGAAAAAATCAGCAGTGCAATTGTGGAATACTTCGGGATCAATAGTGGGGGTGAGGTAGACGGGGGAGGAGTGTGGGCAGCCCATAAGGCAGTGATTAGAGGAGTTTGTATTCAGCTAGGAGCAGCAGCGAAAAAAGCAGATAGAGTGCAAATTAGGGACCTCAATAGCAAGATCACAGAGTTACAATCACTATTTGCCAGGAATCATGATCCTAAGATCTACAATGAAATTCTGAAATACAAACACACCTTAAACACAGTGCTCAGGAAGAAGGTGGTCTCCATGCTACAACGTACGCAGGCCAGCTTCTTTATGAGCACCAATAAACCTGACAGTATGTTGGCCAGAAAGCTTAAAGCACAGAGGGCGGACTCATTCATCCCAAAGATATTTACTAAAGGGAAAGGCCCGGTCTCTAAACCAGACCAGATTGCTGATGTCTTTCGACAATTTTATACAGAACTGTATTCCGCCCCCTCTCACTCAGGATCCTACTCTCACAAATTGATGAATTTCTTTCTGGGATTCAGCTGCCACAAATTGAGGAATCACAGGCAGAGACCCTAGCAGACCCCATAACTGCTGAGGAAATTAAACAGGCTATTAAGGCCACGAGATCACATGCAGCACCTGGTCCGGATGGATTCACAAATTTTTATTATAAACAATACATTGATCTCTTGCTACCGCACCTCCAAGAATTATTTAACAGTTTCCTTTCTGGTTCTTCATTCAGACCAGAATTTCTAGAGGCTAAAATTATCGTAATACCCAAAGAGGGGAAAGACCCAGCACAGTGCGGTAGTTATAGACCGATCTCATTGATCAACACGGACCTCAAACTATATTCCAAAATAATGGCAAACAGATTGGCCCCATTGTTGCCGGACGTGATCCATCCGGACCAGGTAGGCTTCATCTCAGGTAGAGAAGCACCCGACAACACCAGGAGAATCTTTAACCTGATAGACTTGGCTACCAGAGAGGATATCCCGCTAATGCTCCTATCTTTAGACGCCGAAAAGGCATTTGATAGGATAGACTGGACTTTAAAGTGGAAAACATTGGCGAAGTTTGGTCTGGGGGACGGCTTTTTGAAGGGCATTATGCCTTTATACAGCGATCCCAGAGCATGTATTATATATCAGGGATTTGTGTCCAAACAATTTAATATTACTAGGGGAACTAGACAGGGCTGCCCACTCTCCCCCTTGCTCTTCGCCCTTAGTCTTGAACCATTGGCAGCGGCAGTTAGAAATTGTCCAAACATTAAAGGAGTGCAGATTGGCCCTAATGAGCATAAGCTCAACCTTTTTGCAGACGATATCATGCTGTCACTTACAGATCCAATACCAAGCCTGCCTAATTTATTCCAATTGCTCACAGACTTTGGCAGAGTGTCAGGGTTCAAAATCAACACTAACAAGAGCATAGCCCTCAACATTACACTACCCCAAACGGTGAAACAGAACTTAGAAAACAGCTTTCCCATAAAATGGGCACCCAAACAGATAACTTATTTGGGTATTCATATTCCGCGGTCTATAGCGTTGGTATACGAGGCAAATTTTCCTCCTGTCTTTAACAGAATCAAGGCAGATATCTCCAAGTGGTCCTTCCTTAACATCTCATGGTTGGGCAGAATAAATTCCATCAAGATGAATGTGATTCCCAAATTATTATACCTATTTAGGACAATCCCAACCCCGATCAGGTTACCCGACCTTAGAGTGTTGCAAAAAACACTTTTTAAGTTCGCATGGAATAACAAGAAACCAAGAATTAATAGAACCACAATGTGTGCGCCTAAACAGAAAGGGGGGCTAGCCTTCCCTGATCTAATCAAGTATTATAAGGCCACTAGATTAGCTCAAACCACGACCTGGTTTAAAAAAGAGGCCATACCGGTGTGGGCAGACATAGAGAGGCAACTTCTAGAAGACAAGCATTGGGTACTATCGCAGGTTTTATGGCTTAGCTTAGGTCGGGACCTACGAACAGGAGAGTTACCAATTTGTATTAGCCACTCTTTGAAATTATGGAAAGACCTGAACAGAAGGGTGGACCTCCTGAGCGTGGGTTCTGGCTTGATTCCACTATGGCAATCACACAAAGGTCAGCACCTCAATAAATTTACCCAGATGAAATGGTGGATAAAGAACAAAATAACAATTGTGGCAGATACCTGGGTGACCTCACAAAGCAACACATCGTCAATTATCACTGACATAATTCAGGTGCCACATAGAGAGTGGCTTAATCTGATGGCAATTAATGAGACACTAACACACTCTACGAAAATCAACAAATATCACACCAAATCTCCCTTTGAGAAATGCTGTATCAACAATCCCGGAGGTAAGGCCAATATAGCCATCATTTACAATCAGATGGTGTCTCTCACCAACAGGGTTAAACCACATTACCAAACTGCATGGGAGGCTGACTTGCAGGTAACTCTAGACGACAGCCAATGGAATAAGATCCTAAAACAAGCCAATACCTCTTCACTAAACGTGACACTAAAAGAAAACTCTTTTAAGACAATAATGAGGTGGTACCTTACACCAGCAAGACTCCATCTTCTGAACAAAACACACCCTGACACATGTTTTAGGGGCTGCACAGACACTGGTACACTGATTCACATGCTGTGGGAGTGTCCGAAAATAAGACCCATATGGACAGCAACATACGACCTATTAGAAACACTTTTGGGGACAACAGTAACACAAAAGCCTGAGGAAGCTTTGCTAGGCCTTCCAATTACGGGGCTATTCAAATCAGAACAATGTTTAACAACACAAATATTTTTGGCCACGAGATGCATCATAGCTAAACACTGGAAACTTACCTCCCCTACTCACATTGAAGTACTTCACAAAATCAGGTTCATTCGGGCTATGAGCTCACTTTCAGCTGAAATTGATGAAAGATACCGTCGATGGGCCTCCTGCTGGGACTTATGGACTCTACGAGGTCCACAGTAAGGTTCGTGTGAACTACTTTTATGGGTTGACCTGATGTTTGATCTATGGTTTCACCTTACTGTACCTCCTAGACACATGTCTGCTTTGAGGAATGTATATATGTTCAAGACCTTGTGTGACTTTATATATATATATGTTTTACATGTTCATGTGTTATTCTAACCAAAAAAGAAAAACTTTGAAAGAAACTTTTTGATATATCTTGTTGATACTTGAGAGATTTGTTATATGATTTGCTGAACTTACGATGTTCTATTTGTTTATTCTTTCAATAAAAAAGTTAATTATAAAAAAAAAAAAAAAAAAATTAAAGAAAAAGAGAAAAGAAACAAAAAATAAAAATAAAATACTGGCCAGAAAAGGAGTAGGGGGGAGGGGGGGAAAACTATAATTAAACACTCCAGAAAAAGAATTACCCCTATCAGTTATACTTCTTATCCCATACCGTCCACTTTTTAAGAGGGAGTTGGGACATCCCGATTTCCTCAATATTTCTTTCTAATATACGCGTTTTACTAATTTTTATCAGGATTTCTGACCAAGTGGGAACTTTTTCTTGTTTCCAATATGAGGCAATGGATTTTTTTGCTGCCATGAAAATCTGTATTAAAAAAGCTTTTATTTCCAACGTAGCTTCCTTGGAAAAGATATAAAATAAAGATATTTCCCCCTTAAAGGGTAGATCTATCCCGAAGGTTGATTTTATTTGAAAAAAGCATTCTAACCACCAACTTTGTAGTATTGGGTAATCCCGCCATATGTGACGGTGTTCCTTTTTGTCCACATTTCCGCCAACAGAATTTGGCTTAATTATTTTTTTTTTAATCTGGGAAACTCTTAAAGGTACATAATACCACCTATTTATGATCTTAAAATAAGTTTCTTTGTGAGATGCATTTTGCAAGAATTTATCTGTGGTAGAGAAGGCTGAGACCCAAGTCTCTAAAGACCATTCCTTTCTCACCTCTTTTCCCCATATTTTTATGCTAGATGTTTTAATTGGGATCTGCTTATTTTTAATCATGTTGTGACACTTGGCCATTAAATTAGATTTGTCTTTATCTAATATTAGTTTTTCACAGTCGGCTTTCTTCTATTTTCTAAAATAAACACCTGAGACTTCAGCTGTTCACACATTCGATAATATTCTAGCCACAATGAGTTATGTAATTTTATATTTAACCGTTAATTCCTTAAAGGAGCTGAAAGAGCCATTTTGGAAGAGGTCTCTTAGATTTGCTGCCCCTTTTTTAGCTAGAATTTCCAAAATAGGAATATCCAATTTCCGAGCCAAAGTGTCCAGTGTAGTTATTGGACTTGGAAAAGAAATTAAGGTATATTTTGAGTTCAATTTATCCCAATATTTGAAATAATTTCTTAGTGTTTCTCCCATAGATTCTAATCTAATGGAATCCAAAATTTATTTATTTATTTTTGTAAAATTATGCTTTGTAGGACTTTTTTTGCAGTAATTTCCTTTTCAATTTGGAACCAGTGCCTGGATTCCACTTGGTCATTCCATCTAATTATATGTGCTATAGTTATTGCTTCTTGAAACATCTGAATGGAGGGGTACGCCATACCACCTTTTTTAAATTTATTAGTTAGATTTATTGTTTTAATTCTCATTTTTTTGCCTTTATGAATGAACTTATCAAGAGTATTTTGAAATGTTTTTTTATATGAAAATTTGAAAAATGATAGGGTATACTTCTCATTAAATATGTTATTTTGGGCACTAAGAAATTTTTTGTTGCTATAATTCTTTCCGACCATGAATCATATAAATTTCTCCACCTTTCTATGGAGGCTTTTAGATTTATCATAGTCCGCTTAAAATTTTGCTCAATTGTCTGTTTAAACTCTGAATGTATTTCTATGCCCATATGTTTTATATTTTTTTGCCATGTATATGAAAAATGAGTCTTTAAATATCTGCTTTCCTCTTCTTTCTGATTTTATCATCAGTGCTTCAGATTTGGATAGATTTAGTTTGTAATTTGAAATCTTGCTAAATTCTCTTATACATTGTTGGAGATTTGCAATAGATTTAACCGGATCTTCAAGAGAAAGAACGACATCATCTGCAAACATTGATACTTTATGTTCAGTGTCTCCCACTTTTATACTTTGGATGCCTTTGCTTTCTCTAATGGAAGTTGCTAGTGGTTCCATTAGGAGTGCAAAGATAAGAGGGGACAAGGGATATCCCTGTCTAGTCCCGTTAGACATATTAAAACTTTCCGACTTAAATCCAAGGCCCACGACAGAGGCAGACAGGGCCCCATAAAGGGCCTTAATTGCCCTAGAGCCCAAATCGCCAAGGCCAAATTTAGCCATGACTAGGTCCATATAGTCCCATCCTACTCTCTCGAAGGCCTTTTCTGCATTCAAAGATAGAAAGACGGTTGATCTCTTATTTAATTTGGCATAAGATACAAGATTAACTAATCTTCTGACATTATCTGTCCCTTGTCTACTTACTATAAAGCCATTTTGATCTTTGTCTACCAAGGAATGAATTACTGTATTCAATCTATTTGCCAGAACTTTAGCGTATATTTTGATATCGGTATTGATAAGAGAGATTGGATGAAAATCTTTACAATCAATACATTCTTTCTCTTTTTTAGGGATAGTTATGATGTATGTCTGAAGCATTTCTTTTGGGGTACTGCCTATCTTTTTGATTTCATTAAATGATCTAGTTAGATCAACTATAATTTATTTTTGAAATATCTTATAGTAGGAGATAATATAACCACCTGGGCCTGGTCTGAGGTGATCTTTAATTTTGAAATTGCATCTAATATTTCTTTTTCAGATATAGGTTTATTCAAAGTTTCCAATTTTTCGGGGGAAATTCTTGACATATGTATTTTATCCAAAACATTTTGGGTTTCAATTACTTTAGGTTTAACAGCTTTCTCAGCCAGATTGTATAATTCAGAGTAGTATGCAGCGAATACTTCTGCTATTTTGATAGGATTCGAAGTAGTTACACCTTGATGATATCTAATTTGATCTATTCTTTTTTGGGTAGTATTAAATCTATATTTACTTGCCAGGAATTTAGTTGCCTTATTACCCAAGTGATGTAAACGTTTCTGGAAAGCCCATCTAGAATTATCTATTTTAATTTGCTCTATAGTGCTAATCTGTTTTTGTAAATCCTTAATCTGTTCCATACTTGATGAACGAGGGTTCTTTTTATTTTCTTTTATCAGCTTTAGTTAACTTAATATTTAAATCCCTTAGCGGGGTTCCATTTTTTTTTTCATTTGGGCCTGCATTTTTATATAAATTCCTTGTATATATGCCTTGTGTGCCAGCCATACAGTTGTATTAGATACTACAGATTGTCTATTAAGATTAAAAAAATCCTCAATCTCTTGTTTCAGTTTTCCTTTACATCCCTGGTCTTTCAACAAGGAATTCTTCAGTTTCCAGGAGGGAGGAGCATTTGCTTTTATTCCTATTTTAAATGTAGCAGTTATTAAACTATGATCCGAATAATTTATTGGGTCAATTTCAGCTTTAATGAGTTTAAGTGCTAATTCATTAACAAATATATAATCTATTCTGGAGTATGATGCATGTCTAGCGGAATAAAAGGTATCGTTTTTTCCGTAGGGTTAAGGCAACTCCATGAATCAAAAAGACCAAATTTATATATCTTATTCAAATTACTTGTTCTTTGTGTTGTATTTTAATTGTCTTTCGATCTTATATTCATTTTTCGATCTAAACTAGGGTTGAGAACATCATTAAAATCTGCACAAATTATTAATATGCCAGAAAAATATTTCTTCAATTAGTTGAATTTTTTATTAACAAATTTACTCTGACCTTTATTTGGAGCATAAATATTTAAGATCTTAATATTATTAATTAAACCTGTTCAGAGAGAGAAACGGCCTTCTGGGTCAGATACCGAAATATCTTCCTTCCAGTTTAGTTTTTTTTTTTTTAGGAAGATTGCTGTACCTCTTGTTTTTTTTCACATATTTTGAATTGCTAACCAAAACAAATGTATTGTTGTTGTACTCCATCCCTTTCCCCTTATGGCTATGGGTCTCCTGGAGACATACTATGTCCGCATTTTTTTTTATAGAAGGCATTAAAAAATAACGTTCTCTTTTCCTGAGTGTTTAGTCCTTGGACATTTTGGCCTAGCACTCTCAAAGTCATTTAAGAGAACCAAGCATCTACAATAGGTATTTTTAGAGTAGTTAAGCATATCAACCAAACATCATAACAAGATAGAACTTGATACCCTTTAGAAGGGAACTTTTCCCTCTCCCCCATAGCTACCCACCTATAAAAAGAGAGGAAACGGGGAGAAGGAAATGACAAATTTTTCCTAAGTTCAGTCAATCCTTGGCTGCCCTCAGTGGTGCAAATTCATAAGTAATCTCGGACCAGCCTTACAATATCAAAGAGAAATTCATTATCACTACCATAATAGTTGGTTTCAACGAATCCTGACTTTTCTATAATCGCCCTTTCTTATTCTAAAGAAGCCTATATCTCCCTTTTTATAGTTGCTTCTCTCTATTAACAAAGCTCTCAAATATAGTTCTGCAAGTATGTATACTATGTTATACAAACTTTCAACAATTATAACGGTCATGTAGAAATAACAATTGCAATTTTAATAATATCTTTCTTGCTACAATGACTTCTAACTTAATATAAAGCGGTACTACAGCTAATAATAATATAGTGCTATAACTAATCTAATACCTAAGGCTAACCGGCTATCTGTCCCTGTTGGTTAGCCGTGTGACGGACACCCAATTTCTGGTCACTAGTCTATCTGTAAGTTAAAGCACTTCTTAGAATGGCATCATATGAGGGAGATAAGATTGATTGGATTCAAGAGCTAGAAACAGAGAGCAGTTCCATACGCACATTTTATCGAACTGAGTGAAACTTTTAGCATGAGGAGTATAAATAATATATATGCCATATCAAACTGATTCATTGCAACAGCATAAAAAATAGGTTTCTAAATCTCCGGCACTGAGTATAAATATTGCTAGGTCTTTGCAGCAACATTAAAACAAAGCTTGTGTCTTTTTGTAGCAATATAAAGCAACATTAAACAAAATTAGCATTTTTGTAACAATATAAAGCAATGCCTATCCACTTAAATACCGGTGCGATTAGACTATAAACTCAAGATAATGCTCAGATGTATTTTTTTATTTTTTTTTTATTTTTTTTTTTAAACTACGTTTTTAATGTTCTTGAAATACTGTTTTATTTGTTACTAAATAAATGAGTAGTACAGCTGCACTTTTTAAGTTCAGTAGGTTGATTAGCTAAGTGATGCACATTACTAGATTTTACTGCATTTTGTCTGCTGTCTCTGATATATCACTTTTGTATTGCACAATATCACTATTTCAATCTTGCGTGTTATTTGGAGTTCAGCTGCACCAGCCAATGTACCAAGCTTAGGGGGGCAACTTGTCGTGTTCTGGAAGGGACCATAAATTGCAAGCCCCCTTAAGTGATTTTGTACTCTCCACTGTAATTGTAAATGTCCATTTTATTTAGAGAAGAAATCTGGAGAAACTAAAAGAAATTAGCAGATTTCTTTTTGTTTTTTATGAATTAATGTGTTTTTTTGTTTCTTTGTTTGCTTGTTTCCAGGTCTCCTTAAACAGTAATGTCAATTTAGAGGGGGCATTTCAGGAAGATCTCTGGTTTGAGCTGTCAGAGGAAAGTCTCTGCAATTGGATGATGTTTATACGGCCGGCCCAGAATCACCTGGAGCAGAACTTGGTAGCTTATCAGTATGGCCAACATATCTATTACACCACAATAAAGAATGTGGAACCCAAACAGGAGCTGAAGGTACCTGACATGCTTATACTAAAACAAATGGCAGAATATGTTGATATCTATCTGCACTCTCAAGATTAGAGTGACACAGCAAAGGTCCAATTTATTGCAGAAATCATAGATAGATTTATTATTATTATTATCCTTTTATATTCTGTAGCCCTATACACAGTTTACTTACTAGGCAAATACAATATTAACACATTGCAAAAGAATGGGGGGCATTGTCTTTGATCTTAAAATCAACAAACCAAATCTTGAAAACTTGCAATCTAAAGGGTTTGGGTGTGATAAAAGACAGTGACAAATACAATATGGCGGTGTGTAAGGCAATAGACTCAGGCAAGTGGAGGTGCATGTGTATTGCACCAAAGATTGTAGATGTGAGTGATATTATAGTGTGCAATTGTGCGTATTAAGAGTTCTTTAAAACATTTTTTTTTTTTTTTAGTTAGGTTTTGAAGCAGGAGGATAGTCTAGTAGAGAGATGCAAGGGGTTCCATAGAGTAGGGTCAGCACAAGAAAAGTCCTGAAGGCCTGAGTGAGAGGAGGTGGTAATAGAGGATGAAAGAAGAAGTTCATTCGCAGAGAGAAGAGGGTCGGTAGCAGAGTATTTTGAGATCAGAGATATAAGAGGTTGCAATATTGTTGAGGGCTTTATACGTTTGTGTCGGTCACTCCACTGGCTTCCCTTAGACTCCAGAATAAAATGTAACTTCATGACTCTAACATATAAAGCCCTCAACAATATTGGGTGTGGTAGATGAGTGTAGTGGAGACATAAAAATAAATATAATTGTAATTGGTTCCTATTAAATAGTTTGAGTGGGAGTGCTAGGTAACTGATCTTGATCATAGAGTATTTTAAACATAAATTACATAAATATTCCTCCAAATCTCTTATTGTCTTTATCTTCTGTAACTAATTATCTCTCATAGTTGGAGTGATAAGACACAAGAGCATGGCCACAATACGATTTTAACACTTAATTATCTGTGTGACTATTATTGTGTATCCAGCTGAGAATGAACTTGTGGTTTATCGAAGCCCCCCCCCCCCCCCCCCCCCGCCACTGTTTAGATAATTAATTATTAATTTGAATTAAACTTGCTAAGAGAGATGTTGAGGCAATAACAATCAGTTAAACTTATATTTATTCTGTACCTTTCCATTTCTACAATAGCTGGGACCTTTGTTATGTCTTTGACAGGTTTACATTTTCAGTAACTGATGACTTGTTTTGCTGTATATTAACCAGGTTAGGTGCATTATTGCACATTTTATGTTACGGACTCCCACATGCAGACGTAACATAAATAAAGTACATAAAAGCAAATAGATACACAGGGATATTATATACCTAGTAACATCCAGGAACCTTCCATATCCCTTTAAAAGTCGCTTATTGACTGGACCCACAACTGCTGATTCCATTAAATAAGTGACAAGGCTGATAGAGTCCTTGGCCAGCTATTATGATTATATCAATTAAGTCATAACAGCTTATGACTGAGTATAGGAAGAACATCTTCTTGACTTGCCTGATACACATTTCACAGCAGAATACACTAAGTAATAGGAAGGCTCCTTGTAGTCTTGCCTAATACACTTTTTGAAAAAATGTTTTAATCAATCTGATTACATACTTATCTAGATTACTTGCTGCCTGTAATAATTTGGTTATTCATTTTAAAAATGTGTAGTATTTGTGGTTCCTTTAATAATTACGCACAATTTCTGAATTGCAGCAATATTGACATTTGCAAGTCTAGATGGGCAATTTGCCTTCACAATATGAAATACTTTGTCTCCCCCAGGTCTGGTACGCTGCCTCGTATGCAGAATATGTGAATCAGAAGATACATGATATCTCACAGGAGGAGAGGAAAGGTAGGTCACTGAGATAGAGAGAGAGAGTGTGTGTGTGTATGTATGTATGTATATATATATATATATATATATATATATATATATATATATATATATATATATATATATAAATTAGTATATTAATGGGAAGAAGGCGAGGGAGTAAGCTATAGGACCATTACAATGTGACACAGGCTGAATGATCATTAGTCACCAGGAAAAGGCAGAGGAGCTAAATAGGTTTTTTTACTTCGCTTATACACAATGGAGGTACCAGTGGTTGGGACACTGCAACATGGGGCTACACTACCTTCGCCGAAAAATTGGTTAACTCAGGAAGAAATCCAAAAGAGGTTGGAAAAAATAAATGTTAATAAAGCCCCAGGTCCTGATGGAATACATCCAAGGGTACTGAGAGAACTGGGCTCTGTAATAGCCAATCTATTATATTTAATTTTTCAAGATTAACTCAACACAGGGTCTCTGCCAGATGACTGGAGAAAGGTAGATGTGATACCTATATTTAAGAAGGGAGCAAGAGCAAATACGGAGAGTTATAGACCAGTGAGCCTCACATCTGTAGTTGGGAAGCTTTTAGAAGGGTTAATAAGGCATAATATACAAGAATATGTCTACTTGAACAGGATTATACGTAGGAGTCAACGTGGATTTATGAGGGATAGGTAATGTCAAACAAATCTAATTAGTTTCTTTGAAGAGCTTAGTAGGAACTTGGATCAATGCAACTCAGTGGATGTAGTTTTTTAGGTTTTGCAAAGGCTTTTGATACAGTGCCACATGGAAGACTATTGCGCAAACTAAGGGATACATGAATTGCAGTAAATATCTGCTCATGGATTGAGAGCTGGCTAAAAGACAGGAGGCAAAGGGTTGTTGTAAATGGAACATACTCAGATTGGACTAGTGTGGTAAGTGGGGTTCCTCAGGGTTCAGCATTAGGTCCTCTCCTTTTTAACATTTATTAATTACTTTAAGGTGGGACTGGAAAGTAGTGTCTCCATTTTCGCTGATGACACAAAAGTTGTGCAAGGTAGTTAAATCAGATAATGATGTACTTTCCCTCTTAATGGATTAAAATAAAATTAAGGAATGGGCATCTAAATGGCAGATGAGATTTAATACAAATAAATGTAAAGTTATGCACCTGGGAAGGAAAAAATAGCCATGCAATTTATAATCTTAATGGAGCAAATGTAGGGAAATCAGATATTGAAAGGGATTTGGGAGTGCTTGTGGACAACCACCTAGGTATTTGCAAAAGGCAAATAAAATATTAGCATGCATTAAGAATGGTATTGAAGCAAGCGAAGCAAATATAATTCTGCCACTATACAAATACCTAGTATGCCCTCATTTGGACTATGGAGTACAGTTTTGTGCACCACTTCATAAAAAGGACATTTTAGAGTTGGAAAAGGTACAGAAAAGGGCAACAAAACTAATAATGGTAATGGAGGGGCTAAGTTATCAAGAAAGACTAACTCTAAAAGGCATCTAAGAGGAGATATGGTTAGCTTGTATAAATACATCCAGGGTCAGTATAAAGATTTGTCGGGGGAGCTTTTTGAGCCAAGAGGTTTTTGACATCTCTTGAGGTTAGAAGTAAAAATATTCCACCTTTAAAGAAAGAAACGGGTTCTTCACAGTAAGGGTGGTTAATCTGTGGAATTCTCTACCAGAGGAGGTGGTGACAGCGGATTCAATAGCTAACTTTGAAAGGGGACTGGATATATTTCTAATTTAAAAAGGGAATTCAAGGTTATCCTGGATAATTCGAGACATAGTATTGATCCAGGGAGGAATCCTGTCACCAGTATCTGGGTCAGGATGCAATCCTTTTTTTCTTTTTTTTCCTTTGAGACGATTGGCTAAGTTTCACTTTCACTTTTTTTTCTGTTTGCCTTCCCCAGAAAAATCTATTAATTATTAATAAAAAATAAAATAATTGTTGATTAATAATTAACAATTAATTAACAACTATTTAATAACTAATCCGCATATTGCAGATCAGAGGAGATATTAAAAGGTTGAACTTGAGATATATATATATATATATATATATATATATATATATATATATATATATATATATAAATATACACATACACACACACACAGCAGACATAGGCTAAAAGGAAGCCATGTTTGAAAATGGCTATGGATTGAAGAGCAAGGCATTTGTGGGTGCATTTGCACCCCAGCTCAGTTCCCAGAATGCAGTGTAATAACAGTTTTTCTCAGAATTCTCAGCTGGAAGCAGGTTTCTTAACTTGCTTTAAACATACAAATGTGAACACAGATTTACTATATATAAAATATATATATATATATATATATATATATATATATATATATATATATATATATGTGTGTGTAAACACATTTTTAGGTCTCGGAGCATAATAAATAGATTTAAATATGTAACTGCTTTTGAGAGTCCTATCGCTGGCATCCAATGAGCAGTAATCCAGATATATAAGTGGAGTGTAAAATTGTATATTTTTTTTAGTGCAGTGGAAAGTATACATTTTTTATTTTCCATTACTAATTAATAATTATTAATTTAATGAACGTTAATAATTAATTTGGAATGAATAAATGTATTTGGAAGTGCGAAGCATTAATGCATTCATAAAGTAACGGCAGTGTAAAATACGCTATTTAGGTATTTTTTATAAAATATATATATATTTTTTATAATAATCAATTACTTAATAAATGCATATACTTTACCTATTTGTAATTAATATATCCAGCAATCAATATCCTGACGAGCTAACAATCTTTTTATTTTCCTGCAGCATACAATGTACAGTTGGACTGTTGCTACCCTGAGGAGAAAGTGTCAGCAATGTGCCAATTGTGCAAAATAAATAGGCTGCGTGCGCGAGGCCAAACCGTTTGTTTAGTCGGGTAAAGCGCCATTTTAGATTCGTAATGTTATTAGTTGCAAGTTAGTGTTGTAAAATGGAGGCGATTGTCTATGTGTTTTAGATTGTAAGTAGAGAGTTTCAATCTTGTAGAGTGCTTTGGGTAAAAAATAACTTTCTACAAAGATTCTAAGCTCAAAACAGGGCCCTTCATCTTCTGCAGTTTGTTAAAATTATATTTTTCCCTATTCTTTTCCCCTGTATAGTGCTACAGAGTATGTTGGCGCGTTACAAATAAAAGTTACGCGGCTCGTAATAATGTTACGCAGCTCGCCCGCATTTTCCGTTCTTTGTAATAGTGTATTTTATACCACGTACGTTCCTGGGAAAAAGTGGTACGCTGCCGGTGTTTTGCGTGTTTAGGTGTCGTGAAGCCTTGTTTTTTTATTTTTTTTCGCCCCACATTTTTTTTTTCGCTTAGCCGAATTTTAGAGTGCCGAAAGTTGGCAAATTCGGCTTAAATTCGCGTTCAACCACACTCCCAGACGTCCTGGCTGTCTCCCTGTGCTGTGTGTGTTTTTTTTACATTTTTTTTTTTTTTTGTGTGTGTTTTTCGATTTGCGTTGTTCAGCCATTAACTTTGTATTTTTCCAACTCCGGAATTTTTTTTTATAAGTCCCTAGTTCCTCAATTGCTTGCAGCCTAAGGCAATCCCGAGTTTCCTAACTCGTTGGAGGCTACGTCCTGCGTGTTTCAATGCCTCAACTGCTCGCCTTGCTTTGCGAGGCTTGCAGGCGATGAACGCCTTTGGCGCTCATCGCCTAAGTACTCTGAGTTTCAATGCCTCAACTGCTAATTTTCAATGCCTCAACTGATCATTTTTGTAATCAATAAATTGTAAAGGTGCTTATACTGATCTATGCTACTGAAAACATTATGAAAGTTGGATATTACGGCACCCTTTTTAAAGGAATAGTGTAGCTACATATTTTCAGTAAACTGTTTTAAAGAGAGATTTCCTAATACAGTTAATAATTTTAGTATCTTTTTTTTATTTTTTATAAGCAATTCTCCTGCAGTGGAAGTTATTCCAAGACTTTGAATGTGGCAGCTACAACTGCCAGCGTTTTTCATTACAATAACACAGCTTGGTCTTCTGTCTCCTGCTTTCTCAGGGAAAATGGATCAAAACCGTAAAGAACATTTTACACATAATAATATATTTAAAGGCTGTTTTTATTTATAATGGATATAATGTTTCTATAAGTCAAATCCGTAAATAAAAGTTTAGCTATTCAAAAGTAATTTTGTCCTTTTTTATCAACAAAGAACAGCATATCATTTTGATTTATTAAGTAATTTATATGAACAATATTGTCTCTCTAACATTTATTTATTATTATTTCTTATTTATTTATGACAGTTCTGCGGGAACAAGAGAAGAACTGGCCTTGTTATGAATGCAACAGGCGCTTCATGAGCTCTGAGCAACTCCAGCAGCACCTGAACACTCATGATGAGAAGCTGGACTTCTTCAGCAGGTACACAGGTTCCAAAGTGCTGTCTAAATAAAAAAAATGTTTTCCCTTCAACGAAGTTGCATTGAAAGGCAAAACTATCTTCAGTTTCTAGGGTTTAAACTGCCCTTATTAGGGCAGTTGATTGCAGTTTTCATTATTTTTTAAAAACATTATTTTTTTACTAATTATTGGAGGAAATATAAATTACTCAATTTACTTTGATCTCATATTTATTTTATTAGAGAATGCACAATAAGAATATACAAAATAGCACAATTTATTTATCAATAGGTCCGTTTCAACTGACTTGTAAAGATCTGAACTTAAAACAACAATACTCTTATCTGCATCGTCCGGTAGTGCAGCCAAAGTGAAATGGAGAAGCTGCAAAAACATTTTAATATAATGCTGTTTTTTAAATTGCTTTTAAATGCTTCATTGTTGGTTTTTAAAGCCCTCAAACTGTTTACATTGACTGTTGTTTGGAGTTCAGCTGCACCCGCCCATATACCTAGCTTAAGGTGACAACTTGCCAGGTCCTGGAAAGGGCCATAAATTACTCTCTTCACTGTAATTCTAAATGTCCATTTTATCTGAGGGGTATACCTGGATACTGACTTTTAAAAATAAATACAATTTTTATATCTTTTTTGCAGACCGTAAGTATTTGTGAGAAGCTTCTCCTTTATTTATTTTTTTAGCCTATGCAGACATGGACTTTGTAGGGCAGAATGTACAATGTAGTGTCCTATCCTATCGGAGAATACATCTCCGAAGCATGTTGCAGAATGTTGGTGAGAGATGGTTACTGATTAGTTAGTATGAGACACAGCAAGTGCAACAGAGTCTGCGTCTGCATACACTGCAATGGGCAGACCCCCATACAGGATTTATTTGTGATTTTAGGCATTACAAACTGAGCTTATAAGCACGTCTTAATAAAATAAACTACATTTAAGTAATAGATACACAGGTATATTATATACATAGTAACATCAGCAACCTTAATATACCTCTAACTGAAATTTGCTAGTCAAATTGATTGACCTGCCCTATATCTTTTTTTAAGATTTTTTTTTAACAATTTAGGGTGAGTTTTTTCCTGAGATCCCCAGATAGCTCAGCTTTAATATTGATTCTAATAATTTCTACTCCGTATTGGGATGATTATTAATGTTAATAAAGGGGAATGTTGAGTTTTTTTTCTTTCTCCTTACAGAACAAAGGGACGGGGCCGAGGTCGGGCAAGAAGAAAATTTGGTCCAGGGAGGAGACCAGGGAGACCTCCGAAATTTATGCGGCTTGATATCCCCAGTGAGAATCCTGAAAAGTGTGATCTAGGAACACAGGTATCCTTTGAATTCCAAACCACTGTGTTTTGCAAATATATTGGAAAAAAAAAAGTGCGTTTGTGTTCATATTTGGACAGCTAAAAATAAGTTAAGACACCAGTTCCTGTTTAGAATTCCAAGAAATACAGTTATTGCACTGCACTTTGGGAAACTGGACATGAATGTTCAAATGAGTCCACAATGCAATTTGACACATACATTAACTGGCACAATAGCTTTGCCTGAGTTAGTGATTGAGACTCGCTCCTTACTTTCTCTTACAGGATCTGCTGCAGTTTCCCTCTAAGAGTCAGTATGAGGACACTCGACACTCTGATTTGAACGGACTGGACCAGACTGAATTGTCTCTGAGCTCCAGCACACAAGGGGCTCTTGAACCACAGAATGAGAGTCACATCTTACAACCAGTGCAACAGGAACCGAGTGCTCCAGTAGCAACACAAAGCTGCCTAACCACTGAAGACATGCGACGGGCCAAGCGCATCCGGGTAAGACCAATAAGTATCTTTTGGTCTGATTTACAACTAATTGTTTTCATATTAATGACAAAGGAGCTTATTTAAAGATGTTGTTATGATCGTTATTCATTCTATTTTCAAAATCCTCATACATTATTTCCAGTTTTGTTTATGTCTATATATATTTTCGTACATACTCTAATACCAGGCTTAAGTCTACCTTAAATTCCATGGAAAGATTAAAAACCCTACATAGTAACACCTCTTTCTCTCTTCTCTTGCTAATCACTCAGATGGAATTACAGGTAGGTTCTTTATAAATATATACCCATGTCAGAGTTTGCTGGTTAAGTTATAGGACCACATAAATATCCATATCTGCTCTGTGCCATTAGATGTGGAAAATACATGTGGAAAAAGTGTTTTCCTTTTAAAAACTGATTCTGTATTCACAGAGTTATGATCAATAGTAGTCAGGCTATTTATTAGTATTGCCTCTGCCTGAATAAGTATTGAGCTCTGTACCAAGCAGTACATAATAAATATTAATTAGAATCAGGTGTAGAAGCTTTTTAATCAGGCACTGGCTACATGATTTGTAACTACTTTTTTATATTCTAGCAGCTAGTGAAGAAACTGATCAGATAGCACAGTAGCTAATGCTGCAGTCTGTGGTTCTGAAGGTCCTAGGTTCAAATCCTCCTATAGACATAATCTTCTTTTGCTGTTTAAAAATTAACTTTAAGTTATACAATAAGAGGTAGTTGTCTTTTTTTCCACATGATTTTCTACCCTCTAACTGGTGGCTATTTTTTAAAAGTTAATTTTGCCCATGTGATGAAAGTGTCTTGTCGCTTAATATATTGCTTTTTCATATATTCCGATGCTCACATGAGTAACTATGGTTATTTGTCGTCTTACAGAACGCCGCTCTGCAGCATCTGTTTATACGCAAGTCGTTCCGGCCCTTTAAATGCCTCCAGTGTGGAAAAGCCTTTAGAGAGAAGGACAAGTTGGACCAGCATCTGCGCTTCCATGGACGAGATGGCAATTACCCCCTGACCTGTGACATCTGCAACAAAGGCTTCATCAGCGGCCACTCTCTGGAGAACCACATGAAGTTCCACCTGGATCAGAAGACCTATTCCTGCATCTTCTGCCCGGAGTCTTTTGACCGCTTGGACCTACTTAAAGACCATGTTGATGTGCATGTCATTGATGGCTGCTTCAGCTGCCCCACATGTAAAAAACGCTTCCGGGATTTTATACAGGTCAGGAACTAAATTCTGTTTAGTGAGGAAAGTAAAGAAGTAGAATGTCCTCCCAGCTTCTATCACTGTTTTGCCCACGATAAGCTAAAGGATGATGTGGTTATTAGCCTTCCCAGAAAATCAAATTCATAGCATGAGTTTGATACCGGCCCCACACCGATTGAGATCCATTTAAGGTTGAAACAGTGACAGTCTGTGGGTAGGTTTCCTAACTCGTGAATAATCCATCCTATGCTATGCTTTAAAGTTGTGTAATACAGTAAGCATCTGCTTAAAAGGAGCCATGTATATAGTGATATTGACTTTTAAATTACATTTTTAGACATTCAAGTGTGAACACAAATATGCTATTTATTTACACTTATCAAATATCTGTTTTTTAGTGACATCTTGTTTATGTTTCGATGAAATTAGGTGAAGAAACATGTGCGTAGCTTCCATTCGGAAAAAGTTTACCAGTGCACAGAGTGCGACAAGGCTTTCTGCCGGCCAGACAAGCTGAGACTGCACATGCTCAGACACTCAGACCAAAAGGATTTCCTGTGTTCCACATGCGGAAAACAGTTTAAGGTTAATATTATGTTTTTCTTTTACTCAAAACATGTATAGCGCTACAGAATGTGTGGGTGTGTTACAAATAAATAATAATAAAGTGATTATAATAAATATCAATCTTCCATGTCATCTTTTGCAAGAGAGAAGCTGCTACCACTAGATATCTGCTTTATCTTTTAAAAAGGAATCTGTAATGCAGTATCTCTCCATGGGATCCATGATTTTACATGTTTATATCTTTGTAAAGCACACAGTGAGAACCTCTGTTTTCATCTATAATGTATATTCATTCACTGCAGAGATATAAACCAGGTTTTGTTTTGACAGAGGAAAGACAAGCTAAGGGAGCACATGCAGCGCATGCACAATCCAGAGAGAGAGGCCAAAAAAGCTGACCGATCAGGACGCACAAAGTCGTTTAAGCCACGTCTAGCCTCTACGGACTATGAGAGCTTCATGTTCAAGTGTCGAGTGTGTATGATGGGCTTCAGGAGACGAGGCATGCTGGTGAGAAGCAGGAAATAATTGTGGTCAGAATCGATGATATAGACGAATATCATAACTTTCCAATTTTTTCTTGTTATATATTCTTTGCAGTGTATTATAATTGTTTTTGTTTTTGTTTTGTACTTAAACCCTGTATATCGCTAAGGAATATGTTGGAAAATAAAGGATGATAATAATAATAGTTTTTTACTCCAGGTGAATCATTTGTCAAAGCGACATCCTGAGATGAAGATTGAAGAAGTTCCTGAGCTGACTCTTCCCATTATAAAACCCAACCGTGATTATTACTGCCAATACTGTGAGAAGGTGAGCACCAGAGGGTAAACCAAACTTTAGCCTTTTTTAATTGAAAGGCATATGGAAGGTTCCTGGATCTACTAGGTATTTAATATCTTGTATGTACTTTTATTTTATTAGGGAATGTTTATAAGCTCTGTTTTTACTATGTAAAATCAAACAAATGGTCCCTGTATGGGTCTGCCCACTGCAGCTCACAAAGACACAGACTCTGTAGGGCTAAGTGAGCAGTGTTTTGTACTAGTCTATTGGGGACCACATCTCTGCAGCGTGTTGCAGAATGTCGCTGAGATATGTTTATTGATTGGTTCGTATGAGATACTGTACACCTGGTACTATAGAGTTTCTGTCAGCATACGCTGCATAGTGTACAGACTATTTGTTTGATTTGAGGTAGTAAAACAGAGCTTATAAGCACGTCTTAATAAAATAAAGTTTTAAAAAGTAGATTGATATACAGGGATATTATATACCTGGTAACATCCAGCAACCGATTCTGTCCCTTTTTAAAGAGACATGGAAGAACCTTTTTATAATCTATAATGAAATTAGATATACTTTATGGTAATCTTGCTTTGAAAAAATGCTTTATATGCTACAGTTGATTGTATATAAGAAGAAAAGTCTAGATAAGAAAGCTGCTTGAAAGCTAACATAAAGACTAGTAGGTGGAGGCAAGTCACTACTCTGTAGAGTGGGTAATATGATCAATATTTTTTATTATTTATTTGCCATTAAGTTTGTTCAGTTTTCATAAAAATTCTCTATTACAGTACACCATTTCTTCCAGAAACTAACATTTCTTTTTCTCAGAACATTGAGTGGGTGAGCACAAACAGGACACAACAAGAATTCTGTCTCTACGTTTTTTTGACCAGGGAGAAAAGTGCAATATTAAATTGTCTGACACAATAAAAAAAAATAAAAAAACTATACTGATATTGTGCAGGTGCACTTCACAAAATATTTTCTTCTACAAACCAATCTGCCTTCTGTGGCCTGTTAACATTCTTTCTATCTAGGCAATGTACATTCCCCTCTCATCCCTCTCAGTTCTATTCACTTGGCAATGGCTGATATAACTTCTGTTTTAGGTTTACAAGAGTGCCAGCAAACGAAAAGCCCACATACTGAAAAACCATCCTGGAGCTGAGCTTCCTCCAAGCATCCGCAAGCTCCGACCTGCTGGGCCTGGAGAGCCTGACCCCATGCTCAGCACACACACACAGCTCACAGGGACGATCGCAACACCGCCAGTCTGCTGCCCACATTGCTCCAAGCAATACAGCAGCAAGGTACGACACAAGGAGGCTCTGAAGGGTTGAGGGTTGACTGAAGGACTGAACAAAAAAACACACACACACACACAAAAAGTTTGCATACCCTGGCCGAAATTTTGAAATTTTGGCATTTATTTTGAAAATATCACTGATCATGCAAAAAAATTATTTTTACTGAAGGATAGTGATCGCACGAAGCCATTTATTATCACATAGTTGTTTGGCTCCTCTTTAAATCATAATGATGATATAAATCGCCCAAATGGCACAGATCAAAAGCTTACATACCTTTGAATGTTTGGCCTTGTTACAGACAGACAAGGTAACCCACACAGGTTAAAATGGCAATTAAAGGTTAATTCCCCACACCTGTGGCTTTTTAAATTGCAATTTGTGTCTGTGTAAAGGAGTTTGTTAGCTCTCACGCAATTGCACTGAGCAGGCTAGATACTGAGCCATGGGGAGCAGAAAAGAACTGTCAAAAGAACTAGTAACAAGGTAATGGAGCTTTATAAAAATGGAAAAGGATATAAAACGATATCCAAAGCCTTGAAAATGCTAGTCAGTACTGTTCGATCACTTATTCAGAAGTGGAAAATTCTGGGATCTCTTGATACCAAGCCAAGGTCAGGTAGACCAAGAAAGATTTCATCCACAACTGCCAGAAGAATTGTTCAGAATACAAAGAAAAACCCACAGGTATCCTCAGGAGAAATACAGGCTGCTCAGGAAAAAGACAGTGTGGTTGTTTCAAGGAGTACAATATGACGATACTTGAACAAAAATGAGTTGCATGGTCAAGATGCCAGAAAGAAGCATTTACTATGCCAATGACACAAAAAAGCCTGATACCAATATGCCTGACAACACCTTGACATGCATCACAGCTTCTGACACACTGTAATTTGGAGTGACAAGATCAAAATAGAGCTTTATGGTCACAACCATAAGATCTATGTTTGGAGAGGGGTCAACAAGGCCTGGGTTCCCTGGTGGCACAGTTGTTAGGATGTAGGTGCTTTCACCACATCATCCTGGGTTCAAATCCAGCCAGGGAACCAAGTGGATCAGCATGGTGTGTTGTCCATGAGGTTACAGAGTCAGACATTTCTGAGCTGCGCCATTTACATTTGCAACAAGGCCTATAGTGAAGCATGGTGGTGGCTCACTGATGTTTTGGGGGTGTGCGCGATAAAGGCATAGGGTATCTTGGGGAAAATTGATGGCAAGATGAACGCAGCATGTTATCAGAAAATACTGGCAGACAATTTGCATTCTTCTGCAAGAAGGCTGCGCATGGGATGCTCTTAGACTTTTCAGCATGACGTTGACCCTCCAGTGGTTACAGCAGAAAAAGGTGAAGGTTCTGGAGTTGCTTTCCCAGTCTCCTGACCTTAATATCATCAAGCCACTCTGGGGAGATCTCAAATGTGCGGTTCATGCAAGACGACCAAAGACTTTGCATGACCTGGAAGCATGTTGCCAAGACGAATGGGCAGCTATAGCACCTGCAAGAATTGGGGACCTTATAGCCAACTATTACAAAAGACTGCATGCTGTCATTGATGGTAAAGATGGCAATACATAGTATTAAGAACTAATCGTTTGTAAACTTTTTAAATCCTAATGATAACAGAAATCACCCAAATGGCCCTAATCAAAAAGGAGCCAAACAACTATGTGATAATAAATGGCTTCATATGATTACTATACTTCAATAAAATACATTATTTGTTTTGCATGATCAGTCATTTTCAAAATTAAATATATATAATATAAATAAACGGTTTGCCCCCTATTTTCACTTCACACTTGCCACATTCCTGACACTTACACCTCAGGTCAGCAATAGTCCAAATGTACATTGTATGCTGCAGGATAATCAAATTAATTAATAAAAACACACAGACACACACACACAGTGAATGGAGGGCCCCCTTCCAGTGCCAACTCACTTCCCAGAATGCAGTGCAATGACTTGAGCAGGATATTACACTTTTTAGACATTCAAATGGGATTATAAATGTACTATTCATTCTCTGTTCTAATATATATATAAATGTATTTATGTGTAAGGACTGGTGGCTGAGAAATAGATAAAGGATTCATATATATTCTTTTTTAATTTCATACACAACCATCCTCATTCTAACAGTTAATTCTCTCTCCAGACTAAGATGGTGCAGCATATACGGAAGAAGCATCCTGAATTTGCCCTACTGCCCAGTAACATGCAGGAGACTGTGATCAGTACGACCCCGGCTGTGCTCACTGCTGATGGTGCCAGTGGGGAAACTGTGGTGGTGAGTAAAAAGAGGAAGAGGACTGAGGGACATGGACCAAGGCCTTAATTCGAATAGTTATTGCTGTTTTTAACCGTAGAGACATACAAATAATTAGCTGACTTAGATCACCACCTTATGTTTGGTTTCTACTTATGATTACAACTAATCAACAACACATTGATACTATATTTAAAGGAACACAAATGATATATATTTTTAATTTATATTTGGGGAATTATTATAATTTGAATAATAATGTATTTAATTGATTGTTGCCCTTTACATCTCCTGCAGACCACAGATCTCCTGACCCAGGCAATGACTGAGCTGTCTCAGACACTAACCACGGAGTACCGCACTGCGCAAGGAGACTACCAACGTATCCAGTACATTCCAGTCTCACAGGCCACAGCCGGCATGCAGCAACCACAGCACATACAGCTACAGGTGGTGCAAGTGGCTCAGGTAAGTGTCCATAGGTAACCACACTCATTTAATGATGCATATAGTACTAATAATGCGTTTTGCAGTGGTCATTACATCTACAAGGACTAGAGCATTACAACGCACAACTCATTTTTCTTAAATGACCACTGTAATGTTTACACAATAGGGTTTCATTTATATTAAGACATGTGTTGGCATCTAAACATCCGTTTTTACTCCCTGAAACCATCCAAATAATCCCTACAAAGGTGCCCTCAGCAGCTTAGGCACACAGTACTTCTATTGGTACTAGATGTACTAGCCAATGAGATGGTTTCTCAACAGCATTTTTTAAAATGCTGCTTAGAGACTGTTTGGTTAGTACATCTAGTATTACAGAGACACTGTGTGTATGAGTTACAAGGGGAAGACCTTTGTATTGACTATTTAGAATAGAAAAAGCTTTTAAGCACTTGTTAATAAAATGATGTTTAGATCTGCAAACACACATTGGGCTAGTTTATTTTAATATTAAAAACCAGGAAACTTCCATATCCCTTTAATAGTTGATTAGCAATACAATCAGTGTTTGAATACATAATTTAAAACTTAAGTTTGAATTGTAGTGTAGTGTCCTAGCCTATCAAGGACTATGTGTCAACAGCATGTTGCGGAGAGATGGTCACTGAAGTATGAAATACTGTACAGCAGAGTCTGTATCTTCATATGCTGCAGAGGGTACCTCTTTCTCTTTCTCTTTTTTTTTAGGTAAAAATAAAAGCAACCTTTATTACTTGTCCTTAAAAGAAATATTCTTTATTAGTCTATAGTTGTTCCAGACTTTCAACACATTTAATTTTTTGGGGCAAGTAATAAGGCTTGTTTTTAATTCTACATTAAAAGGCAAATGGAGTGCCAATTAATTTATTTCTCTGGGTCTGTTAATTTCTCCACCCCTGTCAGATGTCTGGGGCATTGTAGAGGATCTACCAAGTGTGACTGTTGTAATAGGAGTCTTTATCTCCTTCCCTGCAGTGGCTATTGCAGACTAACCTACATGACAAGAATTTAGAACAACCTTCTGGGAAGATACTGTTTTACCCCTTCACACCTAATTGGGTAGAAAGATGCATATTAATGTAGAGTTAAAGTCTACCTTTTTAATAGCTACATTGAATTTATTTTCTTTAAATATTATTTTAGATATTTGTAGCCTTACTATATTGCGATTCGGCCAATTAAGGCTCTATAAAGGCACAGAGCATTTTTTTTTTTTTTTAGAGAAGTTTTTAGTTAGTTAAGACCTTGCTTTTGGATAGAGGTTCACGAACTAACTTCACTAACTAAAAACTTCTGTAAAATAAATATGCTATGTGCTTATAGAGAGCCCCAATCAATTGGCCAAATCACAATTTAATAAGGCTTTATATATTTATTTTTTTCTATATAAATATTATTTTAAGATATTATACAATTTTATTTAATATTTTAATATTAAACTATTTCTAGATATCATTGGATTATTACTTTAATATGTTTAATATGAAATATAATATATAAAAATAATACTTAAATACTTAAATATTATTTTTTTATAAATTGTATTTAATATTTTGGTATTTTAGAAACTAAATACATTAAAATGTATAAGTACAGTGACTCTTTAAGAGAGCTTAGTGTAAATATGGCATTTCAATGTAGTATATTTTTCTATGAGCCAGTAAGGATCTGCAGACCATAACTCCTTGGAAGTTTCCTGCAGTAGCTCTCAGTACCCTGATCAGTCTATATGCTGCAGATGTCTGGGAGCCTTGCTGCAGTTACCTTTGCCTGCCAAGAACTGGTACTGCATCTGCTGTGTGCACCACCAGGGATCGAGCTGGAGCCAAAGCACAGAACTGAGTCTAAGCTCACTAAAAAAAACAGACACTGAGTGCATCTCTGTGGGCTATCTGGCACATTCTCATTGTGCAGATACAAATTTCCTATTTATTCACAGTCTCTTTCCACTTCAGGAAGTAGATCACAGGAAACTAAAATGGTAAATTAAGGTTAAAGGACCACAAAAGTACCCTTATGTGCTCTGTATCATAAGAGAGTGGGTGAAAAAGCATGTGGAAAAGGTGTGTTAATGCTTGAAATTGATGCTGAACTCGTGGTGTTTTTGCCTGAATGAGAAATGATCTCTGCACCGTGCAGTTCATAATGAATATTAATTAGAAGCAGGTGCTGAAGATTGAGGTAGTGGACAAGTGATTTGTAACTATTCTAGCAGGATGCATAGCACCGGAGCAGATGGTACAGTGATAAGGCTACAGTTTGTGGTGCTAAATGTCCTGGGTTCAGTTCGCCACAGAGACTGATTTTTAATAAACCACAACTGACACACATGATTGTTTCATTGGAGTGCAGCAAAGCACAGCTGTACATTTTGATTAAAAATATTAAGTCAAATTAGTCAAAATGTAAGTTTTAACTGGTTTATACATAGATAAACATTTTCTACCAGAGAAACAAAAACAAGTATTTTTGCTGTCCGCTTTCCTTTACACCCTGGCCATGGACATTTGTATTTAAAACCCTTGATCTAGATCTCAAGAACTTCCTAACTGTTATTTCCCGGTCTTCTTCTTTGCAGGCTCCTTCTCCTCACCAGTCCCAGCATTCCACAGTGGACATGGGACAGTTACATGAAGCTCAAGGTTATGCCCAGCATGCCATCCAGGTGCAGCATATTCAGGTGACCGAGCCAACTCCGGGTAACCAGGCACCTAATCAGGTAAATCAGCAGAGGTATTACAGTGGTCATTTAAGCGGATTTAAACAGAGGCATATGATGTGAAAAGTAAGAATATCATTCCCGAACTGTCACATGTAACCATTTTTATTTCATTTTACTTATTTATTAGTTATTTTTATTTAAAAAAAATATATGATTTTATTATTGTTTTTTTATTTAATATTTATTTATTATAGAATATTATTTTCTGTTCTTTTGTTAATAAAGTCAGCAGTAAGTTCTCACCAATACCTCACCTGTAATTGCATGGGTGCATAATTCTGTGTTTACTGACTTGGTAAAACTTGATACCTGTTGACAGGTAGGAGGGCAGGCGCTAAGCCCCTCATCCCAGGACACAGAGCAGGAGGTGAGCTCATCCCAGTTGCAGACACCAACTTCGCAAACACAGACGAACTCCACGGTGCAGCACGCTTATCTGTCCAGCGGATGGTCCAACTCTTTCCGTGCTTATCGTGAGTCTTTTTGAGCAAGGGGGTGTCACATGATTAGCACTACTTTTCATATATCCATACTTGCTTTTCAAATTCATATATATTATGTATACAAGGCATTATTAAAGGGCCAGTGTCTGCTGGTCTCTTTGTATTTTGAAGGGGTGGGTTATCCTATGTCGCTTTGTTCCATTGTCATGGGGCGAGGAATACAATAGCTACAACCTTTAATTTTTATTTACTTTAAACTGTTTAAACCGTTTTATTCATAATCTAGTCGAATTCTTTAAAAGAGCAAATAATATGATACTCCAGTTGAATATAATTTAATTTCCAAATGTATTTCCAGTTAGAGAAATGATTTAATGAATATAAAGATTGGGTAAAACTTCACTACATTTAGAAGAATTTTTTTTTTTAGAAGAGTATGTATCAATGCTCCTATTTTATACCTCAGTCTTAGAAACCATATCGTCTAATCACATACATTTTACTGGTGCATAAAGGCGCTCTATACAATTATAAATAACTCCAATAAACCCCATCACATCCTCATTTAAGAGCTTTAGCTCATCACCCAAAATGCCACTTAAAATGTTCTTGGGTGCCACTTGCAGCAGTATTGTGGTAGGTTGTGCACAAAGTTACCTTCAGTTTTAATTGTCCTCTGTGTAATACATCTGTCTCTTTTGTAGCCTCTGAGATTCAGATGATGACATTACCTCAGGGGCAGTATGTGATAGCAGAGGCAGCTGTGGGCACACCGGTCACTCCTGTCCACACGGGTCAAGTGAAGGCGGTCACTCAGGTAAAGGCTGTGCACATCTTTATTTCCATGTTAGTATTTATATATATATATATATATATATATATATATATATATATATATATATATATAAATACTATGTATGTAATGTACGTATGTATGTGTGTATATATATATAGTGTGTGTGTATATTTGTGGGCACATCTGCATGTCCTAGCTCAGAATTCTGAGCTGGAAACAAGTTTTTTAACTTGCTTTAGACATTCAAATGTGAACACAGATGTACTATTTATTTACTGTACAGTGGAGGGCTTCTATCGCTCTTTTGCCCACCATGTTATAATGATTGTTGTGGTGAACTACCTACTCATAAAGTCCACAACACAAGCTGAGATCTGCTGATGATAGCCAGTAAGCTTGAAACAGCTGTACATGGATAGGATTCTCGGCTTGTGTAAAATCCAACCTTAGCTTTGCATTAAAGCTGTATAATACAGCAGGCATAGGCTTAAAGGAAGCCATGTTTGATAATGGCTATGGATTGAAGAGGTATTTGCATGTCCCAGATCAGCTTCATTTGTTTTTTTTCTCTGAATTCTGAGCTGGAAGCAGGTTTTTTAACTTGTTTTAGACATTCATGGGACTACAGATCAACAGAAATCTCAATTACAGAATTCACAATGCGAAACCCGTAGCAGTTTGAAAAATTACGGCCTGTAACAAAAATTACGGTCCTGTATCTGGGGTCAGGAAGGAATTTAATTTTTCCCGTTTTGAGACAATTTGTAAAGTTTCACGTTTTTTTTTTTTTTCTGTTTGCCTTCCTCTGGATTAAATAACAATTAATCTGCATATTGCAGATCAGAGGAGATCTAAAGCGGTTGAACTGTATGGACCAAAATTCTTGTTTTCAACCTCAATTACTATATACCTATGATGTAAGGTGCTCTTTTGCCCTATTTGTGAAGCCTGACTGCTGTTGTGATTCCCTCTATATGTATTTCCTAATTATGCTTATCTGTGATACAAAATTCTAACATTCTTCTCTCTTATACTCTACATCCCTCCCTCTTCTCTCCTGTACTGTTTTTGTATATCAATAACCTCTGTCTCTCTCATCAGACTCACTACGTCATATCTGAAGGACAGAGTGACCTGGAAATGAAGAAAAATTCCTCTTTGACTGAAGAGTTATCCCAAAACCCTGACCACTTGGAGCAACAGACTTCCAATCCATCTCAAACCACCCAGTACATTATCACCACCAACATGAATGGGAGCAGCGAGGTGCATATCAGTAAACCTTGAGACACTGGGATGATCAAGGACCTCAAAACATCTCCTCATATTGGGCAAGCACTCTCCTCCTTCTCGTCATGTTGGAAACTTGTGTCCATCTGTCCTGTGCAAAGTCTTTCCGAAGATGGAGATGGTGAATTTGGGGCAGGAGCAACCCAACAAGCAGATGGAGGACAGAGATAAGAAGGGTTTGACAGCTGAACTTTGTAGCCTTAAGAAACTGGGATATGTTGATTTGAGGGAGCCCTACTTCCATTTTTTTATGCTTCTCACCAGGACATATTAACCATCTTGGCACTGGGAATTAGGTCAAAGTTCAAGCATGGCACCACCTTGGTTTACATCATTCCATTTAACATCTTGTAGACTGAATGACTCAATATATATATATCAAAATGCTGACACAATGTATTAATCTTTCATGCAAGAGGTAGGGCAAGACTTGATACAGTTTACTATTGACTTAAGGACAGATCCACATTATATTTAATGGCATGGCTGTGAGACTATCAATGGTAGCTGAAATGGCTGTTTTTAAATGGGAACTCTAGCTTCTTAAAGGGCTGATATTTAAGGAAACTGAAGACTTTGGCCATATTGGATCTCTTCCATGCAAGACTGGAATGGAACATTGGCTGTGTTGGAGATTTGGATAAGAAAATGTTGGGTACCATGATCTGGTTTACAACTAACCTATTCCAAGACATTTGCACTGTGTTAACAGAAATTCTTAAAGAAACACAGAATATTTTTGTGACTCAAACTGAAACAACCCAGAGAAAGCATTTCTATAAATTGTACAAATGTTTAAGAACTGTTACAGATCATTTTTAAATTATTTCCCTAAATAACTCTCCAGTCACCAAATTAGTGCATGATCGTCTACCCACTGTCCAGTTATTTAATTTAAATATATTTTAGGGGCAAGAACACAGAAAGGTTTCCTCAAGTGTGCACAGGGCAGATGGATGGAAAGATTTCCTGATTGTTACAGTATTACCATTTTGGCTCCTTAATGACTGGAACATGTGTTTAAATAGATATATGTGACTTTAAATCTGTGTCTCTTTGTGTGGTCAGTCAATCTTTTGAAGTTGGTTTTTAAAGCCTCACAAAATACGTTTTTTTTAGATTTATCTGATATCAAAATGATTTAGATGCTAAAATAAATTAAATTTGATTATATATTTTAACATTTATTGGAAAGTGTGAAAATGAAAAGAGAGCAGCATCATATGCTTTAAAATTTTTTGGGGGGGGTATAAGAACATAGATGATCACCTACCTACCCTGCACTTATGTTTAACACATTCTGGTCTGATATGCTGGCAAATATGTGACGTCAGATAAGGAAGGTTCCTGCATGTTACTAGCTAAAGAATATCCCTTAATAAATATATATATATATATATATATATATATATATATATATATATATATCCTATAATGTACCTTTTATGTACTTATAAGCTCATTTTTTTCTGCCTAAAATCTTACAAATATTTCTTAATTGGATTAGACAGTAAATACAGGGGTTGCGCTGCACTGTCTCTTAGTAACCAATCAGTGGCAACATTCTGCAACATGGTGCTTGACAGAGGTCACTGCCAGGCTAATTTCAAACACAGCACTTTACACTCTGGCTGTGACCTCTGTAGCTCATGAATACACAAACAGGTTCAAATGTGTATGAGTTTAAGCAAAAATAAAGCATCACTTATAATCATTAATTAATGAAAATAAGTGCATAAAAGTAAATAAATACACAGTGATATTATACACCCAGTAACATCCAGGAACATTGCAAATTACTTTACCTTGGTTTTATTTCACAGAGATCATCTGATTCTCCACCTTTTGGAGCATGGCTCTGAACTTGGTAAACTAAATACATTTAGTTTCTGACCAGGTTATGAATAAAATAGCCACAAACATGTTACTTTTTTTTATTAAACAATGGCCAAGATCTTACTGGTATTTGATAATAAGTATCCAGTATTAAGAGTGTGTTCTTGTTATATTGTATTTATACATATTGACATTTAAAAAAATGTTTTTTTGGAAAGATCTGTAAATGACTTCATGGCAGACACAAGGTATAAAACTGAAATGTCCAAAATCTTAAACCATTTTGCTCCAACCATAATAATACATTTACCCAATAAAAAAAAAATATATATATAAATATAAATATATATATATATATATGAAATTGCCCATCAAAATGATGGGAATGAAATTGTAAGGCTGGCAATGCTGCTTGGCATACAATGTGAGGCTTTTTTATTTTTAAACTCCTACCGTGTTACCATTTTCATTGTTGTGTATTTTCTAAGTTCTGCATGCCTGGCATTGTAGAGCCTCATTTTCATCCTGCTTCAGAATTTTTAGGTTTTTCGTCCGCCATTTTTTCCCTCGCAAATATGGCTCCAATTCCTTTGCAACTTCACTCCTAGGCTTCCTGGCTCTCCTGCTGTGCTGTGTGCAAGTGTTATTATTTTTTAAAATAATTATTTTGGTTGTTTTGGGCTTTTTTGTAGTTGTGCGTTTGAACAAACTGCATGCGTCAATGGCTCGCCGCGCTTTATGAGGCTCGCAGTGCAATGAGCTCATTGCAGCCTGTGCCACGTGCGTCAACGGCTCGCTTAACGAGAGACGCAAAAGCGTGACCAACATCGCAAACGTTACATACACTGACATCTATATATGTGATAGATAGACAGGCATGTAGGTGGATATCTATATGGATAGATAGATAAATAATCAGAGTATTGCAGTATATAGTTATACCTTTTTTTATTGGACAGACATATTCATGCGCAGGCCCGCACGTGACTAGCTTGACGGGGCTGCAATGAGCGTTGAAGGATTGAGGGGGTGACTGGCTTGGAGGGATGAGAGGCTCAAAACGGCGGACGAGTTACAGGCTTCAAAAAAAATATGGATTTAATGACTGCTATTTTTTTCAAGCCCGTAACTCTGAAACTGTTGGGGGGGGTTGCCAAAAGAGCCCAATTGGTTACCAAATTACCTTGCAACTTCACACAACGCAGGGAGCCTGTAAGTGAGGTTGCAAACTAATTTGCTATTCAATTAGTGTGTTTTTGGAAGAAAACGGTTATGCGAGAAGAAAAATAGAGGCCGTAACAAGTAATTTTTTTTTCAAGGCTGTAAATCCGAAGCACATTTCAGGCTTGGGGAAATTGATCAATTTCAGACCCGTACAGCACAGAGGAGGAAGAGGGAGGAGAGGGTGGAAAGAGATACAGGGGTGAGTAAAGAGACACAGGGAAGGGAAATAAGGGGAAAATCCACAGAGAGAGGTGGGCAAAGACACAGGGCTGTGAGAGTGGGGAGAGGCTCACAATGAGTGCCGAAGACGCTCATCGAGGGGACCGCAAGTTAGAGGGGGGAGAACCTCGCATTGTGTGGCAAACTGCATTGACAGGTTTCAAATAATCTTTTTGGCTCTATACACCACCACAATGGATTTGAAATGAAACTAACAACATGTGCCTTAACTGTAGATTTTCAGCTTTAATTTGAGGGTATTTACATCCAAATCAGGTGAACGGTGTAGGAATTACAACAGTTTGTATATGTGCCTCCCACTTTTTAAGGGACCAAAAGTAATTGGACAGATTAACAGTCATAAAACAAACTTTCACATTTTAATACTTGGTTGCAAATCCTTTGCAGTCAATTACAGCCTGAAGTCTGGAACGCATAGACATCACCAGACGCTGGGTTTCATCCCTGGTGATGCTCTGCCAGACCTCTATTGCAAGTGTTTTCAGTTCCTGCTTGTTCTTGGGGCATTTTCCCTTCAGTTTTTTCTTCAGCAAGTGAAATGCATGCTCAATCGGATTCAGGTCAGGTGATTGACTTGGCCATTGCATAACATTCCACTTCTTTCCCTTAAAAAACTCTTTGGTTGCTTTTGCAGTAAGCTTCGGGTCATTGTCCATCTGCACTGTGAAGCGCCGTCCAATGAGTTCTGAAGCATTTGGCTGAATATGAGCAGATAATATTGCCCAAAACACTTCAGAATTCATCCTGCTGCTTTTGTCAGCAGTCACATAATCAATAAATACAAGAGAACCAGTTCCATTGGCAGCCATACATGCCCACGCCATGACACTACCACCACCATGCTTCACTGATGAGGTGGTATGCTTTGGATCATGAGCAGTTCCTTTCCTTCTCCATACTCTTCTCTTCCCATCACTCTGGTACAAGTTGATCTTAGTCTCATCTGTCCATAGGATGTTGTTCCAGAACTGTGAAGGCTTTTTTAGGTGTTGTTTGGAAAACTCTAATCTGGCCCTCCTGTTTTTGAGGCTCACCAATGGTTTACATCTTGTGGTGAACCCTGTGTATTTACTCTGGTGAAGTCTTCTCTTGATTGTTGACTTTGACACACATACACCTACCTCCTGGAGAGTGTTCTTGATCTGGCCAACTGTTGTGAAGGGTGTTTTCTTCACCAGGGAAATAATTCTTCGGTCATCCACCACAGTTGTTGTCCGTGGTCTTCCGGGTCTTTTGGTGTTGCTGATCTCACCGGTGCGTTCTTTCTTTTTAAGGATGTTCCAAACAGTTGATTTGGCCGCACCTAATGTTTTTGCTATCTCTCTGATGGGTTTGTTTTGTTTTTTCAGCCTAATGATGGCTTGCTTCACTGATAGTGACAGCTCTTTGGATCTCATATTGAGAGTTAACAGCAACAAATGCAAATAGCACACTTGAAATGAACACTGGAGCTTGTATCTGCTCTTTGTAAATGGGATAATGAGGGAATAACACACACCTGGCCATGGAACAGCTGAGCAGCCAATTGTCCCATTACTTTTGGTCCCTTTAAAAAGTGGGAGTCACATATACAAACTGTTGTAATTCCTACACCGTTCACCTGATTTGGATGTAAATACCCTCAAATGAAAGCTGAAAGTCTGTAGTTAAAGCACATCTTGATAGTTTCATTTCAAATCCATTGTGGTGGTGTGTAGAGCCAAAAAGTTTAGAATTGTGTCGATGTCCCAATATTTATGGACCTGACTGTTCAGTAGCTCACAAAAGTGAGTACACCCCTCACATTTTTGTAATTTTTTTTTATTATATCTTTTCATGTGTCAACACTGAAAAAATGGCACTCTGCTACAATGTAAAGTACTAAGTGTACAGCCTGTATAACAATGTAAATTTGCTGTTCCCTCAAAATAACTCAACACACAGCCATTAATGTCTAAACCGTTAGCAACAAAAGTGAGTACACCCCTAAGTGGAAATGTCTAAATTGGGCCGTAAGTATCAATATTTTGTGTGGCCACCATTATTTTCCAGCACTGCTTTTACCCTCATGTGCATGGAGTTCACCAGAGCTTCACAGGTTGCCATTGGAGTCCTCTTCCACTTCTCCATGATGACATCACAGAGCTGGTGGATATTCGGGACCTTGCACTCCCCCGCCTCACAGATACTCAATAGGGTTTAGGTCACAGACATGCTTGGCCAGTCCATCACCTTTACCTCCAGCTTCTTTAGGAAGGCAGTGGTAGTCTTGGAGATGTGTTTGTGGTCGCAATGTTGGAATACTGCCCTGCGGCCCAGTCTCTGAAGGGTGGGGATCATGCTTTGCTTCAGTATGTCACAGTTAATGTTGGCATTCATGATTCCCTCAATGAACTGTAGCTCCCCAGTGCCGGCAGCATTCATGCAGGCCCGGACCATGACACTCCCACCACCAAAAGTATACATCTATACTGAGGAAAGGTAGATGAAATAATCCCAAAATGACAGATAAACGGATAGAGCACAAAGAACATAAAAACACTGATATGAGATGAAACCCACAGTTTGAGAGTGGAGGCAGCATCTGACATCATCAGGTAAATGCATATAGGGGGAATCAACACAACATAATATAGAAAACATATATACACATATGTGTATATATGTTTGGTCCGGGCCTGCATGAGTGCTGCCGGCACAGGGGAGCTACAGTTCATTAAGGGAACCACGAATGCCAACATGTACTGTGACATGAAGCAGAGCATGATCCCCCCTCCCTTCGGAGACTGGGCTGCAGGGCAGTATTCCAACATGATAACGACCCCAAACACACCCCCAAGACGACTACTGCCTTGCTAAAGAAGCTGAAGGTAAATGTGATGGACTGGCCAAGCATGTTACCAGACCTAAACCCTATTGAGCATCTGTCGGGCATCCTCAAACGGAAGATGCCATTTTTTGTGTTTTGTTGCCTCACAACCTGAAATTAACATGGATTGTTTGAGGATTTGCATAATTTAATTTACAGAACATGTCCACAACTTTGAAGATTTGTGCTATTTTTTTTTTATTGTTAAGCAAACAACAAATAGGACAAAAGAACAGAAAAAGTCAATGTGCATAACTATTCACCCCCCTAAAGTCAATACTTTGTAGAGCCACCTTTTTCAGCAATCACAGCTCCAAGTCACTTTGGATAGGTCTCTATGAGCTTGCCACATCTTACCACTGGGATTTTTGACCATTCCTCCTTGCAAAACTGCTCCAGCTCCTTCAAGTTGGATGGTTTGTGCTTGTGAACAGCACAAGTCTGACCACAGATTGTCTATTTGATTGAGGTCTGGGCTTTGACGAGGCCATTCCAACACATTTACATGTTTCCCCTTAAACCACTCAAGTGTCGCTTTAGCAGTGTGTTTGGGGTCATTGTCCTGCTGGAAGGTGAACCTCCATCCTAGTCTCAATTCACGCACCGAGTGGTACAGGTTTTGCTCAAGAATATCCCTGTATTTAGCACCATCCATCTTTCCCTCAACTCTGACCAGTTTCCCAGTCCCGGCTGCTGAAAAACATCCCAACAACATGATGCTGCCACCACCATGTTTCACTGTGGGGATGGTGTTCTTTGGGTGATGTGTTGGATTTGCGCCAGACATAGCGTTTTCTTTGAGACTAAAATTGAACTTTTCGACCATCAGACCAGAGCACCTTACTCCATACAGTTTGGGAGTCTCCCACATGTCTTTTCGCAAACTCAAAATGTGCCATTTTGTTTTTTTTGCTGAAAGTAATGGCTGCCTTCTGGCCACTCTGCCATACAGCCAAACTCTATGGAGCGTACGGCTTATTGTCGTCCTATGTATAGATACTCCAGTCTCTGCTGTTGAACTCTGCAGCTCCTCCAGGGTTACCTTAGGTCTCTGTGCTGCCTCTCTGATTAATACCCTCTTTGCACATTCCGTGAGTTTTGGTGGGCGGCCGTATCTTGGCTGGTTTGCTGTTGTGCCATATTCTTTGCAATCGGTTATGATAGATTTGATGGTGCTCCTGGGGAACATCAAAGATTTGGATATTTTTTATAACTTAACCCTGACTTGTACTTTTCAACAACATTGTCCCTTACTTGTTTGGAGAGTTCATTGGTCTTCATGGCAGTGTTTGGTTAGTGATGCCTCTTGCTTCAGTGTTGCAGCCTCTGGGGCCTTTTAAAAAAGGTGTGTATATGTAATGACAGATAATGTGACACTTAGCTTGCACACAGGTGGACATCATTTCACGAATTATGTGACTTCTGAAGGTAATTGGTTGCACCAGAGCTTTTTATGGGCTTGATAACAAAGGGGGTGAATACATACGCACATGCCAATTTTCTGTTTTCTATTTCTAAAAAATAGTTTTATGTATATAGTTTTCTCATTTCACTTCACCAACTTAGACTATTGTGTTCTGATCCATCACATAAAATTCAGATTAACAAAACATTGAACTTAAGGCTGTAATTTAACAAAATAGGTAAAAAGTCAAGGGGGTGAATACTTTTGAAAGTCACTGTATATATATATGTATTTATATATATATATATATATATATATATATATATAAATTTGTACATTGGTCCCTTGGTACTCCGCTTTAATCTGGTACAGGTAGCAGGTTGAGTACCAAAAACAATGAGTATCAAACAAATTTCAATCTAATTATACATACAAGTTTGTTACAGTATAATAGTATAGTAAACGTCTCCATCTTAAACCTTTACTTTATTTTCCTTTTATTGATGTTGATTAACCATAATGGCTTAATATTACACAAAAACAAAACATTTTTCCATCCAGGGATGGATTTGTAGCCTTGCTGAAGTGAGATACCATCTTAAGACTTTTAAAGGCATTCTCTCTTAGAATACATTGAAAGAGGAGCTTGCTGACTTTTTTTTTTTTTTTTTTTACCCAATTTTGCTTTGTCAAGCATTATATTCAGTTCTTTATCCCAGGATATTTCATAGGGTAAATTGATTGTTGTAATCTGGCCGTTTAGGAAATTATATAGAATGGAGATATTTTTCTTTCCATTGGAGTTGTAGATACAGTGTTTCTCAGCTGTGCCGTGGCACCAGACTGATATACTACAGGATATTTCTCCCTGTGAAGGGCACAAGTGAGCTAAAAGAGGTTCCTCTCAGAGTGGCTTATCATGGCTATAGAACTAACCTATTAAGGTTTGTTCGTTCTCTGATGAGCACCTCTGACTTTGTTGTTTTGTATATGCAAATTACCTTTAGGGTTTAGTCTCCCTAAGGGTAATAATGGACTCCAGACGTGGACCCCTTGCTCACTGTGCCTTAGGGAGTTCAGCTGCACCTCACTGACGAGGCCCATAAAGGCCGAAACGCGTCCTGGGTTTGCTGTTTCTCCTGTTCAGGGTAGAATTGTCTGGTATTTCGGGGCTGGGTCACTCTTTTGAGTGGCCCCAGACTGATATACTACAGGATATTTCTCCCTGTGAAGGCCCCAAGTGAGCTAAAAGAGGTTGCTCTCAGAGTGGCTTATCATGGCTATAGAACTAACCTATTAAGGTTGGTTCGTTCTCTGATGAGCACCTCTGACTTTGTTGTTCCGTATATTTATTGAGGCTAAGTTAAGCCATTTTTTTGGGTAATTGCCATTTAGCCCTAATGTCCGTAGGTGACAAGTTTGGAGTTTTTGTTAGGATATCTCCTGCTATGGTTATATTTTGTCTGATCCACCAAGATAACAGAGTTTTTTTTATCATTTGTGCGCTCCTTATGGGGTCACCATAGTGGAGTGAGCCAAGATCCCCTCTCTAATAAGTGCATTCTTTTATTGATTTGTTTCCACAAATAAGGGAGTGTGAAATGTTTGATGAAGACTTTTCATATTAATTGGGTGAATTTGGCTTACCCAGAGCACATGTTGCATTAAGATGTGCTGTACTTTGAGAATATAACTTTAAATGTCTACCCATCTAAGAGGTGTTTCGTTGGTGAACCATTTAGACAGTTGTACAAGTCTTGTTACTTTGTAGTATGTTAGCAGTTCTGTTGTTGCTAGATATATTTTTTTTATCTAAAACCTTAAAACTAAACTAACATAAATAAAATACAATAATTAGATCAAATAAAATAGAATTTAACTTCACTTTAACTGTACTGGGAGGACTTTAGGGCCCAATGGGATGATGGCGATGTAGAAGAAGTGAGATGTTTTTACTTGGAATGGGAGTTATCTTCAATAAAACAGGCACAAGGGATGTTTCTCTATTCTGTCTTTTCTTAAGACCACTACACCCTGCTGGAGACTCTGCTGTAGGGAGTTTCACTAGAAGACTATTCAGACCAACATTTCAAAATGTTTCTCAAGTGAGACAATGTTTGATCATTAAACAAGTTCACAATTCAACTTGCTTGAGCTTTGTCAGGGTGATACTTTTCAACAACATTTTGTAATTCAACCCATTTAGCACACATTTATTTGATCAGTGCAGTAAGTACTTCGTCTCTTCGCTCCTCTTCTGCTTCTTCGCTCCTCCTCTGAAGAAATGTCCTCAGCTGCTATCTGTTGGTGCTCGTGTCTGTGCTCCTCCACTAACACTTTGATGTCATCATTACTCATCTCTAGTACCATAAAATTGCCCAGAGACACAATGTCCTCCACTGCTGGGCTAGGTTCAGCCTCCAAGTTCCTCAGTTGCAGGCACAGTTCATGGTCTTGTAAAACATTGCACACCTGGCTTATCAATCAGTGACACAGTGGAGGACATTGAAATGGTCCTCCCATAACTCTCTGAGTTTCAGCTGAGTATCCGAGGACATCTCAAAGCACCCCTGGTTTGAGATAACCTGCTGGTCCATGGGCTGAATCAGAGAAGTTGTGTTAGGGGGCAAGAGGTTAACTGTTATCAAATTAAAATACTCCAGCAAGTTGTCCTCCAAACCTGGAGGGTGAGCAGGAGTATTGTCCATTATTAATAGAGCCCTAAGAGGCAGTTCTTTTTCTTTCAAATATTTTGTTACAGCGGGGCCAAACACTTCAATTCAATTAAGAACAGCCTTGTTACCCATGATTTGCTGTTAGCCCCCACATTACACTTAACTTGCTTTTTAACACATTTTCTCTTTTAGAAAATCTATGGTTCTCAATGTGATAGACTAGTAGAGATACTGCCACGCTGAGATCGGGAGAATCAGCAGCATCCAAGATGGAGCTCTCAATTTTGATATAAGATTATTACAAAGATAAGTTGAGCAATATCTAGATTATTTGGCACATTGATCATTATGAATGTGGAAGTAATGATGATCATTTTTTGTTCTGTGTGTCACAACCTACTATGATGATGGGATCTAGAGTATCCTAGTACTCTTATTCCCAGTAGGTTTTAGACCTAAGATTTGGGTGACTTAGACCAATGGACAGTCCTTGCGGATGCAAGAGCAGAAGTCCTAGCTCATTGGTAGCGTGCCTGGGAAATCTGGAAGGGAGTCAGAACGATCTCCTCTATCAGCATATGCCCCTGGGTCAATAATGCATCTGCACTCAAAGTTATGATGAAATTAAGAACAACTTCTTTATTTTTACACAAGTATTTAAACAACTCACAAAACCAGTACAGGGAGTGGCTACCCCCTTGTCCAACCCTCATCTTCCTCTTGGCCAATGGGGTAATCTCCAGAGTAACTTGATTACCTCTGGCCAATGGACTAGAGGTAAGCTCTGGGAACTTCCAGACCCCTCCCCTGGGCCGCCCACTAGGTGTGGCTACCTAATTTAGTTGGTCTCTGGCTCTCAAGGGAGAAACATCTATGTGCTACTGTACTATGACCCTGATATTGGGCTGAAGACCCCATGGGGTTAAGGTGCCTCAATGTCTGTACAGACCCCTTTGTTCTGGCCTTGCTATCACGTCAAGTGTTTACTTTAGGTGATAGCTAGAAGGCAGATGGGTGATCTACTCAGGTTACTATCTGTATCCAATATGGATGACTGCACACAACATGGCTCCCACATGACAATGCAATATATTTACAGATAATACCACTACAACATTTTATACCCACATGTTAAGAGTTGAGGCAGTACTTCCCACGTCAGTCCACTTAATGCGTTATGACGACTTTATTAGTGGTGACGTGGTAAACTGCCTCTTCTCTGAATGCATAACAATAACAGTGGGACTCTGCCCTGAATATATAACATTATAACAGTGGCTCTGAGAGCTCAAAACCTTCTGTTCAATAACATGTGGCAGATAACAGTTCCAATCCAAGATGGCCCCTGGCTGATTCATGACACTGTGAATATTGTCTTCATTTGGGATATTGTTCCTAACATAGTAATTATTGATTTATAATATGTTATTTTAACATTGGTATCATTCCAATAATTACATTACAGTTACATGATTTTCTGATTCGTATCTTGCATCCTATATAACTGACTTTTGGTGTATGATAACATTAAAGTCAGAATACTATGAGACAGTGTTTAATACACTGTTTTCATTATCATTGCACTTTATAATTAGAATTGATGTGTAGCTTTCATATTACATTTAAAAGAACTTAATCAACAAGAATTATTGATAATCCGTTAATTTAGATTTTTTGACAATATAACCAGAACATTAATTGATTTAGTTTATTATAATAGGAATACTTATAATATTGAGTCATCGGTACGTTTGTTACCGGAAGTTTATTTTTTCTTTTAATTGTTGTTTGGTCTAAATATTTTAAATGTATATAATGAACATTGGTTTAAATCTATCTTTGAGCATTATTAGATAGAGAAAAAGACACCTTGTTCCAATTGTGAAAACCTCTTTCTATTATAATGTACTTTTACACTTAGTGTTAGCATTTTTTTCTCTAAAATGACCCAAAACACACAGCCAAGGCAACAAAGGAGTGGCTCAAGCGGAAGCACATTAAGGTCCTAGAATGGCCTAGCCAGTCTCCAGACCTTCATCCCATAGACAATTTGCCACCAAGTACTAAGTTGAAGGGGTCAAATACTTATTTCCCTCATTGACCCGCAAATCAATTTACAACTTTTTTGACATGCGTTTTTCTGGATTTTTTTTTTTTTGTGTTATTCTGTCTCACTGTTAAAATACACGTACCATTAAAATTATAGACTGATCATTTTTTTGTCAGTAGACAAACATTCAAAATCAGCAGGGGATCAAATACTTTCCCCCCCCTTATATATATATATATATATACAGTCAGGTCCATAAATATTGGGACATCGACTCAATTCTAAACTTTTTGGCTCTATACACCACCACAATGGATTTGAAATGAAACTAACAAGATGTGCTTTAACTGCAGACTTTCAGCTTTAATTTGAGGGTATTTACATCCAAATCTGGTGAACGGTGTAGGAATTACAACAGTTTGTATATGTGCCTCCCACTTTCTAAGGGACCAAAAGTAATGGGACAATTGGCTGCTCAGTTGTTCCATGGCCAGGTGTGTGTTATTCCCTCACCATTTACAAAGAGCAGATACAAGCTCCAGTGTTTATTTCAAGTGTGCTATTTGCATTTGTTGCTGCTAACTCTCAATATGAGATCCAAAGAGCTGTCACTATCAGTGAAGCAAGCCATCATTAGGCTGAAAAAAAAAAAAAAAAAACATCAGAGAGATAGCAAAAACATTAGGTGTGGCCAAATCAACTGTTTGGAACATACTTAAAAAGAAAGAACGCACCGGTGAGCTCAGCAACACCAAAAGGCCCGGAAGACCACGGAAAACAACTGTGGTGGATGACCGAAGAATTATTTCCCTGCTGAAGAAAACACCCTTCACAACAGTTGGCCAGATCAAGAACACTCTCCAGGAGGTAGGTGTATGTGTGTCAAAGTCAACAATCAAGGGAAGACTTCACCAGAGTAAATACACAGGGTTCACCACAAGATGTAAACCATTGGTGAGCCTCAAAAACAGGAAGGCCAGATTAGAGTTTTCCAAACAACATCTAAAAAAGCCTTCACAGTTCTGGAACAACATCCTATGGACAGATGAGACCAAGATCAACTTGTACCAGAGTGATGGTAAGAGAAGAGTATGGAGACGGAAAGGAACTGCTCATGATCCAAAGCATACCACCTCATCAGTAAAGCATGGTGGTGGTAGTGTCATGGCGTGGGCATGAATGGCTGCCAATGGAACTGGTTCTCTTGTATTTATTGATGATGTGACTGCTGACAAAAGCAGCAGGATGAATTCTGAAGTGTTTCTGGCAATATTATCTGCTCATATTCAGCCAAATGCTTCAGAACTCATTGGACAGCGCTTCACAGTGCAGATGGACAATGACCCGAAGCATACTGCAAAAGCAACCAAAGAGTTTTTTAAGGGAAAGAAGTGGAATGTTATGCAATGGCCAAGTCAATCACCTGACCTGAATCCGATTGAGCATGCATTTCACTTGCTGAAGACAAAACTGAAGGTAAAATACCCAAAGAACAAGCAGGAACTGAAGACACTTGCAATAGCGGTCTGGCAGAGCATCACCAGGGATGAAACCCAGCGTCTGGTGATGTCTATGCGTTCCAGACTTCAGGCTGTAATTGACTGCAAAGTATTTGCAACCAAGTATTAAAATGTGAAAGTTTGTTTTATGACTGTTAATCTGTCCCATTACTTTTGGTCCCTTAAAAAGTGGGAGGCACATATACAAACTGTTGTAATTCCTACACCGTTCACCTGATTTGGATGTAAATACCCTCAAATTAAAGCTGAAAGTCTGCAGTTAAATCACATCTTGTTCGTTTCATATATATATATATATATATATATTTATATTTATATATATATATACAATTAGTTGAATATTTGGACAAACATATTAATTTAATCTGCCAAGCTTTCAAGAATATTCTTCTCTTTATCAAGTCTTGAGCATTACTGAATGGATGCACTAGACTAGAAAAGTTTATATAACTGTTCAGAGTTTAGCATGGGAAAAAGACAAACACCATAAATAATGTCTTGTGAGTCTTTAGATCAGGTTTAGATAACAACACAGCAGAGCGCTAATTTGGCAGCAAATGTCACAAAACATTTTAGTAATGAGATAAGAATCTTAAATCTATATTTATACCAGTATGTTTTGTAATCCTTTTTAATTAAAAAGTTTACGCTCTTGAAGACTTTTGAAATGTCCTTTGAGTGTCTTGATTTTCAGGTTTTGTATGGAGTGGTTACTCTGGGTGAAATGATGTCCAGCTGGGGTACAGTCACTGTCTTATGCTTTTTTTATGAAGAGTCTATGAATATTCATCCTCATGTGTAGTTTTTGACTGTTTTTCCCAATGTAACAGCCCTTTTCACATACAGTGAATTGTATCATGTACACTACATTGGAAGATATACATGAATATGGGCCCCTGATGTTATAGGTCTTGTTATTATGTGTGTCTCTATCATCTCTACAGATGTGTTCACAAAGTTTGCAGCGATTTTAATGGCAAGGTTTGATGCCATTTTCTCTCTGGTGCTGTTCATTGGCCAATCTTCTGCTGACCAATGTTGGCTGTCTAAATGCAAGAATGGGAGATTTGGGGAATATATCCTTCAATTCTGCATCCTGTTAGTAGTGGCTGTAAATCACTAAATATTTTGTGGATTTCTTCTAGGGCCAGTGGTATGTGGTGACCAGTGGTGTACGTGAAGTTGTTTCTTTAGTTTTGTGTTGCAGCAGATATTCCCGGGGTTTCTGATGGTGAAGGTTACTTTCTGAGGACACTATTTATGGCGTTGATCTTTGTCTCATGCTAAACTCTGAACAGTTATATGAACTTTTCCTAGTGCATCCTTTCAGTAATGCTAAAGACTTTATAAAGAGAAGTATATTCTCAAAAGCTTGTCAGAATAAATTAATATGTTTGTCCAATAAAAAATATATCACCATATACTGCAATACTCTGATTATTCAACTAGATTACTGGACAATCACTGTGAGAAGTACAGTCATTACACTGCATTCTGGGAACCTTGTCAGGGACATGCAAATGTATGCACAAAAGCCTTGCTCTTGCAAGCCATAACCATGTTTAATAGGGTGAGTATGAGACACCGCACAGCAAATATAGAAGAGTCTGTGTCTGCCTGTGCTGGTTCTGGATACCCTGTCAGACAACTCAGAAATAGGTATGAATAGTGTCTGATCTACAGATAACCTCTTTTCTCTGTATTGGCCATTTTGGGGGATTGAGGTAAATACATTCCCTTTTATTCTTCAGAGCCCCCTGTTATTTTAGCATTTGTGCCATGTGAGAAATATAATAAATATGGAATATTTATTTGTTCTTTCAGTAACATTGTGGACGTCTCAGGTTTGTACATAAGATTGTGCAATGACTGTAAGAAAATATTTTCATATTTTATTTATTTAGAAAATCTATCTCTTACAGCTCATGGTACATAAACATGCTGTGCGATAGTTTTATTATTATTTAGGGCACTACAGTGGTCCTTTTAATAACACGAGCAAGGTATTTTAATTAGACATTAATTATTAATAATGTTCATATTACTTGAATTATAAAAATGATTTAAGTTCAGCATCATACACTAAATTATATATTAAAGACTGTATATATTAAAGACTGTACAAAGGCCTTTTTGTTTCTTTTTCTTCTCCTTTGTCTCATTTTCTTTCTTTTCCTTATTCATCTCCTTCTTCTCCTTTCTATTTTATTTTCTTCTCATTTTTCTTCTCACACAAGGAATAATTGGCATTCAACCGACTCAATTGGCCTCATCTGTATTCAAACATTGGTAAATCGAAATCATGGCCTGTGTAGTGGGTCTTGAGGAGAGGTTTGAGAACCACTAACAGAGAATATTTTACAAAGATTCAAACAATTGAACACAGAATGGAATTAGTCACAATTATATCTAGTTTAGCTTTAAAGAGTAGAGACTGTCATTCTAATAGGATTAGAAACTGTGAGCAATTGAAATGTGGAATCAGTTAAGAAGTACTATTGAACTGCTCTCTAAATAGCACCCCTGACACTAGAACCTCCCCCTCAGGCTATAGGTAGACTAACAGTCCGTGATCCAAGCAGTTAAATACATTATTTTCTTTAAAATGTGTTTATGCTCCTGGCTCACATAACATATTGATGCTGACCTGGTGCATATTTCAGGAGAATAACTGCGATTTTAGTCAATTTCCTAGGGTTATGATTTAGGGATTGGGTTTAGCTATAGGGGTTAGAGATAGGGTCCAGTGGTTTAGGCTTAGGTGTTTAGGTTTACATTTAGTGGTTTAAGGTTTGGGTTAGATATAGGGCTTAGGGTAGTGACAGATGATAAGCTTTACACTAACAAGACATATAAAATCTTGGCCGCGCCATCTAGTGAAAACAGTGAAATTCTTACAAACATTTTAGCGAGACAAGCTTCCCATAGATGCCTTTCAGTATATCAAGTCAGAAGCCATGCCCCTATAACACTACAATACACGTCATTCCACTCCTTGACATTAGGGGGAGTCTCACCCTGCCTACCCAGCAGGGCCTGACAAGCCGCCGGATGTAGGGCCAGCGTGCTGCTGTTTGTTTCCGGTGCACGACTTCCGGGAGTCCATGGGTAAGCGGAAGTCGGTATACTGCAGGATGGTTAGGGGATCCTGTGAGACCTGAGAAGGACAGTTACTGACTGGAGAGGGAGACCCGGAAGCAGGGTGAGAGAGCGGAGAGACTGCAAGGAGGGACATACCCACTTCACTGATAGACATTGGTTTTAATGGTGCCTGGTACATAGGGTGTGAAATTGGGATGAGGACAGACCGATTACATCTGTAGAGGTAGCATTATCAGTAGTGTTAATGCAGAGCTGGTATTCATAGGAAAATAGACTGGTATATAATGGCTAGCGGCCTGGCGTCAGTAGTGGTCGTATTATCAGTGGTACTAATGAAGAGCTGGTATTAATTGTAGGGAGACTGTATATATTGGACACGACCATGGCATTAATTCAAGGGATGTGTAATATATGTTTGGAAGAGGCTGCTATAGAATGGCCTGTGTCAGGAGAGGGTGTAATAGAGGAGAGGGCACACTGAATAATATTAATGTATTCATGAGAAACTAGTGTTTACTGGGTAGGGTTGCTAGCATTAGCAGCATTAGTGGTATTGATGGATAGCTGGTATTAATACGAGAATGGAAACTGGTATTTGTGGGATAGGGTCACTGGTATTAGCAGAGTGAGGATTAGTAGTGGTATTGATGGATAGCTGATATTATTTTTTTATGGGGTAGGATCACTGGTATGAGCAGAGTTAGTATTGTTAGTGGATCTGTGGCTTATATTAATGGGAAGTTGGGATTAGTGGAGTTGGTATTAGTGAATCTGAGGCTGGTATTTATGAGGTAGGGTCACTGCTGTTAGCTTAGTTAGTATTAGTAGTGGATCTGAGGTTTATATTAAGGGAAGCTGGTATTTATAGGGTAGGGCTCTGGCATCAGTAGGCTACATTGGTAATATTTAGGGGCAGAGGAGACCATAACAGAGGGAAACTGCAATTAGGGGAGAGAATGCTTGTTACAATGAGGAGACAGTGACATAAATAGGAGGGTTTGGCAATTAAGGGAAACAGAGATTGGTGTCAATCATGATTAGGAGACTGTTATTACTATGGGAAAGGGGGTAAGAGACTGCTATTTATAGGGTAGGGCATTGGTGTTGGTTATTAGCTTGAGCAGAGACTGGTATGGAGGAAAACTTGAATAAATGTGACAGGTATTCAATGTGAAGAGACACTGTCCTTGATATGAGGGGAGACTGGTATTAATAGGAAAGATGGGTAAATGATTTGGATTTATACATTAGGGGATTGGTATTATTGACTTGGGCAGCTGGTATTAAGACAGACATGACTGGTATTTATAGGGTAGGGGGTACTGACATTGGGTTGTTTATATTATTGGAGGGGAGAGAATGTGACAGTGAGAGACTGGTATTCATGGAGAGCCTGGATTAATAAGCAAGGGTAGTCTGTTATTTATAGAGTGGGGGGCACTGGCATTAGGGGGTTGATATTATTAGTGATAGTGAGACTGTTACAGAGGAAAACTTCTATTAATGTCACTGTTATTTAATGTATGGGGATAATGTCATTGGTTGGAGGTGAGAAAAGACTCATTAAGAGGGAGACTGGTATTAATAGGAAAGAAGGGAAAAGGAGACTAGTATTGGGGGGGGGGGGCTGACAATAGGGGCTGGGTATTATTGGAGGGGGTGAGATTTTTTTACAGTGAGAGACTGGTATTAATGAGGTGCCAGTATTAATAAGAGAGAGAAGACCTGTATTCATAGGGTAGGGGGCAATGGCATTTGATGGTTGTTGTTATTTGCGATGGTAAAACTGGTATTAATGGGCAGTATTAATAAGAGAAAGGAGACTGTGATTTATGGTGTAGAGACCATACATGGAGTAGAGACTCTCCATAAATAGGAGAGAAAATTGAATTGATATGAAGAAGGGGATTCCAGCCAGCATGCATGTGGTATTATGGGTGTTGGTTATTTCAAAACTATTTTGGTGTTAATTGAGGGGGTCTGTTGTTAAGGAATTCATGGTACTTAGTGGAAATTGTGCGTGTGAGAGGGCGTTTACAATCCTGGAGAGCTGTGGTTGTTTGAAGTGATGCAACATATTGCATATTGGCATATTTGTTTAATTTTTATGACATTTACTTTATTGTGAATTATTTTCGCTTAATGAATTGCCAATTCCTGGTTGTTTGTGTAATGATCTGTCCATAGGACTCTGAGTAGATGTGTTTTCCTTAGAATTATGTTTAAGAGGTCATTTATTTTAGGGCTGTCTGGCGGTGTTGTAATTTTGCCACAAAATGTCAATGTCTTTGTTTTTTCTTTAGGTAATCGGCCATGGATTCACTGGATTCCATGTTGACTGATCCCTTGGAGCTGGGACCTTGCATGGAGAGCAATGGAACTGGCATCATGGAGGAGTGCATGCTGGGAGGAACAAGGGTCAGTCTGCCTGAGGATCTGTTAGAAGATGTGAGTAAAACCAGATGTTTTTATATCTATCTGTTGTTTGTCTCCATTACTTCCATTAACAATCCATATTTACTTCAAAAGGATGTTTATGGTAAACGGGTCATAGAACTATCATTAGGATAAATCATTGCAATTAATACTCTTACCAATCCATATATTTGTACCCTTACTTGGTTGTTTTTGCCACTATTCTCATTTCTTTTGTTTCCCCCTTCTTTATTTTCAGCCAGAGCTATTTTTCGATGTGGTCAGCCTGGACACGTGGCAGAATGTGCTCTCTGATTCCCAGCGTCAGCACCTCAAGCAGTTCTTGCCCTCCTTTCCCGACAACAACACTGATCAGCAAGAAGATATTGTTAAGGCTCTCTTCAGGGGGGACACTTTCCGTTTTGGGAATCCTTTGCAGGTTGCACAGAAACTGTTCCGTGGTATGTCTGTGTATTTCTGGAAACTTCTACAAATATATAGATTTTTTTTTTATACATTTTATTAAATGAGCTTTATTCTAGTGGGGAACATAACTACTGTAGTGATCAAACATGATTGATTTGAGCTTCTTAGGGGAATCTGGGTGAGATTCATAGGTGGTTCAGCAGTTAGTGCCAAGAAGTACTGTCAGGGAAGGGAATCCTGAATTACATCACATGTGACTGCATTTGGATTCTTTGCCACTGAGAGTAGAAGCGCTGGCAGGGGAGGGATAGCACTACCTGCTGAATCACCAATTAATTCCCCCCTAAGATGGCCACATTAAGGTAGATGGGCTGGTGCATGGGGGCATTTTTTCTCCATTCACAAGCTCCACCACTGATCCAGGGTGTGAAAAAAGTATCTGCCAAGATGCCTGATCTAAATTGTTTTGATTAGTGTAGGCTTGCCTTCAATAGCCTCTGCAGGGAAATGGGACTCCTATCAGAACATCTAGTGGGCAGAATAATCAGAGTATTGCAGTGAATAGTGATACCTTTTTTATTGGACAAACGTATTCATAATAAAGCGACAAGCTTTCGAGAGATAATGCCTCTCTTTATCAAGTCAAAAAGCGATACTGATACAAGTATGAACTAAAAACAGCAAACCGAAAGAGAAAAAAAAATTTGGAAAAACAAGAAGGGCAGAGTTAAGTGAGAGACAGACCAGCGTTGTTAATAATGTTTTGATAGGTCAGTAAGTCTATAGATCAGGTAGTAGATAAGAACACAGCAGAGTAAAATAAAGAGCAATACATTTCAGCATAGCATGTAGCTTACAAAAACGGTAATAGAAGGGGGGAGGTAAGTGGAATGTATGTGCTACAAGACATTAAGATAGTGGTCCAGAAAGTCTAAGTCGATGTTAATGCCCAAATCCTTTGTATGAAAAAATTGAATCATTTTTAATTCAAACATTTTGCTGCTATTGGATTGTTCTAAAATTCCCTATGAGTACTTTTTATTTTGAGGTTCTGGATGGAGTGATTCTCCTGGGTGACATGGTGTCCCACTGGAGTACAATAACTGTCTTTATGGTGCTTTTTGATGGAGCTTTGGTGGAGGTTTATTTGCATGTGTAGTTTCTGGCTGGTTTCCCCAATGTAGCACCCCCTTTCACATACAGTACATTGTATCATGTACACTACATTTGATGATATACATGAATATGAGCCTCTGATGTTGTGGGTCTTGTTGTGCGTGGCTGTGTCCTCTTTGCAGATGTGTTGGCATAGTTTGCAGTGACTTTTATTGCAGGGTTTGGTGCCATTTTCTCTGTTATGCTGTTCATTTGGCAATCTTCTGTTCACCAATGTTTGTCTTAAATTTGGTGGCTGCCTAAATTCAAGAATGGGGGGTTTGGGGAATATATTTTTCAATTCTGTGTCCTCTGTGAGTTGTGGTTTTAAATCCTTAAATATTTTGCGTATTCCTTCTAGAACCGGATCTCTGAGTTATAATACGTGGGTTTGTAACCCTTCTGTCTGAAGGAGGCAGACAGTGTTTTTAAGTGTTTATCACGGTCCTCTGTTTGAACATTTGCGTTGGTATCTGATGCTTGACTATGAATTATCCCTTGTTTAGTATGGGAGGGGTGGAAGCTAGAGTTGTGGAGGTAACTACATCTCTCTGTAGGTTTCCTATGGACAGATGAATTCAGTTTGCCATTTGTAATGGAAATGGTGGTGTCCAGAAAGTTAACCTGTTCTGTGGAGTAATCTATTTTAAATTTGAATGGATGGGTGAAAGGTATTGAATGAATTATGGAAGTCTTTGAGTTTTCCTTCCCCTTCTGTCCATATGATGAAAAGGTCATCTATGTAACGGTAGTATCTGTAAGGTTTGTGGACAGGAATCTCTTTTCCAGGCCGGCCATAAATAGGTTGGCATAGTGTGGTGCCATTTTCGTGCCCATTGCGGTCCCCATTATTTGTAAGTAAACATGTTGGTTGAAGGTGAAGTAGTTGTGGGTCCGGATGTATTCTAGTAGTTTGACAATAATATCAGGGTTGTATTTGTGATTCTGATTGTGTGTAGAAAGAAACTTCATGCATGCCTCAGTACCGTCTTTGCGTGGGTTGTTGCTGTAAAGAGATTCAACATCCATGGTTACAAGTAGTGTGTTGGCAGGTAGGCCCTCAATCTGACTGAGTTTGTTAAGAAAGTCTGTGGTGTCCTGTATATAGCTGTCAGTGTTTTTAACTAGTGGATGTTTTCAACCAAGCCAGATAACTGTTCAGTCAGTGTGTCCATACCTGTCTCCCTGGTTTGTGGATCTTTGGCAGCATGTAAAAAGTCCCAGTTGTTGGATGGGTGGGTATGAGCTGCTTCAAATCTTGTTGCACATTCTTAGGGAACGTTTGAATGAGTTTTCTTAGTTGGATGATGTATTCCTCGGTAGGGTCCTGGTTCAATTTTTTCTAGTAGGTATTGTCTGTCAGTTGTCTGTTTCCTTCTTGTATGTGGTGCTCTGTGTTTATGAAAACAACTGCGCCACCTTTGTCTGCTGGTTTAATGGCGATGTTAGGGTTTGATTTTAAGCTTTTTATGGCATCTCTTTCTACTAGCGACTTGCCCATCAAAAAAAATACGAGACGTGGGACTTTGAAAAAAAAAAAAAAAATACGAGACGCGGGACTTAAAAAAAAAATAAATAAAATACGAGACGCAAAAAATTACGAGATTAGCAGCCGAACCAAACCCCCTCCCAAAAACACTAAATGCACCCAAAAAAAATCTCAAAACATGAGACAGCATGGGGCAACCGCAAGGATGTCTGTGAGTGAGGTAGAACGCAAATTTAATTTTAACGATTTAGACGATTTAAGCCACACGAAAATTGCCTAAATGAAAACGAGGCTACACGACCCTGGACCGCGCAAAACACTGCAAAATGCGTAACACTTTACACATCACACTACGACCTTCCAGATACACTATTACAAAAGCCGGAAAATGCTCACGAGACACGTACCACATTAATAACATTACGACTATACAATGCCGCTTTACACAATAAACCAACGGCTTTACCTCACGCACGCAACCTATTTAGAATGCACACCTCAAACATTAATTACACTTTATAAGCAAGGCATCGACACTCACAATGTATATTCTATGCAGACGCAAAATACAAACAGCTCTTCAGCCTATTGCTCGCTGCATATATCAATTAGAAATAATTAAAGTATATACATTTATTGAATAAATCATTAATTATTACTTAACTACATATACATAGAAATATATATCTCTCTGAGGACCAAAAGTACACGACAGGAGAGGCTCGCAATGAGCGCCCAAGGTCCTCACAGTACAAAACGGTTTACATTCTGTCTCAAACAGCATTCCCATGGCTTTAAATTTTATTGCTCCGTCATTTTTGATGGGCAAGTCGCTAGTTATATATATACTAGCGAATTGCCCGTCAAGAAATTACGGCAATAAGATTGTAAGGCAGGTAATGGTGTTTGTTTGCGACATGAATTTTGTAATTAATAAAATAATAAATGAATATACTTTACCTATTTTGAAGTAATATATGCAGGAAGCATTGTGTTGAAGAGCTGGCAATCTGTTTTCATGTTGCTGCAGCATACACAGCAGCTCCACAACAGTGTAAACAGTGTGCGTGCTCGAGGAAAATCCGTTAGGGTAGCTATGTACTTCCACATTGTGTAATTTAGTTTTGTAAAATGGCGCCTAATGTGTGTGGTACGCGGCTGTGGCTGATTTTCCGTCCTTGTTCTTGGACCTTGTACGGCTTTTTCGGAAAATCTGTATGTGTTTTGCGTGTTTAGGGTCCTGTAGCTTTGTTTTCGTTTTTTTGGGGCGGCCATTTTTTTTCTCGCTTAGGGGATTTTCTGGTGTCTAAACTCTTGAATTTCTACTTAAATTGAGGTGTAACTTCACTTTCAGAGGTGGCTGCCCCCTTCTTGCTGTGGGTAAGCTTTTTATGTGTTTGTTGTGTGTATTTATTGTGTTTTTGTTTTCATGTGCGCGTGTTTCGGGTGCTAAGGTTGTATTTTTGCGAGCTCGTAATGTTTTTTTTTCTAAGTCCCGCAAGTCTATTTCTAAAAAACAAAAATTAAATATCAAGTATGAAGGTCATATTTTTTGAGACCTCAACTGTAATCTGGTTCACAAATGCAATATACAACACACAGATATAAATACTTTATTCTTCATTTCTCTGACAGATGGGCACTTTAACCCAGAAGTGGTGAAATATCGTCAGCTCTGTCTCAAGTCCCAATACAAGCGATATGTGACCTCACAGCAGCAGTATTTTCACACTCTGCTTAAACAAATTCTGGCCTCCCGAAAGGTAAAACTCATTGATTCTAGCGTTGTTAAAATATTTATTAATCAAAGTCTTTGCATATATAGCATTTGAAGTGAAGTCCACTACTGCAGGGTCTTAAATGAAAATCAAATACTAATATCTGTATATCATGCATTTAAAAGACCAGGTTTTGAATATTACCAGCATTTATATGACTAACTATTCTCTGGAAACTGCTTTACAACACTGTAGCTCATCCTTCTGCATTAACTGAGTTATGAAACTTTATAGAGAAATTCATTTCTCTGTGATTTGTTTGGCTGCAGCAGCAGTCAGTCTCAAATCAGAATTTGCTGTAAAGCTGCATTTCAGTAATCGATTTGTTAAAAGCTTTGCAACACTTTATTACCGTATATACTCGAGTAATATAATGCTGAAAAGGGCCCCCTCGGCTTATACTCGAGTCACCCTGGCCCTCATTCAATTGCGATTTGGCCAATTGAATAGCGCTCTAAAGAAGCACATAGCATATTTTTTTTAAATACGTTTTTAGTTAGTGGAAACCATGCTTTTGGATAGATGCTTACTAACTAAAAACTTCTGTAAAATAATATGTTATGTACTTATTTAGAGCCCTATTCAATTGGCCAAATTGCAATTGAATGAGGACCCCTGTGTCTATTTCCCTCCCCCTCCCGCCTCATCCTCCACCCCTCTCCTCATCCTCCGCCCCTCTCCTCATCCTCCGCCCCTCTCCTCATCCTCCGCCCCTCTCCTCATCCTCCGCCCCTCTCCTCATCCTCCGCCCCTCTCCTCATCCTCCGCCCCTCTCCTCATCCTCCGCCCCTCTCCTCATCCTCCGCCCCTCTCCTCATCCTCCGCCCCTCTCCTCATCCTCCGCCCCTCTCCTCATCCTCCGCCCCTCTCCTCCTCCACCACACTCCCCTCTTCCTCCTCCACCACACTCCCCTCTTCCTCCTCCACCACACTCCCCTCTTCCTCCTCCACCACACTCCCCTCTTCCTCCTCCACCACACTCCCCTCTTCCTCCTCCACCACACTCCCCTCTTCCTCCTCCACCACACTCCCCTCTTCCTCCTCCACCACACTCCCCTCTTCCTCCTCCACCACACTCCCCTCTTCCTCCTCCACCACACTCCCCTCTTCCTCCTCCACCACACTCCTCACTCATTACCTCCCCCTTTCCCCTCACTTACCTTCCATCAGCAGCTGCTCCTCCTCATTTCTTCCGGCTGTGTCAGGACCCGGCCAATGCGAATGATGTGACGCGCATGTGACGTCACGTCATTAGCATATGCCGAGTCCCGACGCAGCCGGAAGACGTGCGGAGGAGCAGCTGCTGATGGAAAGTTGAGGATGATGAGGGGGGTGGAGGATGGGGAAGGGGGTGGAGGATGAGGAGGGGAGGGGGGTGGAGGATGAGGAGGGGGGGGTGGAGGATGAGGAGGGGAGGGGGGTGGAGGAAAGCGACACAGGGGAGGGAGAGGGGGGACACAAACGAGGGGGACACAGAGGGCAGAAGAGGGACACGGGGCAGCACATTTCTCACCCTCGGCTTATACTTGACTCACTAAGTTTTCCCAGTATGTTGTGGTAAAATAGGTGCCTCGGCTTATATTCGGGTTGGCTTATACTCGAGTATATACAGTAATTAAGAGTTTAAAGCCTTGTCTTGTAAGTTTGGTACATGAATATGTCTATTAACAAACTAACAAGCCAGCAGACCATTTTCACACACCAGTGTAATTAAATTCCAGGAGCTGCTCGATCTGGCAAGGAAAAATGGCCCAGACCTGGTGATGAAGAGGAAGCTGTCACAGTTAGGGAACACGCCAGAAGAGCGGGAGCAACGGACACAGAGACGCTACTTAAAGATACTGCGAGAGGTGAAGGATGAGTGCGGAGATGGTACTCTGTCATCTGAGGAGGAAGGTGAGTCTATGTAGTGATCTCATCCTACTAGCAGCGACTTGATCACTCTACATTTCTATATTTACCATTTAAACTATGATCTTTTAAAAGAGCTATAGGAAAGTTTGTTGCTGTTGTGTTTATAGTGTGTGCTTTTCAGTTTTCACATGTAATTTTTTTTTAAATGTAAGTTGTATGTATCGCCCACTTTAGTGGTGCTAAAAGTTATTTTTTAATTCTAGATCTGAGCTCCTGGCTTCCAGGCTCCCCCACCCAATCTCCTCCCAGTGTAGCAGTTCCTCTAAGAGCTATACCCACACTGTCCACACAGGATATGAAAACTGCGGGTAAGTACAGGGCATGTCCGTTTTACTACGGGGGCACACAATTAATCCCCCATCCCCCTCTCTTCCCTTTATCAATATCAAAAATGTATTCCAAAAACAGTATCACAAAACATACAGTGCAATCAGTTGATAATGAATTCGTATTGTATCCATGTATCAAAGCATAAACATAAAAAGCATGATATTTAACTTATACTATTCTTTACCTCAAATACGATTCTTTCCCATCTTTCTCGAAGTAAGGAATTAAGTGACCTGTATTTATCCGAGCAAAGCCATGGAGACCATAATTAAAACAAAAATCTGCAGTTCTATCATTTAAGGAACTCAACAACTTCTTCCTTATTTACATATGGTCTATTCCAGTATTCCAGGGGCATAGCTAGCAGTGGAGCTTTGTACCAGGGTTCTCCTAAGGGGTGGGGTGGTTGGTGTTGGGGCAGTGCTGTGTAATTTTTGCCCCCATCCTGCCCAAACTTGCCATGTTACCCCTGGGCCTCCTTGCTGCACATCCCCAGCTCCTGTTTAAAATAAATATTTCTACTGAAGCTCCAAGAGGTGGCAGTGTGGGGCAGATCAGCACACTGGGGATGTGTATCAGGGAAGAGCTGAGAGAGCAAGGGCTGGATGACAGCAACATTTGTGAGGTCCACATTTATTTTTTTTGTATGAGTGCGTGTTAGCAAATATAAACAGGACAGCTACAAAGTGAATTTAATTAATTCAATGTGTATTTTAATTCTTAATATTTTGAATCCAAGATAAACTGGAATTTGAAACAAGTGATTTGAAGCTTCTGGTAAGAAGACATCGGGAAAAGAGGAAACGCCAACCGGTAAGCCAACCTAATCAGAGAATACCATAAGGAATATGTTAACTGTGGATGGATACAACTTGTTTGCTGTAGAAGACAGGAAGTATTTCTGTCCCATGCCTGAGAAAATACAGTGGATATAAAAAGTCTACACACCCCTGTTAAAATGTCAGGTTTCTGTGCTGTAAAAAAATGAGACAAAGATAAATCATTTAAGAACTTTTCCACCTTTTAATGTGACCTATAAACTGTAAAACTCAATTAGAAAACAAACTGAAATCTTTTATCTGCGACTATAAGAATTGCCTATAATTTCCAGGCCATTTTCGGACCAAATATTTACTTTTTATTAAGTATTCTAATTCTTTTTATCCATTTGGGTATACATATTGTATCCTCACAAGGTTTTTCTTACCACTATTATGTGCATTTTTTATTTTTAACATTTATCTTATATTCGTATACTATACTACTAAATAGGCATTTTATTTAGTTTAGGAAGATACCTGAATATTTAAATTGAGTTGTAGTGTTTTTAAAAGGAAAACCTTTTGGGTATATTTTTAACATTTTATTAAAATATTGCTCTATATTACTACATTAAATTTGTCTTTATGCGCTCTTTTTTTTTTATTTACTTTTGAGGTTCACTCACTTCTCTACCAGTCCCCTGCAGTTTACAGCCCAATAGTGTCATATTCAACCTGTTGGGTATCTCTATTCAGGCTGGACATTTTATGCTTCTGGATACTCCTAGATCTACCGGTCAATAACTACATCTGTTGTCAGGCGGTTATTTACCATTTGGGTTTTATTGAACTTAAAACTGAAACCCCAGCTTCACCAATGTAACAATGCACCTATAGCTATCAGTATTATTATGTACAACTGTATTGTTGCTACTTTTGCACTAACTCTTGCAGGATCATCCCGACCTTATAACAGATGATGTTACAATGAATGATATCATGACCCGTGTAAACGCTGGTAGGAAGGGGTCACTCTCAGGTAAGAAAAGGATTATTTACTTAAGTATTCTGTGCAACTAAAAGGCACGGGAAACACATTGGTTCCAATATAGGTTATTAGATTATGTGTCACAATGTGACTTCTTCTTAAAAACTAAGGTCTCATAACTGATTTAGATGTATAAGTTCCCTGAGGGTGTGCCACTGAGATTTAATAGTATGAATTGAGTTTGTCAGTTGGGTAACTTAAAGGGATATGGAAGGTTTCTGGATTTCACTAGGTATTTCATTTACTTCTGTATCGATTTTACTTTGATGTACTATCCTAGCCTATCAGGGACCACGTCTCCGCAGCATTTTGCAGAATGTTGCTGAGAGATGGTCACTGATATGCTAGGACACTTCCAGCCCTACAGACCCATACAGGGATTATTTGTATGATTATATACCTTGTAGCATCCAGGAATCTTCAATTTTAGTTTTCTTATTGTTTAGTTTCCTATTTATTAGAGAACACTTGATGCTTGTCTTTACATTTCTGATCTTATTCTCTCTTCACAGCCCTTTTTGACCTGGCCACATTGAAGAAACGAGTGAAGGAGAGAGATGAGAAGAAGAAGAAAAAGCCCAAAGTCATAAAAACAGAAGAGGAGGATTTCCCAGAACCCCCTGAGAGGACTGACTTGCTACCTGCACTGTTGCCTCCTGATAGTCCTCCTATGACCTTGACTGCTGTGAAGGAAGAGTAAGTTGGTCTTGCTTAGGTTATTCAAATTATGTTGTGGTTAATAACCTTCCCACAGAATCTATAGCACGCATTTGGTACCAATCCCTCACTGATGAGATCCATTTAAGATTGAAACAGTGCTGTCTGTGGGTAGGTTCCTAAATTTATATTGGATTAAGGAGTGCAAATGCGTTGTGAATTCCTTTTGCATGTCTCCGCCCAGCTTCCCAGAGTGCAGTGCAATAACTGTATTTCTCTGTATTCTGAGCAGGAAATACAGAATCTCACAAAAGTGAGTACACCCATCACAATTTTGTAAATATTTTATTATTTATTTTCATGTGACAACACTGAAGAAATGACACTCTGCTACAATGTAAAGTACTAAGTGTACAGCCTGTATAACAATGTAAATTTGCTGTCCCCTCAAAATAACTCAACCCACAGCCATTAATGTCTAAACCGTTGGCAACAAAAGGGAGTTCACCCCTAAGTGGAAATGTCCAAATTGGGCCCAAAGTGTCAATATTTTGTGTGGCCACCATTATTTTCCAGCTTTGCCTTAACCCTAATGGGCACAGAATTCACCAGAGCTTCACAGGTTGCCACTGAAGTCCTCCTCCATGATGACATCACAGAGCTGGTGGATGTTAGAGACCTTGCACTCCCCCACCTTACGTTTTGGGGAACCCGCACAGATGCTCAATAGGGTTTAGGTCTGGAGACCTTTAACTTCAGCTTCTTTAGCAAGGCAGTGGTCGTCTTGGAGATGTGTTTGGGGTCGGTATCATGTTGGAATACTGCCCTGCAGCCCATTTTCCGAAGAGAAGGGATTATGCTCTGCTTCAGTATGTCACAGTACATGTTGGCATTCATGGTTCCCTCGATGAATTGTAGCTCACCAGTGCCGGCAGCACTCATGCCGGCCCAGACCATGAGTCTTCCACCGCCAAAAGTATACATCTATACTGAGGAAAGGTAATAATCCCTAGATGACCCACAAACTGATAAGGCACAACGAGCATAAAAACACTGATATGAGCTGAAACCCTCAGTTTGAACGTAAACCGCAATGCAGAGGGAGTGGAGGCATCATCTGACCTCAGCAGGTAAATGCATATAGGGGTAATCAACACAACATATAGAAATCATATAAAGACATGTGTATATATGTTTGATCCCGGCCTGCATAAGTCCTGCCGGCACTAGGGAGCTACAGTTCATCGAGGCAACCATGAATGCCAACATGTACTTTGACATACTGAAGCAAAGCATGATCCCCCTACCTTCAGAGACTGAGCCGCAGGACAGTATTCCAACATGATAACAACCCTAAACACACCTTCAAGACGACCACTGCCTTGCTAAAGAAGCTGGAGGTAAAGGTGATGGACTGTCCAAGCATGTCGCCAGACCTTAACCCTATTGAGCATCTGTGGAGCATCCTGAAATGGAAGATGGGGAAGTGCAAGGTCTCTAACATCCACCAGCTCTGTGATGTCATCATGGAGGAGTGGAAGAGGACTACAGTGGCAATCTGTGAAGCTCTGCTGACCTCCATGCCCATGAGGGTTAAAGCAGTGCTGGAAAATAATGGTGGCCACACAAAATATTGACACTTCCGGCCCAATTTAGACATTTCCACTTAGGGGTGTACTCACTTTTGTTTGAGTGTTGAGTTATTTTGAGGGGACAGCAAATTTACACTGTTATACAGGCTGTACACTTACTACTTTACATTGTAGTTGAGTGTCATTTCTCTACTGTTGTCACATGAAAAGATATTGTAAAATATTTACAAAAATGTGAGGGGTGTACTCACTTTTGTGAGATACTGTATGTTTTTAACATCCTAATATGAACACAAATGTACTGTATTCTGTATGGTGGAGGCTTCTATCACTCTCTTTTTGTTCGCCATAAGGTAAATGATGTTCTAACATTTTTTGCAACCTCTCAATAAGTCTTTAAAAGATTTTTTACTTCCCAATTTTCAGTTAACTGTATATACAGTGGGGGGACAACTTTTTGATTCCCTGCTGATTTTGAAAGTTTCTCCACTGACAAAGAAATGATCAATCTATAATTTTAATGGTAGGTGTATTTTAACAGTGAGAGACAGAATAACAAAAAAATAAATAAAAATGCATGTCAAAAAAGTTATAAATTGATTTGTAGGTCAATGAGGGAAATAAGTATTTGACCCCTTCGTCTTAGTACTTGGTGGCAAACCCCCTTTTGGCAATCGAACAGGTCAGACGTTTCTTGTAGTTGGCCACCATGTTTGCACATCTCAGGAGGGATTTTGTCCCGCTCCTCTTTGCAGATCCTCTCCAAGGCCCTCATTCAATTGCGATTTGGCCAATTGAATAGGGGTCTAAATAAGCACATAACATATTTTTTTAAAGAAGTTTTTACTTAGTGAAAACCTTGTTTGTGGATAGATGTTTACTAAGTAAAAACTTCTTTAAAAAAAAAAATATGTTATGTGCTTATTTAGAGCACTATTCAATTGGCCAAATCGCAATTGAATGAGGGCCCAAGTCATTAAGGTTTTGAGGCTGATGTTTGGCAACTCGAACCTTCAGCTCCCTGCACAGATTTTCTATGGGATAAAGGTCTGGAGACTGGCTAGGCCACTCCAGGACCTTAATGTGCTTCTTCTTGAGCCACTCCTTTGTTGCCTTGGCTGTGTGTTTTGGGTCATTGTAATGCTGGAATACCCATCCACAACCCATTTTCAATGCCCTGGCTGAGGGAAGGAGGTTCTCACCCAAGATTTGATGGTACATGGACCCATCCATTGTCCCTTTGATGGGTGCAGTTGCCCTGTCCTTTAGCAGTTAAACACCCCCAAAGCATAATGTTTCCACCTCTATGTTTGACAGTGGTGATGGTGTTCTTGGGGTTATAGGCAGCATTCCTCCTCCTCCAAACACGGCGAGTTGAGTTGATGCCAAAGAGCTCGATTTTGGTCTCATCTGACCACAACACTTTCACTCCGTTCTCCTCTGAATCATTCAGATGTTCATTGGCAAACTTTAGACGGGCCTGTACATGTGCTTTCTTGAGCAGGGGTACCTTGCAGGCTCGGCAGGATTTCAGTCCTTCACGGTTACCAATTTTTTTTTTGCTGACACTGGTCCCAGCTGCCTTGAGATCATTAACAAGATCCTCCCCTGTAGTTCTGGGCTGATTCCTCACCGTTCTCATGATCATTGAAACTCCACAAGGTGAGATCTTGCATGGAGCATCAGACTGAGGGAGACTGGCAGTTATTTTGTGTTTCTTCCATTTGCGAATAATCATTCCAACTGTTGTCACCTTCTCACCAAGCTGCCTGGCGATGGTCTTGTAGCCCATTCCAGGCTTGTGTAGGTCTACAATCTTGTCCCTGACATCCTTGGACAGCTCTTTGGTCTTGGCCATGGTGGAGAGAGTTTGGAATCTGATTGATTGATTGCTTTTGTGGACAGGTGTCTTTTATAAAGGTAACAAGCTGAGATTAGGAGCACTTTAAGAGAGTGCTCCTAATCTCAGCTAGTTACCTGTATAAAAAGACACCCAGGAGCCAGAAATCTTGCTCATTGATAGGGGTTCAAATATTTAATTCACTCACTGGCCTGCAAATCAATTTATAACTTTTTTGACATGCATTTTTTGTTTTGTTTTGTTTGTTCTGTCTCTCACTGTTAAAATACACCTACCATTAAAATTATAGACTGGTAATTTCTTTGTCAGTAAACAAACGTTCAAAATCAGCAAGGGATCAAATATTTTTTCCCCCACTGTAATATACACTTTATTACACGTATAAAGCCAACCATATTCAAGTGACCATCCGGTGACCGCCATCTCAAGTGGACATCTCTCAATCAGTGACCTTGATTGGATGTTCTCTTAATGCCATTCTTACTGTCTTCTTTTAGACCCTTGGAAGATGTGAAGCCAATTATTCCCTTCAATGAAATATCTGCTAGTTTCTTCTGCCTCCTCCTTGACATACTGATGATGGAGGGTCCATGCAGCCTCCCGCTGGTATGATCTTTACTTTCACAGGAGTGGGTGGGTGCTGTGTTTTTCTTTGCACTGGAACACATTACTGTTGTATATTTTGTACTTTACTGGTCAGTCTTCTAGACCAGTGGTCAGCAACCTAAATGTTTAAGACTTTTAAAGAATTTTGGTTTCAAATCTTTTTCTAGATCTATTTAGTATGCTGGATCAGTGTTCCATACATCAAGGATCCAGGATGTAAATGGTTATTAAAATTTTAATTCTGGCTTCTCGCTTCTTGGTGGTTCCAGCTTTATGTATTGTGACAAGCTATAAGTCTCTTTTCGGTTTGTGTCCCTTTTTACAGCACTTTTAATGGAGGAACACAATTCCAGGAGGCTTTGAGGCTTTTCCAAATTTTACTGTAGAATATATTCATCAGTGTTCCAAAATGTACACCAAAACAAATCAAAGAAAACATATCTAGTTCCCATCGGAGCACAACCTTTACTGTGACCATTCCCTGACTATCAGAAGTCCCATTTAAGCTAAACTTGGATGGAGCAGAAACAAGCAGTCCAATACTTTGTATTTAATTACTGGCTTGTATCCTTTATAGTCCACGTTTCCACTCATCTTCTGCCGGTAGCTCATCAACTCCTCAAGTTACATAAGTTCAGAAGCAGAAGAGTGATGGCATGTGAGGGTTTAGAGGAAAAGAAAACAAGGTAAATGGAACTTTCAAAATGGCAGTTGAAGTGTGAGATTCTGCTGAGTGGATGGTATGAGGTCCAGTGGTATTTGCAGAGGCTCTTGCAGTGGCGACTGCTTCAGTCCAGATGGTAGATCGAACTTAGAGTAGATAGAGTTTTGTCTTCTCCAAGAAAACTTTGCACACACTTTGTATCACGCACAGTATACACACACACCTCCCTGTTTGTGGTTCATTTCATTTTTATTAAATAATCATTGCATAACTAGCATCTATTAATGATATATATTTATTATCTTCCAGCTAGAAGATAAAGTGTCAGACTGGCAATCCTCCCCAGCAAGCACCTTGAATAGCTGGTTCTCTGCAGCCCCAAACTGGTGTGACCTGGTGCACCCTGCACTGTTTTACCTGAGTGGGGAGAGTAAAGGTGAGGTTTAAGCCACTGAGGTCAACCAAACTTGCAAGCAAACTTATAACTCACAACAAACAATAGTTACTGATATCAGAGGGGCCATTCCTAGAATTATATTGAATTATTTGCACTACTTTCTACACCAAAGCATTTTCCATCTTGATCACACCAGACCTGTTAACACTAAAAATTAACAACTGATGTTTAACTTCCACTTCATACCCTTTAATAGTTAAGGAGAAGAAATCGCTAATACGAGAATACATTTAAAGTGTAAATACACAATAAGATTCAAGCAATAGTTGCTCATTGCCCACCAGGACTTTTGTAATGCTCTGTCTTTAGCAAGATATATTAGACTGTCCTTAGAGGGTGGATACTAGGCTGACTGACGGCTACAATTGCAAACTTTAAATGTAAGTTTACTGGAAAATGCAATTTTTTTAAATAGTTAGTTGATAAAGTACTTATTACATATAGTCTTAAAGAAAATAGAAATATTGGTGTTGATATTTTTGTAAGCTTTTATAGTTCTCTGCATGCAGATTATTGCTTACACTCTTATGATTTCAGGAAGTTCCTCCAGTTTTACCCCATTCGTGGAGTTCAGAGAGAAGACTCAACAGTGGAAATGTTTTGGTAAGTGCATTCATCTGTTCTGTCTAGCCAAAATACATATATTACAGCAACCCAAACTTTGATATGTGTACTACTCGTGGTATATAAGCTTCAATCAAACGGTCCTCTGAATCATTGGGATGCATGAAAATATATTGCCTGAAAAATGTAATACAGAAACATCTAGTGTTGATTGTATTGTTTTACAGTGCACTTACCAAGTCCCTCATTAAAATTCAAGTGGCTCACTGAGACCCTCAGCAAATATAAATGGTGCTTAAAAAACAAAAATAAATTGTACTTAACTACTGCCATATGCAATTTCCTACAATAAAGATCCTCAAAGTTCTGGCCACCCCACCCACACACACTTGTGCTTTTGTATGGAGCCCATTATTTAATGCCCTAACAAAAGGAGATGTTTCAATTAGACCTCAATAATACAGTTATTATTCGATGAGTTAAAAAAATATTCTGTATGGATCCGTTTTGTGTTTTACATCACATCATGAGAGATGGATCATGAGGGTGTGTGTTGTAGTTATTAATGGAGGAAGGCAAGAGTCAGAAATCATTGTTTGATAATTGGATACAATTGAAATTGACACCACACCCTTCTCCCTTACTGGTCGAAAAGCAGGAAGTTGCGACAAAGAATGCAGTCACTGTTTTCCAGAAATGTAAACACCCCCTCATGCTGTCACATACACAATCCTGTAGAAGCATCAACATCCCCCCCCCCCCCCCCAAATAAAACTAGATGCATGACTTTATTCATGTTTAGTAATGCTCTTTGACACACACACACATACAGCAAACATGGCGTTCAAAGTGATCCCACAGGTGCTTAATGGAGTTAAAGTCTGGGGAATTTGGAGGCCAGGGAAGTACTTGAAGTTTTTGTCGTGCTCTTCCAACCACTTCTGGACAGTTCTGGCCATTTGACATGTTGCATTGTCCTGCTGGAAGATTGTATCCGCTGCAGGAAAGACAGTCAACATGTATGGGCGTACTTGATCTGCAAGGATGGATGGATAGATAGATAACCCAATCGGTTGGGAGTGAGTTCCGGAGGTATGAGTGGACCCAGAAAATGCCAAGAAAACATTCCCCAAACCATAACGCTGCCGCCACCATTTTTTGTTTTTTCAGCAATGGTTGCAGAGTGTGTGCTCTCTGAGTTTTCACGCCTGACACACCAATGTCCGTCTAGTGGATGGAGCAGAAAACGTGACTCGTCAGTGAAGGCAACCCTTTGCCAATTAGAAGAGGTCTAATTTCGATACTGTCATACAAATTGAAGCCGTTGCTGATGATGAGCCTTCGTCTGCATTGGTGTAGTGACCAGCCATTTGCTTCAGAGCCCCAGGGTTGGCTATACTGTCAATTTATAAGAATAAAAAAAAATAGAGTTAACAGTCTGGGACCTGTCCCCATATTCCAATCCAACATATATTACATTGTCCAGGACAATGAATCGCCAATCCAATATTGAAACAGTCACTATGGGGAAATTGGTAATAGTAAAGTCACATTGAATAGGTAAATAACCACTAATCCTAGGCTGAAACAATGTTTTATAAAAACAAACAAAAAAAATAAGAACACAAACCTAATCAGACGTTAATAATAATGCACCTAGAGAAAATTAATTATAAAAAGACGATGTCCCTATGCTGTGTAGTAGAGTTTGGACTAGGACCCACTACTTGCTCTACAAGATGGAAACTAACTATACTGTCCTAGATGTTATTAACATAATACCATTCAAAACTATGTAGTTATATTGGTCCACAGACCTATTATATAAAAAATTATCCATGGGGAATACTCCTATATTGAATACTAAATAAATTGGTGGTATGATAGACAAGTCTCATAAGGTACATATACAAATAGGTTCGCTCAATCGCATAACAAGTAAACACATAAATGCATATAGTCTGTTCATTATTATATAAAAAAGCACCTAGTCCATGAGGAATACCCTTATATTAGGCTCTAATTAAATATTCATATTTACAATAAGAAAATCTCATAAGAGTACATGTATGTGAAACAACTCTGCTTTAATATAATTAGAATACATGCATCCTATATGTGCATGTTATTGAGATTATACAACAGACCGTGCATCTTTATCTGTTGTGGCCTCCTATAAGCCCGCTGAGGGACGTCATCAGGAACGGACTGTCGACTGGAGCTTGATGGGCACATTTAACAACCTCTGTAGAAGCTCCTCTCGCGAAACATGCGCATCAGGCTCCAGACGACTGTCCCCTCCTGATGACGTCATTCGGCCGGCTTATAGCAAGCCACAACAGATTTTATTTGTCAATAAAAGTTATTTTTTATCTCACATTTTTTTCAACCTGGAATTAGTGGCTATTTACCTGTTCAATGTGACTTGACTATTACCATTAATTTAAAGTGTTCTTTCTTCTTCATATTTTATGTACTGTTATTTTAGACACATGTCTGGTAGCCCCCTGGTTCGTTTGAACTGTGAGTCGCTCAACTGTAGCGTGTCAGTTGGCCCTCACTCACTTTCATAGCCGACATTCACCTCTGACATCAATGGCACTGGTGTTCTGCAGTTTTCACGCCATTTATTCGCAATGGTGCCGTTTGACACTTTAACAGCAGCAGCATGTGAACTGTTCACAAACTGTGCTTTTTCAAAAATACTGCCACTCTTGGCCCGAAGACCAAGGGCCATCCCCTTTTCAAAGTAGGATAAATCATGATTTACCCATGACAGTGATGGTTGATATGTTTGCAGATTGCATACATATCACCTTGTAAAACCACCAAGCCAGTTCACGACACATGCCTTATTTATTAGCTACCCGTTGGTGACATCAAAAGTAGACTCTGGTCATAATAATGTGACTCTAGCCTGTTTGTGTGTATGCGTGTGTATATAAATAAATGTGCGTGTGTATATAAATATATATAAATAAATTGAAAAAAATAAATTGACAAAAGCTGAGATGCACTGGCTTGTTGGTAGTACGGTTGGGGATTAAACCATTATTGGTATTATATTCTACAAAAAAAATTACAACATATTAGTGCCGAACACTATATTAATGCAGATAGAACTTCAGCTTAAGGTATAAAAATATTAAACTTTAATAAATATATAATAAAAAAGCAAAAACTGTGCCAAAAATTATTAGCCTTAAATATTTAAAAGTAAAAAGCCACCACAAACATGGCACTGATCGCTGGAAATAAATGCCACAATAAAGGCAACTGATGAATCGTGATTGGCTGAAGAAACTTATTTTCTGAATGACGCATCAAGTTACAATATAATGCAAAGTCGAATCAAAAAGTTCTATTGGATGTTTGAGAATGACGCGTGTTATGATGGACAAAGGTACCTCCCTCACTTTTGAGATAAAACCCGCCAAAAGGAGGATCACACTCTCACAGCCTTTGAAAAAGACAGTTCTATCTGTTGAAACAGTCAGGCGAGAGGTTTCTCTCTTTACTGTTGACACAACAGAGTTTTGATGCACATGGCACGGTATTGTATAACTCTAATTTCATTATGATGCTGGTATGAGTTTGGGGAATTGTTATAGCCCACTGCTAAACCATCATAAGATATATTATTCAGTTTTCCCAGCAACTCAGAGACCAGATGTCATTTCTGTTGGTTTTAACTATATGTTTTACCCCTTTTCTTCATTTTTAAATTATTTAGCCTTTTAAGGGTATCCAATGATTTTGGTCTCCAAACATATGAGTATTGCCCATATGTTATCTATCTATTGTGAAGTAAATTAGTGAACTTTATCTAAGCAGCGTGTCTAAAACACACTAGCAACATCAGGAGATTTCTATTAAGCACTTTTGACAACCACTTTTATGTTTTTTTTTGTATTATACACATATCTACACTTTTTACATGTATTCTTTAGTCTTGTCCCAATTATTATTGCACTGCTAATATTTATATCACTACAAAGCACCTTATACAGAGGAAAACCTGAGTAGCATACCTGCACTTTATAAAGCACCTTATATATAGGGGCTATCCCAGTACTACACACAATTTATATAGGGGTTATTCCAGCACTGTACTTGCACTTTATAAAGCACCTTACATAGAAGCTATCATAGCATAATACATACATTTATTTAGTCAATACTACTGATTCTGAATAACTGTATTTAACAGTGATACAGTAATCAGATTTTCAATTCAACACTTACCTTTTTGATTCTCCTTTTTATTATTTTTTAGACCTTATCAATTGTGTCCATAAGTGGAAGTTTGATTATGATATATATGTTCTATATGGATATTCCTTTGTCCTTTTTGATATGGTATTCATCTTTATAGACACCTTTGGAGGCCAATTAGTGTTTTGTTGGTACCTTTTTTTCTTTTTTATTATATACTTATTAAAGTTTAATATTTGTATTCCTGAAGCTGAAGTTCTATCTTCATTAATATAGTGTTATATATAGAGTGTACAATAACTGTATTTCTGGGAATCCTGAGCGGGCAATAATTTGTTAAGCTTATTTTTAGACTTGCAGATGGGCTTCCAAATGTATTATTTGTTTCTAAATATATATGCTTATATGTGATAATTGAGTAAATTCACAAAAACCTGTTTACTCTAAAGAGAATATAACTACAAATGGCATAAAGTGAGCATTAATTAATAAAATGATTCTGTGTTTCTCTCAGGTTCTTCTCTTGATAGCGAGAAGGAATTGGTGGCTCTATTTCACCTCTGGTTGGAAACAAAAGACCAGATATTTAATAAGGTGAGTAACTAATTAAACTTTTTTTTTTTTTGGTTGCTATGGAATATAACTGTAATTATTGCATTAAAGCCATGTATTGTATTGCACATTACTCAAACTGGAAACATTTACCCCATTGAGAATATAAAAAGCAATTGTGTGTGTATATATATATATATATATATATATATATATATATATATATATATATATATATATATATATATATATATATATATATATATATATATATATATACTGTAAATGGAAGAGACTTCTGGGCTCTTTTTATATATTTTATTGAGCAGTTAAAAAAAACACAAATTAAATAGCTTATAGGCAGAAAAATAAACATCTACATAAACAGGCTTACTATACTCTGGAACACCCTGACTATAACCTGAGCAGCTTTTCTACTACAGGTGAAATTATCACAGTCAGTGATAGTGCCACCTTGTGGCCAGGATACAAACAGTCTCTGGTAGTGCCACCTTGTGGCCAGGATACAAACAGTCTCTGGTAGTGCCACCTTGTGGCCAGGATACAAACAGTCTCTTGTAGTGCCACCTTGTGGCCAGGATACAAACAGTCTCTGTTTTATTAGAAGTCTTTACTCTGTAGACCGTTGTCTTTAAACTTCATACCATAGGGTGGGGTTCTGGCCTGCCCTACTCTCCAGATACCTTAACCTCCAGGGACCCTTAACACCCTCTCTTGGTGAAGGCTACAAATCTGTTTAACGACACAGACTTCTCCCTGGGTTTATAAGACTCTGCAATGGTACCTTTACATCCAGGATTTCCACAATTAGCCTGCGTGGCTGGCTTTGCTCGAACAGCAGCTTTACCTTGTTATCTGTGTGAGCAAACTTTCACACAAGCTTCTCTTATAGCAGTCCAACCAGCTAACAACGTTCTCTTGTTAACTGCAACTCCCAGACTCCTCACTGGCATAGACCTTGTCTCTTTTTAGGCTACTCTCCTCAGTCTGTCATTCACTTACTTGGTGCTTTTGTAGCTTCACCTCCTGACTGTGGGGTTGCTCTTTCCGACCGCTCTGTTAGTCCAGCGACTTCACAACAGCACATACTTCTTTCTGTCATTCAAAACTGGCAGCCACAGTAAAACAAGATTTCCTCCAGGTTTGTTTTCCAAAGTTCAAACGGTAGATCCACACAGGATCAGCCAGCAAGCTCCTCTCTTGTGGCTTGCTCTGGCTGCTAGCAGCAGCAGTACACAACTTAGGCCAGAGCCTAATCAGCCACCCCTTTCCATGTCTGCTTCCCAGGCTTTAAAGAGAAACTGCACCTGCACCAATTAGTAGGTCTTCAGGAGTTAACTCCGTCACTCCTGTCAAGAACTCTTTACTCTTTATTTGGCACCATCCTCTAGGGGGCAACCGGTTACAATATATATACACACACACACACCTTATATACTCGAGTATAAGCAGAGTTTTTCAGCCCTCTTTTTAAGGCTAAAAAGGACCCCCTCGGCTTATACTCGAGTCACTCTCCCCCCGTGTCTCTAACCCCCCCCGTGTCTCTAACCCCCCCCCCGTGTCTCTAACCCCCCCCCGTGTCTCTAACCCCCCCCGTGTCTCTAACCCCCCCCGTGTCTCTAACCCCCCCCCGTGTCTCTAACCCCCCCCCCGTGTCTCTAACCCCCCCCATGTCTCTAACCCCCCCGTGTCTCTCTAACCCCCCCCCCGTGTCTCTCTAACCCCCCTCCCGTGTCTCTCTAACCCCCCTCCCGTGTCTCTCTAACCCCCCTCCCGTGTCTCTCTAACCCCCCTCCCGTGTCTCTCTAACCCCCCTCCCGTGTCTCTCTAACCCCCCTCCCCCCGTGTCTCTCTAACCCCCCTCCCGTGTCTCTCTACATCCCCGTGTCTCTCTACATCCCCGTGTCTCTCTACATCCCCGTGTCTCTCTACATCCCCGTGTCTCTCTACATCCCCGTGTCTCTCTACATCCCCGTGTCTCTCTACATCCACTAAGTGAGGGGAAAGGGAGAGGGAGGGGGCATTTAGAGGGGTAGAATGAGGAGTGGGGAGGTTGAGATTGAGGAGGGAGGTTGAGGATGAGGAGGAGGGAGGGAAGAGACACAGAGGGCACAAGAGGGACACAGGGGGCAGCACATTTCCCACCCTCGGCTTATACTCGTGTATATACGGTGTGTGTGTGTGTGCATATATATGTATATATATATATATATATGTATATATATAAATATATATATATATATATTATTATTATTATTTTTTTTTAATTAACAGATTCTGTTTATTTTATTTTTTTGCTTTGTTACTGCAACATATTTTTGATTAATTTTTTCCGCTGTTGCTTGATGTGTATGATTGCTCAGATACCAAAGGGAGGTCATTTGTTAAATAATTTAGCATTCTGTATTATACATGTAATACCTGCTTTCTTTGTTATTAGTGATTGTTTTTAATTTTTCTAAGCAAGTAAATGAATATATATTTTAAATATCTACATTCTAAAAACATTTTTAAAATACAAACACAACTTTACACTTTAATTTATCAAATAAAACCACACACTTTTACTAACTAATACATATAATGACTCTGGGATGCTTGATTGAGCCGTAGTTTTTTTTTTTTTTTTTTTTCTCTTAAACCTTTTCTACTCTGAACCTCTCCTTAAGTGTAAAGCAGATAAAGAAACAAATTTAAAGGACACATTTTTTTATTTAAAAAAAAAAAATGTTTTTAGTAACATATTTCATCAAAAGAACATATTGTAAAAAATGGATCATAGCAGTTTTTTTGAGTAATGTCTGACAACAATTCCTATTAAAACATATTCCTGCTTGGCATTAAATTAGCAGGGGTAAGTAAAGTGGAGATTAGAAGCCTTTTAGACAATAAGAAGCAGCTTGCAGATCTATGGAACAGGGTGATCGTGTGTAAGCATATGTATATAAAGTCATTATTAATTGAATTGTTCTCTGACAATTGGCACTCTCTTCTCTTTAGGATAATGATGACAGCATTGACGCGAGCACTCCCATCCCACGGGTGTAAGTATAGCAGGGACATCTCCCTTCTCCATGTGTGCATTGGTCCTACCACCAGACCCATGGTGGCCATAGAAGGGAAAAGGGCACATTCATAAATGTTAGCCCATCAATTCCCTATCTCTTTAACTACTTTCTCTTTTGCCCCTTTGCTCTCTATCTTTCTCTCTAAATTTCAAATTTTATCTTGCTCCTTTCACTTACTGTCTCTCTTTTGCTCTCTTTCCCTACTCCTATTCTCTCTCCCCACTTTCTCTTTCCTTTCTTCCCTTTTATCTTCCCTTTTTGTTCATGTTTTTTTTTTTTTCTTTTATTATATCTTTTCATGTGTCAACACTGAAGAAATGACACTCTGCTACAATATAAAGTAGTAAGTGTACAGCCTGTATAACAGTGTACATTTGCAGGGTGTCATTTCTTCAATGTTGTCACATGAAAAGATATAATAAAATATTTACAAAAATGTGAGGGGTGTACTCATTTTTGTGAGATATTGTGTGTATATATAGATATATATAGTTGTGGATCTGCGCGGTTGTCCGGAACGCTTAAGATGTTGGTCACGCTTTGCGAGCCTCGCGAAGGAGGGCAGGCTGTCGCACGGGACTCAAGCTGCATTTGTCGTTTGCGGCCCATAGCGCCACAGCTGCGAGCCTTGCAAGGCAAGGCGAGGCGAGCCGTCACACGGGACTGCAATGAGGCCGAAGCAGTTGAGGCATGTGGGCCTTACGAGCCGTACGACCGACATTGGACTTACGAGACTTAGGACCGAAACCTGTACATGTAGTGTACGGCTCGCAAAAACCAGACTTTAACGACTGGAAAAACACAACAAATATGCCTCAAATTAACTTACTCACTCACACACAGCACAGTATGAGAGCCTGTGAGTGTGGTTGCAAGTTAATTTGAGGCATTGTGTGCCAAACACCATTGCTAGGCTAACTATTTTACTCCTGTCATTTTTGACGGGCAATTTCATTCATATATATATATATAGATATATATATATATATATATATATATATAGATATATAGATATATATATAGATATATATATATATATACATACATATATTTATATATATATATATATATATATACATATACATATATTTATATATATATATACATATATTTATATATGTATACATTTTTTCATTCCCTTTTTCTCTCTCTATATTCTATCAATTCAAGTCTCGTTGCTGTTCAATTAAACCAAGGAAGCATAACACCAGCCCTGTTGCTTATCCATATTGAAGTTTCTGTTTCCTGCACATCAACTTATCTAAACATTAGTATGCAAGCTAATGAATCTGGCTACATTTCTAATTAAATTCTTTATTTAAATGCCAGTGGCAGATAACGGGTAAACATGAAACTGATGACCATTTTTCAAAATACCCTAATCTATACATTGCTGTCTTTCAGAAGGACGGATTACATAGTACGGCCAAGCTCAGGGGATGAGAAGCGTGTGTTTCAAGAGCAGGTAAGAGGAGTAGTGGGGAATGTTAACTGTATTTTTGATAATCTCTTTACTGCAGAACCCTGTTATACATTGTGTTTGTTTATCCGGTATTTCGTAGCACTGTACTCTGTTTGTGTGTTTTTTCTTGTTCTTCTAGGAGCGCCATCGTTACAGCCAGCCTCACAAGGCCTTTACATTCCGCATGCACGGCTTTGAGTCAGTTGTAGGTCCCGTCAAAGGTGTGTTTGACAAGGAGACATCTCTGAACAAAGCTCGAGAGCACTCTCTTCTGCGCTCAGACAGACCGGCTTACGTCACTATTCTTTCCCTTGGTAAGATTCTTCTTAAAGTGAATATTACGTACTGGGACAAGTTACAATTTCTTTCTCAGTTTGTGCCTGCTTCTCAGGCACTTTCATAGAGGAACACAATTGCAGGAGGCTTGAATACCTTTTAAAATTTTACTGTATCCTTATCTAGTGTTACAACAATGTATAAATCAAAATAAACCAAGTAAAAAACAGTCCTAGCTTCCACTTGAAGCAATACCGTCATTTATTGGACTGTGCCCTTGCTTAACAGGCTGTAATCCAGCTAACTCTGGGTGAAGCAAAAAGCAAAACTGTTCAATATTATTATTGTATTTTTATTCAATATCTTACTAGCGCCTTACCCGTCAAAAATGACGCGGAAATAAAATTTCAAGCCATGGGAATGCTGTTTGCCACAGAATGTAAACCGTTTTGGACTGTGAGGACCTTCGGTGCTCATTGCAAGGCTTGCGCTGAGTGCCTTTGGCGCGCATCGCATGCCTCGCAATGAGCGCCTCTCATGTTGGGTACTTTTGGTCCTCTGAGAGAGATATATATTTCTATGTATATGTAGTTAAGTAACAATGAATGATTTCCTAAATTAATATACTTTATTTATAACTAGCGAATTGCCCGTCAATAAAAATGACGGGCATGAAATTGTAAGCCAGGGATTGCTGTTTTAGACATAATGTAAAAGTTTTTTACCGTGAGGACCTTCTGCGCTCATTGCAAGGCTTGCGTTGAGTGCCTTTGGCGCTCATTGCGTGGCTGTTGGATGTTTTTTTTAGTTGTTATTACAGGGGCTTTTGCTGTCATTGTAAGGTCAAGGCTGATGTGCTTTTTGCGCTTATTGCAAGGCTGTCCCCTGGTGCATTTTGTGTGGTATGAGCTGCGTTAGCATTGGTTGTGAGGCGCGCAGTAAATGTCTTTTGTGTTTATTGCGATAATTTTTTATTTTTTATTTTTTGTGTATATGTATTCTTGTATGCCAATGAAATAATGAATAAATTACTAAATTAATATACTTTACCTATTTCTAAGTAATATATGCAGGAAACATTGTGCTGAAGAGCTGACAATCTGTTTTGATGTTCCTGCAGCATCCAATTTAGGTTTGCACGGTGTAAGTGTCAGCAATGTGTGCAGTGTAAATAGGCTTCGTGCGCGAGGGAAAGCTGTTAGTGTAGCTGTGTACTTCCGCATTGTGTAAGTTAGTGTTGTGAATTTGCGGCGAATGTGTATGTGGTACGCGGGTGTGGATGATTTAGAGTCCTTACTAAAAGTGTATCTTTATCTTGTACGGCTTTTTTGAAAAGCTGTATGTGCTTGGTGGTGTTTTGTGGCTTTAGGGTCGTGTAGCCTCCTTTTTCCTTTTTTTTCGGCTGACATTTTTTCTCTTGCTTTAAGGGATTTTCATGTGTGTAAACTCGTGAATTTGGACTTAAATTGAGGTGTAACTTCACTTGCAGAGGTCCTGGGTGCCCCCCCCTTACTGTGGGTTAGCTTTTTATGCATTTTTTGTATGTTTTCAGGTGCGCGCGCATCGGCCGTTAATGTCGTATTTTTGCGAGGTCATAATGTTTTTTTTTTTTCCAAGTCCCGCGGTTCGTATTTTTTTGCAGCCTATGTGGGAGCCTCCACCTCTGCAAATGCGGCCCCTCGCTTCGCGAGGGTCCACATTTGCGGCCTGCAATGAGCCTTTGGCTCGTTGCAGTCGACGTTGGAGCCTCCACCTTCCGCAAATGCGGCCTTTCGCTTTGCGAGGGTCCGCATTTGCGGACCAAACTAGCGAGGGACGCAGTTCTTGCAAGCTCTCTTCTAGTGCTCGCAAAGCGTGACGACGATTCGTAGTATTTTGCGGCTTTTGTAATAGTGTGTTTTGTAGGTTGTAGTGTGATGTTTAAAGTGCTACTCGTTTGCAGTGTTTTGCGTGGTCCGTAGTCGTGTAGCCTCGTTTAAATTTTTTTCGGCGCCCATTTTTTTCCTTGCTTTGCCGATTTTTTTTCAAGTGGCGAAAATCGCCTCAATTGATTTAAATTTGCGTTCCACCTCACTCCCAGACGTCCTGGCTGTTGCCCCGTGCGGTCTATGATGTTTTTGTCTTTTTTTTTTCTAAGTCCCGTGGTTATGAACCGCTTGCACGTCAAGGCGATCCCGTGTTTAGGAAGTGGCTTAACGGCTCGCCTCGATATGCCCAAGTGCTACGTGTTTCGCGAGGCTCACGGCGATGAGCACCTTTGACGCTCATCAACTAAGTGCTACGTGTTAACGGCTCGCCTCGTACGCACCTCGCAAAGCGTCACGACGTCTTGCAGTTTGACAAATATTTTATGTGATATTTATAGTGCTCTAACATATTTTGCAGGGACAAACATAGGGGCAAGACGAGAAAAGTCCTGAAGGCAGGAGTGAGAGGAGGTGATGAGAAAAGTGGATAGAAGGAGGTTGTTAGCAGAATGTAGGAGGATGGTGGGGAGTATTTTGGGACTAGAGCAGAGAGATAAGGGGGTACAATGTTTTTGAGGATTTTATAAGTTTGAGGACATGATTCTAAATTTTACTCTGGAGGCTACGTGAAGCCAGTGGAGTGACTGACAGAGAGGTGCTGCAGATACTGATAGTTGAGTGGTGGATGAGTCTAATGTACACTATGGATTGAAGTGGGGACAAGCAGGTGATGGGGCGGCCAGCAAGGAGAGAGTTGCAGTAGTCGAGACAAGATATGATGACAGAATGTATTATAACTTTAGTAGTATCCTGTGTTAGAGACTTTTTAGAGAGATTTTTTTAGGTGAAAAAGACAAGATTTTGTTAGTGAATATATATGAGGAATCAAAGAAAGTGTAGGGTCCATAATTACCCCAGGACAACAGGCCTGACAGGAGGGAGTGATAATGGCATTGTCAACAGTGAGATATTTGAGGAGCGGACGCTGTAGTAGAAGGTGGAAAAACAAGTTGCTCAGTCTTTGACATGTTGAGTTTGTGGTGGTGGGTGGACATCCAGGAGGATATGCTTGAGACAGTTGGAATCTTGTGCTAGAAGGCTGGGAGGTAGGTCTGGTGCTGAGAGGTAATCCAAAAGATGATACTGCATAGACATGATACTGAAATCAAAACGATTTTATGAAGGTCCCAAGTGAGGAAGTAAAGATGTAGAAGAGGAGGGAGCCAAGGACTTAACCTTCTTGTACACCAGAAAGACAGAGGGTGAGGTGAAGAAGTGGTGCCAGAAAGGAGACCCTAAATGTTCACCTTTTAGGTATAATAGGAGCCATGAAAGAGCAGAGTCATGGATGCAAAGAGAGCAGAGAAGAGGGTGGTCAGCTTTGTCAAAGGCAGCCGAGATATACAGGAGAATTAGAATAGAGAAGTGACCCTTTGATTTGGCATTGAACAAGTCACTAGTGACTTTTGTGAGAGCTGTCTCTGTGGAGTGATGAGGCCGGAACCTGGATTGGAAGGTGTCAAGAATAGAATTTGAAGAAATAAATTGGGTAACGTGATTACAGGTGAGCTGCTCAAGTTTTGAAGCTAGGGGAAGCAGTGATATAGGGCGATAATTAGATGGATTAGTTTGATCAGTTGAGGATTGTTTTTTTGTTTGGTTTAAGAATGGCTGTAATTATACCATGTTTTAGAGTGGATAGAAACTTTACAGTTTTTAGGGAACGGTTGAATATATGTGTGAGAGCAGTGATAACTGTAGTATAGAGAGGAAGGGAGTAGGATGGAATAGGATTCTGTGGACAGGTTTTAAGGTGAGAAATTGATAGTAGACTGGAGACTTCATTCTCAGTTACAAGGTTAAAGGACTCCATAATAGATCTGGTATTGGGCAAGTTTGAAGGCTATGTTAAGAGGAGAAATTGTTTTAAATGTTTTCAATCTATCTTTAAGGTGGTTGACAAAGTCCTCAACTGTGAGAAAAGAGTAGCAGGCAGGTGGAGGAGAGTGTTGAATGTGGCAAACAAACCTTTAGGGTTGCAGGACAAATTTGATATAAAGAATGAGGAATATTGCTTGGGTTGGGGCAGAGAAGTAGCAATTTAAACTTGTAATTGATAAAGTCCTAGATTTCCTCCATAAACGTTCAGCAGTGCAGTAGCACCTCTGGATGTAGTTTGTTTGTTTAGTGTGCCATGGTTGTGGATGTGAAAGAAGCTGTTTGCATGAGATTATGGGACAAGTGTCAAGGGTGAAGTAAGAGTCAAGTTGTACTGTGAGGTGGCACTGTTAGGGTAGGGGGGGTTGGTGATGGGGCTGAGAAAGGGGTCGCAGCGCTTATGGAGAGCGGTTGTGGGTCAAATGCTTGCAGGTTTCTGTGGGCAATTGTGGCTGGGGTTGAATAAGGGTAGAGAGAGGAAGGTGTGTGGTCAATAGTTTGTTTACAAGAATTTCTGGCCTCAATTCTGCAGAAATCCATTTTTTTCTGCAGAATCCTCATCGGCTCCAAGATGCAGTCTCTCTGTGTCTTTCTTTTATTTTTCTTCAGTCCATATAAACTCTGCAACCACTTGTCTGTGGGCTTGTGTCTCTTCATCTCAGACCACCTGAGAACTCAAACCATCCAGCAGCTTCAAGTAACCTGTACACACAATTATTTTTACAGCCTCACACACACTTTAGTCCCAAACACAGCCTTTCACAGAAACGACCAGCATGCAGCCCAAGTGGCCTCGCCCAAGCTCCAGCTTCAGTATTTTAATCAGGTCTATCAGGTGTGGCTATTCAGTTGCATCAGGAGTGATAACTCTTTCACACCTTCTGGGGAAAAGAGCTTTGGAAAGTCTGTGGCTCACACAAACTTTTTGTAGCACTCTGACACAATATTCATTCATGTTCAGCATCTCCATGCTAATAGATGGAAGCTGAAATATGTATAGTTGACATATAACCAAAGTACAACATGGTGCTTTTTATATACTCTAGTTGCCAACACTATTAGCAATGAGGACATACCTTCCATCCATCTATATTTCTGTTAAACAAAATGCAATTATAAGTACTTCTACACTAAACTCTTTTTACTCAACCCTTGCAAATAAATTGCTGAGGTCTGAACTCTTTTTTTCCCCCTTTCTTCCTACCAGTACGTGATGCTGCAGCCCGTCTACCAAATGGAGAAGGAACCCGTGCTGAGATCTGTGAGCTACTGAAAGACTCACAGTTTTTGGCTCCTGATGTGACCAGTGCTCAGGTAAGAGAAAGCATATAAGCATGAATAAGTAGTGATCATGTTCATTATTATGGCAGCTGATGGCAGAGATAGAGAAAACATATTTAAATACCCATTAAAGTTCAATGTTTTTGAAGATCTGAAACTGATAATAGTGTAAAATATTTTAATAAATTAGGGTTAAGCTTTTTATTTGTATTTACTTTTTTAAGTTGATTTGACTTATAAAAGACCAATGGAAATTTGACCTTTTCCGTGCACGAGTATTCCCTTAGACTTTTAAGTTTTTCAGTTATATATATGTTATTCAAACAAAACAAAGAGAAAAGGACACATATATATGCACACCAGTATAACCTCTGTAGTTTAAATGAATAGTATAGAACTAAATTGTGAATTTTCACAATACTCAGACAGAAGTGAATAAAAGCTAATAGTTTATTAAACACAATTCAATCTACAATACAATATAAAAACATAAAAAAATTCATACGTAGCAATGATAATCACCGGCTTTATACAAAATGTTAATATCAACAGAATATGTCTAATTCTGTTCTAAGGATTAATAACTGATAACTATCCTCATAGTGCAAGTCCCTGAAGTTAATTTGGTGGTAGCGGAGCCCACCATTTACTCCTTTATACTAAATGTAACTAAACTATCTACAAAATAATATATAAATATGAAAATTGTAAATACACTAATACTGATAACATACCTAACTTATAAAAGCTTACCTACTCTAGATAAAGTGCTAATACCATCATGGCTAAAGAAGTGCAAGTAGTGCTCATATAAAGTGCAATATCAATAATTAAACACATGCTAAATTCAAAAAATCTATATAAATATATAGTGAAATGTGTTAGAGTCTTGGAATACAAGCAACCAATGATTGTTCCAGGATCTCTCTCTATTATTAGATAAATATTATAAAGGTGTACAAATAAACATAATAATATATTTAAAATTATATAAGCTTTCATATATTAGAGAAACAGAGACAGCACTTATCATATTATAGGGTAGTCCAGAAACTGCATATCCAGTGTGTATAATGACGGACACCAGTATTCGCAAATGATGCCTGTGACGTCAGCTACGGGACAAACAGGTCGACGTGCGCGTTTCGCGTCACACCGCTTCCTCAAAGACCTTGTTTTGTTTGGCTAATATTTTTACACTTTTCCACACCAGTAGGTTCATATAATATGTATAATTAGGTACTTACCGGTGTCCTCATGTTTAATTTATGTAGTACCGCCTCCCCACTGTATTCTGTTTCTTATTTATATACATATATATGTTGTTATTGTACAATCGCCAATACAGAAAGGGTACAGATTAGATGGGCCAGTCAGTTCTTACCATCATCCATATTGCAACAGAAGTAGATGTTATTATATATGTGTTTCTGTGATTTTGTCAGGTTAACACTGTGGTGAGTGGAGCTCTGGACAGACTGCACTATGAGAAAGATCCCTGTGTGAAGTACGACATTGGAAGGAAACTGTGGATCTATCTTCACCGGGATCGTAGTGAGGAGGAGTTTGGTAAGAAATGTTCTGTTTGGATCTAAAAAATACCTGAACTTGAATCTGTAGCAAAAAACATGAGATTTGTAGGATATATTTAAATAGCTCCATTTCTGACTGCATATTCAGTTGCTATACAGAACATGGTTTGGAAGGATGGTGAAACTTAAAAGGCAGATGTTACGATACAGGACCGGCACACTCAGGATCTGCCACCGGTTGAGTCCTAGTATTTGGTGACCGCAAGCAGAGAATTGAGAGTCTCTTTTGAAAATAGCTTGTCTTTTTAAAATATGTTTCCTGAATAAAGACCAGACAGAAATTAAACAAACAATCAACATGTCCACATGACGACATACACAACTTAAACCTCCCTCCCTCTCGAGTCTCTCCTATTGCCCACTAATTAACTAAGGCACCAGGCCCAGAATGCTGATATCAGCAGGGGTAATTCCCAGGTGTGGTGCCAGGTCAAGCCTTATCTTAATTTCCTCCAATGTTATTATTATTATTATTAACTTTTATTTGTAATGCGCCAATGTATTTTGTAGAGCTGTACAGGGGATAAGAAGAGGAAATATATATTATTCAATATTAACAGAAAAAGAAGGGCACTGTTTTGAGCTTCGAGTCTTGTGAAAAGTGCTTTTTTCCAAAGCACCCTACAAGATTGGGAACTCGCTACTCCCAATGCCTCCAAGTCTATAAATATACATTAACAATTAATCCGCATATTGCAGATCAGGGGAGATCTTAAAAGGTTAAACTTGATGGATTATAAGTCTTTTTTTCAACTTTAAATACTATGTAACTATATAGAAGTATAATAAAGGCTACCAAACTTTGCAAAAACCTTCACGTTTGTGAATAATGCAGCAAACTAACATTAGCAGATAAGATGAGTAAAGAAAGCATGGTTTGAGAAAATGTTTTTAAACCGGCTGTACCTATATGGGCTTTTTTATTGGATCTCTTGAGCACTTCTTGCTGATCTAGAGCATGAGGATATGAAATTCTACTATGAATCTATTAGGTGTCATAATATTGTGGTGGAATTTTAATAGAACTTATTTAATAGAATATTTTCTATGCATCAAAGGTCACTCCCAGGTGACTATTTCTGTTACAAGAAAAAAAAAAAAAAATTGAAAATAGTATTAAAAAAATGGATTTTGTTTTAAAATGTTGCCACTTCTGTGGTGAAGCTCTTAAAAAAACAAAAAACAAAAAAAAAACACACACACACTATAAATGACAAGTAAGTGATCTTTTAAAATATGTTTTCTGCTACCTTTGTTGCATATGTACAACAGTGGACAAATCTTAATTCACCATGTCATTTTGTACAGAGAGGATTCATCAAGCACAGGCAGCGGCTGCAAAGGCCAAGAAAGCTCTTCAGCAGAAGCCAAAACCCCCAGCCAAGATGGTAATTATAACCGAGGTCAATGACTTGAAGAACTGTATTTAAAAGTGTATTAATATTTGGACAGCCGTATTAAGTGTAACTAATTAGCATCATAATGGAAATCTTTCACCTGTACTTCCTGTGTGTAACTGATGTTTTTGTGTTGTCAGGGCAATAACATGTAGAATAAATAAATTAACGACAACCAGAAGAAATAAATAAAATTAGCATTAGGCTCTGTGTTTCAATCCAGGTTGATTTAGACCAAGAAAATATTAGAAGATTTTTTCCAGAAATCAGAGGTTTAAATGCAGATTTGTAGCTTATCAATTATTCCTTAGAAGCGAATTGTGGGAAAATAGAACCTTTTCATATTGCATGGGCAAAATCTATTAATAAAATTATTTTTGTACACCCTGCTACGGATATGATATGGGGCAAATAATTTCACAATGATCATATTAATGTTATGTTCTTACAGAAGTCCGGTAATAAGGAATGCTCCATAAAGATAACAGGGACCCCAGAAACTGGCCAGCTCAACTTGAATGACTCCAGTAGCATGCCCCCCACACCGGGAACCCCTGGGACACCCACCACACCATTACTGCCGCCAACTCCAATGTCACCAACAGCTGCTGCAGTCAGCAAGTTAGTGACCAACCCTGTAACAGAAACTCCCAAACCCAGCCAAAGGTAAGAGATCAATTGAGAAGGCTGGGGTCATCTTGTCTGCAAAGTATTTAACAGACTAGCAACATTTGCAATGGTATAAGCTATGAGCACTTCAGAGACCTTTTTACATTTTGAAAAGTCTATGTATGGAGAATTCTATCTTTATGTTTCAACACTTACTAACTGCTTGAAGCCTGAGGGGTGTGAATATTTTCACAATCAATGTAGGGATGATAGAGTTGCTAACTAATTGGCTCTTAGAATGTGACACCTACCCTCTCGTACATTCAGAAGCAGGTAACTTGTATCAATAAATGCAAACCCTGTTCTCTAGAAATCAAAAAAAAAAAATTTCTGTCCTGTAATTAAAAAGTACCTTTTGATATTTTCTTGCCCATTTACACACCTAGTGATCGTACAATAATTATTTAATTAGTACATTGCATATCCCTTTCCATATCCATGGTGTTCATGGCTTCTCATATTCTACATATATTTTTTTAGACAATTTGTGGCAGGTGATTTAAGCTCTCTTTCATCTCCCCAGTGTTCTCCTGGTGTCTTCCTCAACCATGCCACAGCTGAGCACGCTGCTATCTTCCTCTGCCACTAGTCAGACTACAGCAGTGACACAGGCACCAGTACGGACCACCACTCTTGCATCATCCTCTGTACTCCCCCAAGTGCGAATCGTAACGTCTTCTGCGCCAGTCCCAGCTACTCAGCCGGCTGCCATTGTAACGCAGCCTCTGTCCCCAGCAGTATCTCACATCAGATTACCGGTCACGTCGACCCCCACCAAAACATTTACACAGGTAAGTCTATAATTGGAAGCTTGTCTGACGATAGCGCTCAGTATTGTGTATTTATCTTACTCTGTATTATCTTCTCCTTAGACTCAAGTGGTGACAATGCCAGTGAAGGCCCAGGCTACTGTTTGTGCTCCTCCTCCCAGGACCACATTAACCACTCAGGGAGGTATCACAGTGACTGCGCTGAGCTCTTCTGGAGCTGTTGCTACCAAACCGGTGGTTAGCTCCCCAGCAACTTCTAGTCCCACTCTCCTCCAGAGTATCACAGGGCAGAGTATCATTAAACAGGTAATGGTTGTTTGAATGAGACTGTCTGAAACCCAGTGCCATCTAAAGCAACATGTTTTACTTTTGGGCTAATAAAGTTAAAAGACTGCTGGAATCTCAGGAAAAAAATTACAATAAAGCAAGTAAAGCAGTTCCACCTACCTTTCTGTGGTGATCCAGGAGTTAGGGCTATTACTGCACAGGGCCACCTGCTATAGACTACAGGTTAACTACCCACAGGATCTCTCCATCAGGAATCCGCACTTCCAGGAGTCTCTGTAACCTTCCTGTGGTAGTGACCAGAACAAGTTACTTGCAGGGTGGAGATAGGATCAGTATTGCAGCCACCAGGAAGGAGCAAATAAGAGAACAATAAGGGAATTCCATTTCTATATATCTCAGCAGTGAACTGCCTTATTTTTTGGAAAGTTAACAATATTTATAGGGATTAGTATACAACACAACAATGATGGGGTGGCAGACAAACACAGGAGATTGACTCCACATGGGGTCTAAAAGTCTAATATCCTGTCATCCTGTCTGGCACCTGTAAAAAATAGGCCAACCTCCAAATACACATAATGCTGTCTCCATGTCTAGTGGTTCAGACCTCAAATAGAGTACATTAACTTCATCTGGTAAACAATGGGACAAAACTGATTACAATACAATTGAGGTGTTTATGCACATAGGAGCCAAGCAGTCTGTACTTTTTGGTGGCTCAATGGGATAAGATCCAGTAACTGGAAAAGGGGTCCGTGACACTTTCCATTATCCCCAAGCTTTTCAATCATCACCTTTTTGAAGAACTTATCTTTTGTTATTCCCGAACTTCAGAGAACTTGTGATGCCATGAGTACAAGTGGGTATTGTATCTAATTATCTTTGAAACTTGTAGAACAATTCAATACAAGTTATGCCTTAGGAAATTATTTGCTTCTTATTGTAGATTTGCTGCTAGATTTGTTCAGTTTAGATAGACTTTTGATGGACTTTTATGTACTATTAATCTGAATACTATAGTATCTTCTTTAATGTTGCTATTAAATGGGTAATCTAGTAAGATTTTGGGGTCACATTTTTTTAACTTGACCTTCCAAATAGGAGGTACCCTTTGTGATTCATAGATTCTATAATATTTCTTACTGTTTCCTTATCTACCTGACAGCATTTTTATTACTTTTACTATGATGTTCATACTAATAATGTTTATCAATTTTATTCCCTAATTAATTCATTTTAATCTTGGGATACCATCAGTAGTGAACATATGGAATAAACAAAGCAGATATGAACCACATGATATAATGTGATATTCTTGTCCTTTAACTTGCACACCTATAGGAGCAAAATTTTGCAAACTAAATAGACTTAAATAGATTTACATAGACTTATAATTGTTCGTTGTTTTATATCAGAGCAAATTTACATTTTGGTTGAATTTTTTCCCCCTTCTGTTTTTTTCCCCCTATACTTCACCACTGTACAGCTCTACGGAACATGTTGGTGCTTCACAAAAAATGGAGAATAATAACTTGTACCTTGTGTGATCTTTCTCTGCAATCCATTGGGAAGGGCTTATCTTTGTAAACCGAACAAGTCCCCGCCTACCCCCCTCCCCCAGGTATTTTTGGCTCTGATGTAATTTCTTCTTTCCCACCAGGTGGCTCTGTCTGGACAGCTAGGAATGAAAGCTCAGGCAGGATCCAGCCTTCCACTTTCCACTACTAACTTTCGCATCCAGGGTAAGGACGTACTGCGTCTGCCTCCTTCATCTATAACAACAGATGCCAAGGGTCAGACCATTCTTCGCATCACACCAGACATGATGGCGACACTTGCAAAATCTCAAGTCACTGCAGTCAAACTATCACAGGAGCTTTTTAGCGCAGCACCGTCTGGTGGCTCTGGCAAAGCACTGTTACATATGACATCCAACCCATCATCACCTTCTCCACCAGCTTCAGCTACTGTCAAGGTTAATCCAGATATCAAACCAGCAGAACCAAGCACCTCCAGTTTCAGACTGATGCCGGCACTGGGAGTTACCGTTGCTGACCAGAAAGTTAGAGCAGCCTCTGCTAGCGACACTAAACCTCCCACCACTATACGCATAGTGCAAGGGCTTGGTGTAGTGCCACCTAAAGTAACGGGAACACAGAGTATTACAGTCTCTGCCAAACCAGTCCATCAAGTTGCATCGTGTACTGTTGTTAACTCTGCACATACAGCCACAACCGTAAGCCTTCCAACAATCAACAGCACTGCAGTGAAACCATCACAGACTGGGCTTACCATGGGTGCTACCACCGTGCGGCAGATTCCAATGTCTACAAATCAACAGGTGAGTGGGGATCGTAATGTCAACTTTAGAATCAGGGCACCAATACTTACATCAAGATAAAGATATAGCATTTAGGTCTGCTTCTGCTGCTGCTCTTTTTAAAAGGTCACCTAAAAAAAGCAGTTGAGTTCTTTTTAAAAGAGCCTTAAACTATATTTTTTATTGGCGATTTAGTTATAAACCGTTCTAGACTAAATTATTGTTTAGTTTTACTGTTTCTGCATGGCTGGGCCAGTGTAATCATAAGTGCCAATTTGTTTCATGCCAAATAGAGTAAGGCCGTAAGCTATGCATAAAGTTAGGTGCCTTGATAGCCAGGGCTGTGGAGTCGGTAGATAAATGTTCTGACTCCTCCGTTTTGTGTACTTCTGACTCAGACTCCCCGACTCCTCTGTAGTAATATGCAAATGTATTTTATACATTTCTTGAAGGAAAGAAAGGCAACATACATGTCATTACCACAGAAACTACTGGCTGGGAAGCCAACCATCTACTGTATTGAACAGTTTAAGCAAAAGACAAATACAATGAAAACAAAGTTTTATTATTTTTTTTATTAATCAAATGGCTGGATAGTAGCAACAGGCATAAACATCAGGAACAGGAACTTTACCTTTTCAAAGATAAAAACCACACTATTTGGTTGTTTTGGGAACAAAAACAAAGCTTATCTATATAAACTAAAATCAAACTCTGTAAAACCTAGAAATGGTTTATATTAATCTTGAAATGTAGTTATAGACTTAGCAAGTGCAAATCAATTCAATGTAGAGTTCTAAGGAAGAGAATTGCCTCTGCCAGATCCTCTTTCATAGAGGCTCTTAAGTCAGACTTTATTATTTTTAGGGCTGAAAATAATCTTTCGGCATTGACTTGGGTGGGTGGCATTGCAGTAACTATTCTGGCCACATCACTAACTATCTCTGCATAAACAAGGATGACTTCTTCAATAGTAAGTTTTGATGAGCGATCATACTTTTCAACTTCTTTTAGTGCTTCATAAAACTCCTGTTGGAATTTTTATTTGGACATTTATTGGTTCTGTAACGCTTATGCGATGTCGCTTTCCTTTAGAAAATTTATCAGTATTGGTGCTCTGAATTGTGCGTTGCGTAGCATAAAGTGAAGCACATGAAAAGCATTGTCCTTGACTCTTTGACTCCTTGACTCCACAGCACTGTTGATAGCTCAAACCATATGGTTTTTACTTGACTTTAGGTGAAGCTGGTTGCACTTCTAATTATCTTCACTCCAGTCTATCCAGAATGAGAGTGTGAAACAATTATTCTATATATATAGCCCAGCAATATCCTTCACTGGCACCTAATGAGGTTAGACCCATACAGGGACCATTTGCATGATTTTAGGCAGAGCTTATAAGCAAATAAAGTACATAAAAGTAAATGGATACAATGGGATGTTCTATACCTCGCAAAATCAAGGAACCTTAAATGTCCCTTTAAGCTGTAGAAGAAAACTCTTATTTCTGCTTTTCATTAGATTATTCAAGACAAACGGATCAAGCAGTTCTATAAGAATGTTCTGATATTGTAACAGCCATTACTAAATAACACATATTCATATTTTAATATATTTGTCTATATTAATACGTTATTGCTATATGAAGTTAGGTATTCCCTACACCAATGCTGACATTTTCTCACTTCAGGGTAAACTGCCGGCCCGTATCACTGTGCCCCTGTCAGTACTCAGCCAGCCCATGAAAGGCAAGGGAGTAATGACGGCACCGATCATCAAGGGGAATCTTGGAACAAAGTGAGTATTCAAAAAGGAGCCATGGACATGCATACAGAAGACTGTATTGGCTCTCATTACATGAAACACATTAAGGGGCAATGTTCACCTGAAATGTTCAAAAATACTTGAACATTTAAAAGTGAATGTTTTAAAAACATTTATATGCATGAATACAAATATGAAGGTGAGAAAATTAAACCCAAAACAATGTAGAAATAGACAAAATACAAAAATACCCACAAACGGTTCAGTAGCATGCGGAGAAAAGTTACACCTTTCCAAAAATGGAATGTACCACTATCTCCTTGCACTGGCTCCCAGCTGAAAGTGGTCTGTGAATAGATTGAGTTCAGTCCCCACTGAGAGAGGCTCTTCCCCACTTTAGCACTGCATGAGGCACCACGTGTATTAAATGGTGCAAAATAAAATAAAAAAAAAAATAAAAAAAAATGTTGTTTGGGACAATGGCTACCAAGAAGTGTTGCAATTTTTTTTTCTTCATGAAGTGTCACAGAATTTGTTGGTAGCCATTGTCCCAAACAACATTTATATACATATGCCCTTTCCACCAATGCATTTACAGGCAGGGTGGGGGGGGGCGCGACGCCATAAATAATACCACTAGTCACAAATGACGGGATACAATCTTATTTTTCGATGTGTGTGCCTCTCCCCCCCCACCCTGTGTTTCTCCCCCAGCCCTCTCCTTTGTCTCCTCCCCCCCTCCCTCCCCTGTGTCTCTCGCCCCCTCCCTCCCCTGTGTCTCTCGCCCCCTCCCTCCCCTGTGTCTCTCGCCCCCTCCCTCCCCTGTGTCTCTCGCCCCCTCCCTCCCCTGTGTCTCTCGCCCCCTCCCTCCCCTGTGTCTCTCGCCCCCTCCCTCCCCTGTGTCTCTCGCCCCCTCCCTCCCCTGTGTCTCTCGCCCCCTCCCTCCCCTGTGTGTCTCCCCCCTCCCTCCCCTGTGTCTCTCCCCCCTCCCTCCCCTGTGTCTCTCCCCCCTCCCTCCCCTGTGTCTCTCCCCCCCTCCCTCCCCTGTGTCTCTCCCCCCCTCTCCTTACCCTGTGTCTTCTCCCCCCTCTCCTTACCCTGTGTCTTCTCCCCCCCCTCTCCTTACCCTGTGTCTTCTCCCCCCTCTCCTTACCCTGTGTCTTCTCCCCCCTCTCCTTACCCTGTGTCTTCTCCCCCCGTCTCCTTACCCTGCGTCTTCTCCCCCCGTCTCCTTACCCTGCGTCTTCTCCCCCCGTCTCCTTACCCTGCGTCTTCTCCCCCCGTCTCCTTACCCTGCGTCTTCTCCCCCCGTCTCCTTACCCTGCGTCTTCTCCCCCCGTCTCCTTACCCTGCGTCTTCTCCCCCCGTCTCCTTACCCTGCGTCTTCTCCCCCCGTCTCCTTACCCTGCGTCTTCTCCCCCCGTCTCCTTACCCTGCGTCTTCTCCCCCCGTCTCCTTACCCTGCGTCTTCTCCCCCCGTCTCCTTACCCTGTGTCTCTCGCCCCCCTCTCCTTACCCTGTGTCTCTCGCCCCCCTCTCCTTACCCTGTGTCTCTCGCCCCCCTCTCCTTACCCTGTGTCTCTCGCCCCCCTCTCCTTACCCTGTGTCTCTCGCCCCCCTCTCCTTACCCTGTGTCTTCTCCCCCCCTCTCCTTACCCTGTGTCTTCTCCCCCCCTCTCCTTACCCTGTGTCTTCTCCCCCCTCTCCTTACCCTGTGTCTTCTCCCCCCTCTCCTTACCCTGTGTCTTCTCCCCCCCTCTCCTTACCCTGTGTCTCCCCCACCTCTCTCTCCTTACCCTGTGTCTCCCCCACCTCTCTCTCCTTACCCTGTGTCTCCCCCACCTCTCTCTCCTTACCCTGTGTCTCCCCCACCTCTCTCTCCTTACCCTGTGTCTCCCCCCTCTCTCCTTACCCTGTGTCTCCCCCCTCTCTCCTTACCCTGTGTCCCCCCCCTCTCTCTCCTTACCCTGTGTCCCCCCCCTCTCCTTACCCTGTGTCTCCCCCCTCTCCTTACCCTGTGTCTCCCCCCTCTCCTTACCCTGTGTCTCCCCCCTCTCCTTACCCTGTGTCTCCCCCCTCTCCTTACCCTGTGTCTCCCCCCTCTCCTTACCCTGTGTCTCCCCCCTCTCCTTACCCTGTGTCTCCCCCCTCTCCTTACCCTGTGTCTCCCCCCTCTCCTTACCCTGTGTCTCCCCCCTCTCCTTACCCTGTGTCTCCCCCCTCTCCTTACCCTGTGTCTCCCCCCTCTCCTTACCCTGTGTCTCCCCCCTCTCCTTACCCTGTGTCTCCCCCCTCTCCTTACCCTGTGTCTCCCCCCTCTCCTTACCCTGTGTCTTCTCCCCCCCCCCTCCTTACCCTGTGTCTTCTCCCCCCCCCCCTCCTTACCCTGTGTCTTCTCCCCCCCCCCTCCTTACCCTGTGTCTTCTCCCCCCCCCTCCTTACCCTGTGTCTTCTCCCCCCCCCCTCCTTACCCTGTGTCTTCCCCCCCCCTCCTTACCCTGTGTCTTCTCCCCCCCCCCCTCCTTACCCTGTGTCTCTTCCTCTCCATCTCCCTCCTTCCTGCCCCCTTCTCCCTCCCCTGTGTCTCCCCCCCCCCCTCTTTCTCACCCCCTCCCCTTTTGCTGTGCATTTGCACATTGCACGGTCAGTATTATGAGCTTGTGTGTAGGGCTTGCAACTTGCGAGTGTTTACACACAAACTCACAATTACGACAGCTATTTGTGTGATTATGTTGGTTGTTAGGTGGTCATTATTTTTTGAAAAGTCACATGTAGTCTGCAAGTGCATATGGATATTATGTTTATTTAGGTTTGTTTTACCTGTCTCTATAGCTTAAGCGGATTGGGCAGAAATATCATCCTAACAACAGTTCCAGCTGGAACCAAACTGATAGCTGGTAACAAGCCAGTGAGTTTCCTAACGGCGCAGCAACTGCAACAGCTACAACAGCAAGGACAAGCCACACAGGTATGGGAGACTAAAGAGAGTGGCAAAAGTGTGGTCAGGTATGGGGATAGAGGCTAAAATCAAGTTAGGGCCCAGCTATATGGTGGTGAAAAAAAGAGGGCAAAACCATGCCAGGATTCAAAACTATTGGGTAAATAGAGAGGTAAAAGTCAAGTTAGGGCACACGGGTATGGGGATAAGAGAGGAAAACAAAATGTCAGGACAGACAGGTATGGGGAAAGAGAGGGGAAAAAATATTTACATACGTATGTGGAAAAGAGGCAAAAACCAAATGATGCCACACAGGTATGGGGATAAGAGAGGTCAGGCCGTTCAGGTTTGGGAAGAAAGAAAAAGGCCAATACCCAAGTTATACAGGCAATACCAGGTCAAGCCTCATAACTGCAGAGGCCATTTATTTATTTATTTTTTTAAATGTCTATTTGCATCAAACAATTGGTGAGGATAAATAGTCATAACAAAAAATTGTTATTTAATTTTGCAAGTTAATACAAAATTCCATAATGTCATAATCAGATTTATACCAATACAATCTGTTACATGTTCACTCAATATCAAATTATCTCTAATTCATCATATGCCGCTATAACAATATCCTTATAGACTACCTACCTCCCCATTTACCTTTTTGTCAGTAAAAACTAAAAACCTTATTACAAGCACCTCCCAAGGGGATTGAACGTTTTTACTTAAATGATTTATTCTAATCCTAATAGCAAAGTAATCTAAAAAAAAAAAATTGAGATCAAAAAATGTTGCAACAACCCCTTTACTGTATTAGAGTGACCAGTTACTTTCTTCACTTTTAAAGGTACAATACATACAAAAATTAATTTGGCTGAAATGTCTGACATATTCTCTACATTTGTCTATATTGAACCTGATTCCAAAACCTACTCAATGTTATGTATGTTCTTCGTTGTATTCTTTTTCTCCTGATTAGATGCCAGTGAGCTTTGTTTCTCTTTACAGAGAAAAGCAAATAATTTGTTTGCCCACTTTAAGGTAAAAATGTAGCCATCTGAGAATTCTTAGACATTTTACAATTATAAGCTGTCATCTTATTAGCAATGCCCAGTCCAGTGGGGGGACTGTGGAAGCTGGCTGCTGCAACTTAGGTATTTTTTATTCAGGTTTTCTAGCCCCTAATCAGCAGGAGCACAACTGTCATCATTCACTTTCAAGCCACGGCCCCAGGTAACGGTTTAAATTCTTATTTTTCAAGTGCTAATTGAGTGAACTATCTACATCACCGATGGACACACATTAGTGTGAAGAAATTAACATTTTATTTTTAGGTCAGCTGGTAATTAAAATGAGATTGAATTTTGGAAAGTGATTAATACTGCTTTCCTTCCATATTCTAACAGGTACGTATACAGACTGTCCCAGCATCGCACCTGCAGCAGGGCTCATCACCTGTGTCCTCTAAAGCTGTGTCCACAGTTGTCGTAACCACTGCTCCTCCTCCTAAACCCACCCAGGAACCATAGTGAAAATTTAATTTTGGCATCATTAAGCACCCTGAGGGCATCACTGTAGCATCTGTGAAAAATACAGTGTTGTACAGCTGCAGCCCAGTGCATCCTGGGGTACGTGGTGCGCTTTACTTCTGCGTCTTGGAGAGCCCCAGCGCTCTGCGTCTTGGAGAGCCCCAGCGCTCTGCGTCTTGGAGAGCCCCAGCGCTCTGCGTCTTGGAGAGCCCCAGCGCTCTGCGTCTTGGAGAGCCCCAGCGCTCTGCGTCTTGGAGAGCCCCAGCGCTCTGCGTCTTGGAGAGCCCCAGCGCTCTGCGTCTTGGAGAGCCCCAGCGCTCTGGACACTTATCATTGGGAAGCTTGGAATGTCTGTGTTGCCTTCCACATCCTGGAGCACCCAGCGCTTTGCTCTTGTGCATCTCCAAATACCTGGTGAGCTGTTCAATTGTGATACTGGCCTTGCTGTCCTTCATAGTGGTACACCAGACTCCCTGACTTACTTTATTCAGGAGAACCCAGCTATGACTAGCAGCCTTATGATCAATGAATGCCCTCTTCCTGCTTAAATGAGAACTGAAAAGGACTTTTATATTAGAAAGGTTTATTTTGTATGTTTTTCTGACAGCTGGAATTGGTTCCATGACCACACAAGTTCAAGTTGGACAAACTCGTCACATGATGCCAGGTCACCCTTATATTTTTGGCTAGCCTGGTTTTTGAGGTTTAAACCATCCTCATTAATATTAGCAAAACACAAAAAGGTTCCAGGTGTCGCCTTTGTGGGAGGCAGAATTAGCTGTGAGAGAACCTACTTAGTATCTCCTGATGGCACCTCCTTCCTTTGTGTAACAATGTTTTTACACTTAAGTATCACTTCCTCTGGAGCAGCAAACACAATAATTATTTCTGTGTGTGTATGAGTTTGAGAAGATATCTTGATATATTTAAGCTGTGGAGTGAAATGGTGAAGAAAACTTTTGACTCAAAATGTAATATATATTTAATTTAAAAAAAGAACTACTTGTAATATTTATTCTACTAAACTGAACTCAATCCTGTGATGTACTAAAGGAGGGGATTAAGGCCGGCCATTGAAATGCTACATGTCAGATCGGAGTGCCTTCGCTTGGAATACTAAGTATCCATACTTGAATAAAGTAATATTTGACCCATGTAATTCATATGCTACTTTGGTAGGGGTCCCAACGCATTCCTGGGTTGTGCTGAATTTTAGCTATACATAAAAATGCAACCAATGATTTTAAACCCCAAGCAAATCTTACTCTCATTATAAAGGAGTATTGAAAAACTGTTATTTACGTAGCATGAGAGAAAGATTGATTGATTCCATGCTGTTAAGTTTCAGTCCTATTTTAAGGCTGGATCCTGAGGGGTATGCTCCACATGTTTTTTTTTCTGTTTAATAGATTAGGGTGCGGATTGAGGTAGGGAGAGAGGGAATTCATGGCCCAAATTGTTCAACTTTTAGTATTTGTCATCCCATTTCCATGAGGAGAAGCGAGCAGTTACAATAAAGCAAAAGTAGTAACTACAAGAAAAAGGGAAGCAAGAAGAAGAGGTTATGATCGGAGTATGGGAAATTTAGGGCAGATGTAAGAAAAGGATGTTCCACTTATGTATTCCCTTTTTGTTATATGAGAAAGTACTTACAAAAAGGAAGTAAGTGGAACATCCCTTAGTTTAAGCATTGTAGTCAAATACAATTTAAGCATTTCCTGGATAAATAATCGGCCATCCCAAGCATTAATTTAGCTATCATTTGGATAGCATAGATTAGCTTTTTGTTATCTGCTGTCAAATCTGTTTCTACAACCTGCAATTCTTCTTCTATGGTACAGAACAGGGAAAACAAAAGGATTAATGTCATGTCTGTGGAACCTGCATTTTTTTTTCTTTCTTTTAACCCAAGTAAAATAAACAAGAATGCCAGTGTACAATGCTCGGTGGTACAGTAACAAGCATATTCAGTTAGCTACTTGCAAATACCTTGAACCCATAAATTTGGCTTGGGTTGTTTTTTTTTTTTTTTTATAAATGTTTATATGCATTCTATTGAATTAAGAATTCATTAGTGCCATTAGGTAATATTTGCCGAATATGTAGCAATATTAAGAGTGATTTTAAATGTGTAAAAATTTACGAATTGGTGAATTGAATCAAGCCCTAAGTAACTTTGTCATATTTGCCTATACAAATAGATAAGGCTGTCTAGAAGTATTCCGTTTACTGTGTTGGGTTGAGGAAGAGAAATATGTCCCTGTCACTTTAATGTAACATTTATTTTTTATAGACCACTTATTTTTCACATAAAAACATCTTTTGTTTAAAACATTGATCTTTTCACTGCTTGTTATGGACTACTTTGGCCTTTTACTTATTGCTCACCCCACACAGTGAATAGAACAGATTTTTTTAGCCATTTCTACCTCTAACTAAGATGTAGTTTTCCTTTATGGACCTCGAAGCAATATGCATCAATTACAATGCTGTGGGAGCTACTACAGGTACAGCACTGATTATCCGAAATCGGATTATCCAGCTCCTCCTTTAATCCGGACACATTTTCAGATGGGACTTCTTGCAGTGGTTCGGGGTTGCCCTTGTGTGACTGGTGGTGGCCCTCCTTTTTACATTCTCCATGGTTTGGTGACTCCTATGGGCTGAGTCTCTGGTCTGACAAATCCATTAATCCATCAAGGCACTGGAAAGGAGAATGTTGTACCTGTATTTTTGTTTTATGCAGCTTTACTACTCCATGTGGCAGGAGATATGTAATAGAAATATAGATGTCCTATGTGTCTGATCCTTCACAAGAAATAATGGAACACTGCTGAGAAATGCTAATGGCAGCCAACAGCCATCAACAATATAGCCAGTTAATACTAAAAAGGAAGACCTTAGAACAGAGCCTGTGTATGTATACACATACTGAGTGGCTTCACTTCCATGGTGAACATAACATCCGAAATAAGTAACAAACTCCAGCTAGATTTTAGTGCATTTTATATTCATGACCATTTCTAAAAAAAAAAATATTTTCCAAACTTCAAGTTTAAACACCCCGCCCCAAAAAAACAACAACCACGTAGAATAAGCATCATAAACACACAGTAATCTGTTTGTCCATTTGTGAAGATGCAGAAAAATCCCCCCAGTTCAAAGTGACTATTTATTGACTACTAATAAATAGGACTTGTGTACTTTGCCGCAATCTGTGCGCAGTTGAGGATTTCACTGGTAAAAATCTTCTATTTTACAATTAGTGTTCGATTATTATTATAGTGTTGTAAACAAGTGTTCATTGTGGTAGCAAAGGCCAAAGGTTCTTGTTTGTTTCAGAAAGGAGTGAGAGGGCAAAGTATACCTTCAGAACCAACAATTGAAATAAATGGGTTGGCCACGCAATACAAGAAAATACACAAATTCCTTGTTCTCGGATATAAGGTATCCGTCCCGATCCACTAGAGTCATGGATCGTGTACTTGAGGGTTGTAGCCTGTTCTTCTCTACAACTGGACCCATAATGCCAGTTTGTTTTTCATTCTTCTTCAGACTCTGCTAATAGAGCAGCTTGGGCTTCAGATTTGTTGGGGGTTAGTTTTCGGATGCCGATGTTTACTTCCCCAGACATTCTTTTGTTCCTTGAAACGCAGCTGTAATAGAAGGACATTGTCTTAATCTTTCACTGGGTTTACAGAAAGAGCAATACAACCCTGTACCTTTTCTTTGAAAATGAAAAAGAACATGAGTGAAAAATTAAATAAAAATAAGAAAGCTTTGTAAACCACTTGATAATGTCCTTCTGCTGTGTTTTGAAAGTACTACTTTTGCAGTCAGTGCTTCGATTTGGATTGCTAGGATACCTGTAGTGTGAGGGGAGGGTATTCCTACTGGGAGTTATTTTGGTGTGTGGCAATCTTTCAACAGAACTGAACAGATGTTCATCCTGACACTGATGCCTGTTCGTTATCTAATAACATAATTATAAACTGTACTTTTTATATAAAAAAAATATATATTTTTATTATTATTTATTATTCAATTGGGGTATAGTGAAAACCATTTTGACCATACTAATGAAACTTACCAGTAAATCAAGAAGTAATTAATCCCCATAACAAGCAAGGCAGCTGCATAGTGCCAGCAGAAGCACATAGTGATGAACATGATGTTTTCATGATCGTTCTGGTCCCACTCAGGGCCTCCCCAAGGTGGAAACAGAACAAATCCAATCTAAGACAAAAAAAAGAAAACAATTGAGTGTTTTTGTCGAATAATTCAAAACAATGACGAAATTTGAGACTTTCAATTAAAACCACTGTAGTGTATTTGCACGGACAAAGCGGATTACAGTTGAGTAGCTCTTTTAGGGGTATGCTAATGATACTCCATTTGATTAGCGTATACAATCACACGTGTGTAACTATTTGATACGATGGCAGGTAGGATGTGGGGTGTTAACAAAATAGCAAAACCAGAGAGTAGATAAAAACAAAATAATCAATAGAGCGATGTATACTATATGTAGATATTTATTGAGCGATTTAGAGCCTTCATTATACATCACAAGTACAAGAGTGATCGAGATCCTTTGTTACATGCAGTAAGTCATTGGTGATCTCTGGAACCATCGCAGAAGGAGCTAGAACTTACAAGTTCTTAGATAATCATTATATGTTTGTCTTAGAGTCTTCACAATGTACAATAAGTATCCAAAGGTCTTCAATATTCATGCTTAATTATCTAAAACTTTTCATATGCAAAACATTGTTGAGTCATCTAGAACATACCTGATAGAACCAGGATCCTTGGAGAATGGTAACACTGGAACGGAACAACTCAAGGACAACGTTATTTATCATGAACACCTCAATCATAAGACTAATAGCTCCCCCAAACACAGCCCAGAGAAGTAATGAGTGAATATGTTGGTCCAGCGGTGGGCGGTTATGGACATGGAAGTAGAAGAGAAAACCTACAGAGAAATCAAAAATATTATGATTATTTAAGCATTTCTTAATTATTTCTTCATATTTTCCCAACACCAGATCAATTGACAAACCCTTTATATAAAACAATGCAGTGTTTTTTCAAAATTGGTCCATTTCACCTTCAACAAACACAGCCACTGCCAGACTGAGCCGGTCCAGTCCTTGCGGTAATTTAAAAGTTAAATACGTTAAGATGTCCACCACTCCAGAGATGCCAAAGAAGAGGTACATGGTAGTGTGCTGCCAGTTCATTAGATGATCCCAGCTGTGGTCCTCCCTACTGACCAGATGCATATGGGGTCCATCAGGAACAAACTGCTCTGCCAACATCCCTAAGAGAGAATAGAAATAAAATACATAGCTGATTATTGAACTCCTTCTAGAATGGAGGTACCAGTAATTTTATGTTCAGGTTAATTGATCGCATCTGTCATGTCACTGGCTTCCTATATCTTCTTTCCTGCATGAAAAAGCTGAAAATCTTTGTCTAATGCAACACAGCCCTCAATTTAGTACCATTAGGAATTACACATCAAGACTCGACTGTTACCCATCAGTACCTCATCTAACAGGACTTCTACACTGCTCCCACCTATTGAAATCTCAACCTTGCTCTGTGGAACTCTCCCCCATTCTCTGTAGAGTTAAATCCTATCTGGAATATCATCTGCTCAAACAAGCTTACAACCATGTTCCCTAACATGTTCTATATGAACAGTAAATGCCTAATTTCCATGCATCTTACACCAAACCAGACCACCAACAGACAATACCCACCACTTTGAATTAAAAGCTCTCTACATTCACTTAGCAATAGAGAGACCTAATCTAGTGATGCTTCTAAATCTGTTTCTTGGCACTGTGGAATATGTATAAAATTATATTGGTAGTAAGAATAATAATAATAATAATAATTTGTTAGAACACTTTCTTACCCACTAGTGCAAAAAACACCTTCAGTATACCCTCAATGAACTCCATTCGCTGGTAACACTTGGTGGAGTGGCATTTTCCTTTCACCTTACTGTTCAGGTACTTAAGAGGGTATTTTACAGACCACCACAAGCCAAAGAGAAGGAAGAAACTGCCTGGGAGGGCATGGCCTTTAAAATTTGCCATCTACCAATCTGTAAAAAAAATATATTAGATAGGTCAGATAATGAAAAATAGATATGTTTGTTAACTTTTTATTTTGATTAACTGTTAAATTAAATGTTCATAAAGCTATTTTTTATTTAGAAAAAATATATACTTCGAGTCATCCATGGTACAGTTGTGTAAGATGTAGCTATGAGAGAGCGGTTTGTGCAGGACAGGGCTTGTATTTATTATTACAAGCTGTCTGCTTATAAGCATGTATGGGAGGAAAGTGGTAGGTGTCAAATTCTACAATATAAAATGATTTAACCAATCCCCTTCCCCTAGTCATCCTGTCCTCCACAGTTGAAATAAACCCAGCCTCAACACTAGCAGAAAATGCTCTAGCTAGATAAGATGGAACCTTTATATAATTAAACAGAATCTAGAATTAGAATTTAGATTTTTTTCTAAAAACTTATTTATGATCATGATTTACACAACTTAATTTATAGCCTTCACAAACATGAGTTTTTATTTCGAAAAATACAGGGGTTCTTACAACGTACTGCCAATGAGACAGGTGCAGAATCAATGTGGAGGAAGTTTTTAGCTAGTAGTTTTGTAACCTGGGAGCTGACCTAATCACAGAATAGTTGTCAATCTGCGAGTTGTTGTCATGCTTGCGGCCCATAGTGTCGCAACTGCGAGCCTTGCGAGGCGAGCAGTTGAGGCACGCCGCAGGAATTAGGCTGCAATAGGTGCTGAAGGCGCTCATTGCAGCCGAAGACACACTGGACTTAGGATCCGAAGCACGTAAATGGACTGCAGGGCTCGCAAAATACGATTTTAACGGCCAAACCACAGAACTGGAAAAACATGCATAAACACACAAAAATGCCTCAAATTCACTTAGAAACACACAGCACAGGGGGGAGCCAAGGAGCCTGTGAGTGAGGTTGCAAGGTAATTTGAGGTATTTTGCCTTTTTTCATGATTGTAAATTGCCGAAGCGAGAGAAAAAAATGTCTGCCGAAAAAACAAACACAACGAAAACGAGGCCGAAGGACTTAACCCAAGCCAGTAACATTTAACCCAAGGCAATAACACTTAACCCAAGGCAGTAGGCCCATAAACTACACAGGCATATAAAGTACACAGGGGGAGAGGCTCTCGCCGAAGGGGATCATTGCAAAGCAGGAAAGGTGCGGCTAAGCAGCTCATCGCAGGCCTGTAAATTAGACAGGGAAAGAGGCTCGCAATGAGCGCCGAAGGTGCTCAGAGAGGCCATATCCTCACATTTTGTGGCAAACCGCATTGCCAGGCTTCAAATTTTATTGCCGTCTTATTGACGGGCAAGTCGCTAGTATACAATATTTATGTCTGTGCGTCGCTTACTGTGCAAGCATCAGACATTGATGTTAAGTGTAGGGATGGGTGCATGCGCTGTCCGCCCAGGAGGAGTGCATGCGAGAATGATGTGAATGCCGAGCTGCACGCTTGTGCATTCCTGGGCAGGAAGAGAGGGGGAGAAAGAGAGAGACAGGGCATGCACAGAGAAATACAGTAGAGAGTGAGAAATAGGGCAGGGAGAAGAAGAGAGACAGGACATGCACAGAGAAATACAGGAGAGAGAAGAGAGACAGGAGAAATAGAGAGAAAGAGAGAGACAGGACATGCACAGAGAAATACAGGAGAGAGTGAGAAATAGGGGAGGGAGAAGAAGAGAGACAGGAGAAATAGAGAGACAAAAGAAAGAGGGGGCAGAGATAGGATAAATATTATTATTATTATTATTATATTTTATTTGTATCACGTCAACATATTCTGTAGAGCTGTACAGGGGAAAAAAACAAGGAAATATACAATAGTGAAAACAATCAGAAAATGGAGGGCCCTGTTTTGAGCTTCAAGTCTTATAAGAAGTGCACCCCACAAGATTAGACACTTGCCACTTACAATCTAAAGGTAATGGAATAAGCAGAGACCTGGGAACAGTAGATAAGGAATAGCAAGGTTAGGAAGGAAGTGGGAGGTACACAGGAAGAAAGTTGTGAAAATAAAGAGGTTAGGTTATCCATTAGTTAGAGAGGGAAAATATATGATACAAAGTGATTATTATGTTCTGTGATTTATCCTGAACAGTAAGTGTGTTGTGTACTTGTGCAGTGATTAGTGACAGTTGAGAGCGGGTGTGGTTTTGTCTGTGAGAAGCTATATCAGTGTGTGACTTTTTGTGGTCTGTTTGCCTCTGTTCTGTGATTTCTCCTGAACAGTGTCAAAGTGTGTTTGGGAACATGTGCCGTAATTAGTGGATAGGTGAGTAGTAAAAACCTAATATAAACAGGGGAAGGAGCGAACTTGTGAGCTTGCGAAAACTTCTATTATAAGTGTTGAAGGTTAAATAAATGGAAAGAAAAGAGGGCACATTGTAGTGCTTTATACAATTCCCCCCCCCCCCCCCCCAACTGTAATTAGTAATTATGAGTCAGTCCAGTGACAACCTCACTCAGTATACATCCTGCCACATGTATGAACTGCTGGAACAACTGTTCCGGGGACTATACCTCTGTGACAGGTGTGAGCATGTTGCCTATCTTGAAACTCGAATTGGAGAGGAGAATTGCAGCACTTACTGATATCCCACTGGAAAGGGAGTTGGTGCTCACTGAGCACAGTTTGGCTGGGCCTAGCATGGAGGGTGGAGATGGGGCTAGTGAAGATGTCCATGGAGGTAGCTGGGTTACAGTTACAAGGGGAATCAGGGGGAACAGGAGGAGGCAGGAGAGATCTGAGTTGGCAAACAAAAACAGATTTGCCAAATTGAGTGAAACGGTTGGGGATGTCCATTCAGGAATGGCAATGCCAGATAGAGCTGTTCCTACTAACAGCTGGGAGAACAGTTCTACTGGAGGAGTGGGAGGGCATAATAGGCAGAGCAACAGACAGGTTTTGGTGGTAGGGGACTCTATTATTAGGAAGGTAGGCAGGGTGATTTGTCACACAGATCCCAGCAATCAAACCGTTTGCTAGTCAATAGGGAGGTACTGCTAAGCAACTCAAGTACAGTGGCAGGCACTTCAGAACTACAGACTCATAACATAAGGTATATGCTTGCTAAATGCCAGAAACTTGCCAGGAAAAATGGGAGAGTTAGAATTACTAGCAGTTAATGAGAAATTGGATTTAATAGGCATTACCGAAACATGGTGGGATGAATCTCATGACTGGACTGTTAGTCTGGAAGGTTATACCCTATTTATGAAAGATAGGGGCAATGGTAAAAGAGGAGGAGGGATATGTCTGGGAGCTTTATCTCCTCTAACTCCTTTCTTGACACCTTCCAATCCGGCTTTCGGCCCAAACATTCCACTGAGACAGCTCTCACTAAAGTCACCAATGACCTGCTTAGTGCCAAGTCAAAAGGTCACTTTTCTATTCTCCTTCTTCTAGATCTCTCTGCTGCCTTTGACACTGTTGGCCATCCACTTCTACTCCATATCCTCTCCTCCCTCGGTATTCGAGACACTGCTCTCTCGTGGTTCTCATCATACCTACAAAATCGATCATTCAGTATCTCCTTCTCTGACACCTCTTCTTCTACCTACCCCCTGTCTGTTGGCGTACCACAAGGATCTGTTCTAGGCCCGCTCCTCTTCTCCATCTACACTTCCTCACTTGGTACCCTTATAAACTCTTTTGGGCTGCAATATCATCTCTACGCAGATGACACCCAAATCTACCTCTCAGCACCAGATCTATCCCCCTCTCTTCTAACACATGTCTCTAACTGCCTCTCTAGTATATCCTCTTGGATGTCCACCCACCATCTCAAACTCAACATGTCTAAAACTGAACTCCTAATCTTCCCTCCCTCTCCCACAGCTTCAATTCCTCACATCTCTCTTACTGTCAACAATGACATCATCACCCCCCTCCTCCCAAGCCCGTTGTCTTGGGGTTCTTTTGGACCCCGCCCTGTCCTTCATCCCTCACATACAATCACTAACTAAATCTTGTCTTCTCCATCTAAAAAACATCTCCAGAATTCGCCACTTTCTTACACAGGACACAACTAAAATCCTTATACACTCTCTCATCATCTCTCGACTGGACTACTGCAACTCGCTTCTTGCTGGCCTCCCCACCACCCGACTATCTCCACTTCAATCCATTATGAATGCCTCTGCTAGACTCGTCTTCCGTACACAACGTTCAGTGTCGGCATCACCTCTCTGTCAATCTCTCCACTGGCTTCCCATAGCCTCCAGAATAAAATTTAAAATCCTGACCCTTACTTTCAAAGCCCTCAACAAGTGCACTCCCCCATACCTTTCTGGTCTCATCTCCAAATACTCCCCCACACGCCCTCTTCGCTCTGCTAATGACCTTCTTCTTTCCACAACTCTTGTCACCTCTTCTCACTCTCGCCTTCAGGACTTTTCTCGTGCTGCCCCTATTCTCTGGAACTCCTTGCCTCGCTCCACCAGACTATCCTCCAACCTCAAATCATTCAAATCCTCTCTAAAAACACATGTCTTTAAAGAAGCGTATCACCTCTCACCCTAACACACTCTCAAATCTCTCTCCCTCCTTTTCCTCACACAATACCTTTAGGATGTAAGTCTGCGAGTTTCAATCCCACAAGGTGTTTTAGGGAAAGCACCATGGACACTGGATTCCAAACTCAAAGACAGGGCCCTCCTTGTTTTACTATGTGTTAATTTGTATGTATCTTTGTCTTGAACTTATCTTATGTACAGCGCTACGGAATATGTTGGCGCGTTATAAATAAACGATAATAATAATAATAATAATGTTAAGCCTGAATTTAAGCCTATAGTCAGAGAAGATATTTATGCTGGAACTAGCGGTAATGTTGAATGTTTGTGGGTAGCGTTAAACAGCGGGGCAGCAAATTCTAAAAGAATATTGGTTGGAGTATGCTATAAACCTCCAAATAAAATTGAAAGTGAGGAAATACAAATATTGTTACAGATTCAAAATGAAGCTAAGCATGGGCAAGTTTTTATAATAGGAGATTTTAACTACCCTGAAATACTGTAGACTGGATGAATGAGACCAGCAGTTCAGCTAATGGGAGCAGGTTCTTGAGTACACTCAGGGATCATTATCTGTCTCAGGTTTTACAAGAGCCTACAAGAAATGAGGCCATCTTGGATTTAGTCATCACAAATAATATTGATATAGTATCAAATGTTGAAAAAGGGCAATCTTTGGGAAACGGTGATCACAACACAGTCTTATTTGAGATTGAATTAAAAAACAAAACTGTAATGGGACAACACAAACTCTTAATTTTAAAAGGGGCAGATTTTAACGGTCTATGGGCAGCAATACAAAGTATAGACTGGGACAAAGAACTGATGGATAAAAATACTGAACATAAACGGACAACGTTCAAATCCTTACTAAATATACATATTTATCACCATATACCATATGGAAATAAAAGTAAAAGGAGTAAATTCCAACCCATGTGGCTTAACAATGACTTAAAGATGAAGACGGGGAGTAAAAAAACAGGCATTTAACAAGAGGGGACAGAGACTGCTTTATGTGAGTAAAAGGGAATTCACTTCTGTAGTGGGAAAGCTTTTAGAATGGGAAATAAGGGATAATATACAAGAATAGGTCTGTTCAAACAGGATTATAAGTAGGAGCCAACATGGATTTATGAGGGATAGGTCATGTCAAACAAATCTAATTAGTTTCTATGAAGAGCTTAGTAGGAACTTGGATCAAGGCAACTCAGTGGATGTAGTCTTACATTTTGCAAAGGCTTTTGATGCAGTGCCACATGGGAGACTATTGTGCAAACTAAGGGATACAGGAATTGTAGTAAATGTCTGCTCAGGGTTCAGTATTAGGTCCTCTCCTTTTTAACATATTTATTAATGACTTAGAAGTAGGACTGGAAAGTAGTGTCACCATTTTTGCTGATGACACAAAGTTGTGCAAGGTAATTAAATAAGAAAATGATGTACTTTCCCTCCAAAGGGATGTGCATAAATTAGAGAAATGGGTGACTAAATGGCAGATGAGATTTAATACCAATAAATGTAAAGTTATGCATCTGAGAAGCAAAAATAGCCATGCAATTTATAAACTTAATGAAGCAAATCTAGGGGTATCAGATATTGAAAAAGGGATTTGGGAGTATTTGTGGACAACCACCTAGGTAACAGTGCTCAAAGCCAAGCAGCATCTGCAACGGCAAATAAAATATTAGCATGTATTAAAAAAAGTATAGAAGCAGGGGAAGCAAATATAATTCTGTCACTATACAAATCCCTAGTATGCCCTCATACGTTTTAGAGCTGGAAAAATTACAGAGAAGGGCAACAAAACTAATAAGGGTAATTAAGGGGCTAGGTTACGAAGAAAGACTAACCAAATTAATCTTATTTTCTCTAGAAAAAAGGTGTCTAAGAGGGGATAGGATTACCTTATATAAATATATCCAGGGTCAATACAAGGCTTTGTCAAGTGAGTTCTTTGTGCCAAGAGGTTTTCAACTGACACAAGGACATCCTTTGAGATTAGAAGTAAAAATATTTTACCTTAAAGAAAGAAAAGGGTTCTTCACAGTAAGGTGGTTAATCTGTGGGATTCTCTACCAAAGGAGTTGGTGACAGCCGATTGGATTGATAACTTTAAAATGGATTGGATATATTTTTAAATAAAAAGGGCATTTTATGGGCTATCCTGGATAATTAGAGAGGGAGTATTGATCCAGGGAGGAATCCGATCGCCAGTATCTGGGGTCCGGAAGGAATTTGATATTTTTCCCCCCCTTTTGAGACAATTGTCAAAATTTCACTTGGGTTTTTTTCTGGATCAATTGACAATTAATCTACATATTGCGGATCAGAGGAGCTCTAAAAAGGTTGAACTTGATGGACTAAAAGTCTTTTTTTCAATTTCAATTACTATGTAACGAAGAAAGGGGTGGAGAAGACAGGAGAAATAGAGAGGAAGAGAGACAGAAGATGCACAGAGAATGAAAGGAGAGAGATGGGGGGAGAGACAGGAGACAGAGAGAGAAAGAGAGAGACAGGAGAAAGAGGGGGAGAGGGAGACACAGGACAGACATTTGAAGATAAATTATATGATACCGTAATTTATTACTGGTATAATATATGTTCTGGGCCAGCGAGTGCCCTCCAACAACACTGGTGTGATGGACCACCAGCTCAGCTTAGAAAGCACCAGATAACCATTTTCGGCATGTTTGTTAACATTGTGCTTTTTCTTGTTTTCATACCCTGTATAGCGCTATGGAATATGTTGGCGCATTACAAATAGAAGTTAAGAAGAATAATAAGATCGATTTCATGAAGAAGGGTTTAGTTCAGGGACTCCCCAAACAAAAAGTGAGGTCACCCCGGACTACAGAGACCCCAGCTCCTGGAGTTATCTATTACTGTTTAGTTGCATTTGTTTATTAAATGTACCTGATGTCTGAAACCATTGGAACTTTCCAAATGCTGTCTGTACTCAGAAATACAGACTATGAGTATTATAATATATTAAAGTGACACAGCAATGCTTCCAAATATGGTATCATGTATTACAGATAATAAAGAAGTATATCTTGAAAATGTCATAAAATGCATTTTCTTTGAAGAAATCAAAACAAAATTTACTCTGAAGTCGGTCATTCTGAACCCCCTACTAAGCTTAATCTGTTATCACAGCCCTACAGAGTCTGCATATACTGCAGAGGGCAGACCCATACAGGGACTATTTGTTTGATTTTAGGAAGCAAAAATATAGCTTATAAGCACTTTGTTTGATTACAAAGTACATAAACATAAATGGATACCCAGGGATATTCTATACCTAGCACAATACAGATACCTTCCATGTCCCTTTAATCTTAGGTGACTCATTTAAAGTCTGTACCTGAAAGGTTTTGCTCATGGAAAATAAGGGGCTTCACTCTGAAGCAGTATTATCCCTTTCCCTTGTCTTGCTGTTTGTGGAGCAGCCATAATGTTAGTGAGTATAATCATTTACTAGAATGTCACTCACCAGCAGAGTTTTATGGTGTGTTCTTTACACATGGAGCATGTACAAAGTTCACACACCTGCTCCACCCTAGCGTTCGGAGCAACAGTGAGACATTAGTATCCTGATTTGCAAATCAACAATGCTACAGAACAATGTAAGAAGCATAAATAAAACACGCCTTCGCTTTAATATCTTATACAAATAAAAATTCCTTAAATACATTCATGTGTCTGACCATCCCCTGGCAATGGCTGTGATCTCTTGGAACTTCCCAACACTTTTGTGGGTCAAATGAACAGCCTTGTCGCACTTATTTGCCCATCTATATATTTAAATAGAAGTAACCAGCCAATCAGAAACATGTTCTAGTTAGTGTGACTTTAAATTGTTAGTTGCCATATTTTACTTTGCATACAAACTGGGAGGTTAAGGAAATGTAAGTAATATAAAGTATCATTAAAGCAATACAAATCAGGCATATGAGTCAACTTCTATTCATTGGTATGAATTTATAGGTGGACTAAAGTGTCCCTTTGAAAGCGCTTAAAAGCATTTTTAGAGCAAATAGTCATTTTAGCAGAGTCTGCTAGTGCATGGAAGCTGCCATGATTAAAGCATGTGGGGGCAGATAAAGAGCAAAGCAGAAAATGTCTATTACTACTAAGTTTATGTAGGTGGAGGGGGACCACATCATGTTTATGGAGTTTGTAACTTACTACATTAGCAGTTGTGTAATCCCTGGTGGTCCAGTGGTTAGGATTTGGTACTTTCACTCCTGCGACCTGGGTTTGAATCCAGCCAGGGAAACAATGGTCACACCACCCTGAAGCCATGCAAGGTTGGGTCTGGTCAGTATTTGAATGGAAGCCCACCTAGGAATACCAGAAGTTGTATGCTGTGGCCCACTGGAGAAGGAACTGGCAACCCACTCCAATATCTCTGCTATGAATACAAAGTGGATCAGCATGATGTGTTGGTCCATGGGGTCACGACTGAATGACACAAACACAATCCAGGAGCTTGTTTATTGAGCGCTTTCATTTTGGGCTGTTTATCTGCCTATAGCTTGTGGAGAGGGTTATCCCATTGTGACTTACTGTTTTATTGAGGTCTATTGCGAAGTAAAGTCTTATCTGAATCCTCTGTTCATAATATTCCTCCCAGTTAACTAATCCTACTAGGCACAAAGACAAAAATGTCTACCACCATGAAAGGACCACAGCAGTTAAAAACAAACAAAAACAAAACTTGAATTATATGAATACTGGAACTCATTTTGTTGTGTGTTACATCACTTTCTCAGAGCCCAGTCATTTTGAGCATCACGTTCTCCATATGAGCATACTATAAACAGGACACTGCAATGATCCTTTAACAAATGTCCCTCCATCCTCCACCACCTTCCAATCCAGACAAATTATCAGAACACACCCACTCAAGCTCTAAGCAAACAGACAGTGTGCAATATACAAACATAATCATTCTGGCATAAGCACAGTCTGCTAAAATAAACATTTTCTATGAAATGCTTTTGTGCTCATTTTTTTTTTTTTTTTACTTAAGATATGAAGATTCCTGTGTATTTATTTACTTTTATGTACTTTATATTATTAACTAGAATATTACCCGTCAAAAAATTACGGCAATGAAATTGTAAGTGAGCTAATGCTGTTTGGTGTATGGTAACCAAATAAATAATACATTAGTAAAGGAATATACTTTACCTATTGTGAAGTAATATATGCAGGAAGCATTCTGTTGAAGAGCTGACAATCTGTTTTGATGTTGCTGCAGCATTAGTGGTGTGGAGCTGCTGTGTAAGCGTGATGAATGTGTGCAGTGTAATAGTGTGCGTGCGCGAGGCAAATCCGTTAGGGTAGCTGTGTACTTCTGGTTTATATAAGTTATTGTTCTAAAATGGCGCCTAATGTGTGGTATGCATCTGTAGCTGATTTAGCCTTTGGCATTCCATACCAGCAACTGCGGCCCTCGCTTCGCGAGCCCGCAAGCCTTAGCGACAGCCCGCATGCTCACAATTATATATGTGATAAGTGCTTATAAGATCTGTATTTGCTGCCCAAGTCAAACCAATAGTCCCTGTATGGATATGTCCTCTGCAGCTCATGAAGTCACAGGGATATTATATATCTAGTAACATCAGGAACCTGCCACATCCCTTTAATATTGTTCCAGTATCGGTTCATATGATGCACAGTCCCTGCAGCTGACACCTGACACACTTGAGTTCCTGCGCAGGTTTTTCAAGGTAAAAGGTATTACAAGATATTGGAAACTGAAGAAGCCTCTGAGACACCTGATCCTCCTAACCACACGCCGGAGATCAACAAGGTGCGAATACTCAAGTGACAAAACCGCCACCCGGCGCAGGAGCCTTGTGTCCATGTTAATTACATCACAAGTTGGGGGGACACTAGGATTGAATAGCAAGAAAATAAATAAAATATTCATGGAAATTAATTCAAAGGGCAGGAGGGAGTGCACAAATACCCAGGATGCACTTAAAGTACACATAGGAATAAATAGAAGTGCAACTGGTTGTTGTTAAAACCTTGAGTTGAAGTTTTCGATAATAAGCTTGAAAACTTGGCATTTAGAGGACCACAATGAAAAAAAAGTATGTATTCTTAAATATTTCCTAATTTGAAAAAAAATGTGATGCCTTTATAGGACCTCAGAGGGGTCCATGATGCATTGGGGGAAGTTTCTGCAGAGCTGTGGATTCATTGAAAAATGCAAGGTGTCTACATCTGGTCCAGTAGGGAGGAAGGGGTGTGGTGTCATTTTCACTCTTATGCAATTAAGATAAGCTCATTGTTTGCTCCTTCCCCACCCTCATGATTCACCTCTGAGGAAGTGATGCGAAATACAAAAATAGATCCAGAGTCTAATAAAATGCTTCATACACCTGTTTACACAGCTGCAAATAATGTTAGTTTGATACATACTGGAGAGGCAGGTGTCCTATGTCTCTAAGTGATAAATGATATTTGCAACCTCTGAATAAAACATTTGTTTTTGTCACTTTTGACGATGCCTCACTTAGTAGATCCAGCCCTGGGTGCCCTGTACATTTTATAGGATGATTTATGGAGTAGTCACTTCTGTTTTCTTTAGTCTTATATCAAATAGTTACAAGTAACAGACACAATACAAGTAGCGTCTGAATACAATGTAACAGCAACCAAAGTAACAGATTATTATTATCGTTTATTTGTAACGCACCAACATATTCTGTAGTGTAACAGATTGTAACAAATGGAGTGAAGTAGTTACAATGTATCATATTGGAAGGAGTATCATGAACCAGAGACATTGTTTATGAGAGCGAGAGAGAAAGCGCAATAGAGATCGCAAGATAGACAGAGAGCGAAAGAAAGAGAGAACAATAGATCAAGTGACAACGAGAGAGAGAGAGATTAAGAGACAGAAGTTTGAAACCAATAATTCTATTCACACAAATCCATTATTCGCAAGCACTTTGTAGGAATTAAACATATACTAAATACTGGGTGAAAGGAGGGCTCTGGTGCAAAATAGTTTAGGGAACCACCCTTGTGACTTCTCTAAGTCTTACAGCTTATGGTGATCAATTCAAAAATCAAACAAATAGAATACATTTTCTACCATTCTCAACCTTCCCTAATAATTTAATATTTCCCTTTACCTCAGGCTGCCTCTACCCTGCAATGGGCCCCAGTGCTTTGCACCTGTTGTAGCTCTGCCTCTGACTTGTTATATCTCCATTTCAAAAGTAGCTTGGGCAGAGACACCTCCAAGTGCAGATTTCTGGCAGGGTCTATAGCCCATTCTTGTGATAATGGGGGCTGATCCAGTTCAGGCCCAAATCAGAGCTCCCCAAGAGAGTTCTATTTCCAAGGCATGTCCCCTATACAACAAAGCTACAAACTATCCTGTACAATTATATATAAATTACACAGCTCCTAATGTTGTTAATTCGTTGGAATTGAGGCATATGATGTTTTTCCCAGTCTACAGTTCTTTAATTATCTAAAATACACATTAATGGAGAAGCAGAGCTATAATACCTTTATTAATATTTAATAAAGGTGAAATATTTCCAAAAAAAGAGCAAGAATTTAAAAAAAGATCAACGAAAAAGTCTTAAAATTAAAAATATCTTCAACTCACCTGCAGTGGCTGCCCTGGGAACTCTGCACCTGGATGAGAGAGGACTTCTCTGTAACAGGCACTCTCTGCACTCTGCTTACACCCTTTGCACTATTAGGAAGTGAACAAGCCAGTTTTTCTTCGTCACACATGTTTGTCCCTCCTATGAATTGTTTTAATAAAGAATGTTATCTAATTTCCAAGTCAATGACACTTTGTTAAAATAAAACCAGACTGTTACTTTAAATCAGAAGATCCATAGTCATGGCAGAAACTTTAATCAATATCAATTGTGCATGTAAATGAATAATGATGAATGGGTTTGAAAGATAACATTGAACAGTTCAAGAAAAAATTGCCACCCATCTAATGTAATGGGTTAAATGGTACAACATGGGAGAAAATGTCAGGTGATCACAATATCCTGCCAAAAAAAATGGATTAAAATATAAACAAACAAAAAAAAATTATAAAAAATTCAAACAAAAAATGAAATATAATATCGAGCAAAAATAGAGGAGAATATGAAGCAAAAAAAAATATGAGAATACCAAGCAATAAAATTGCTGATTATATCAAGAAAAAGATGGAAGATAATCTCAGGCAAAAGATTGATGAGAATATCAAGCTGAAAATAGATGATGATATCAAGCAAAAGGTGAGAAAACAAAGGGCTGTGATGTACTTTCTGTTTTTCATAGGGAAAATTGCCACTGCAGCACATATAATAGTCAATATTCCCCATTGATTATTCATTTTGTTTAAACATACCATACTATTTAAAGGGATTCTCCAGCCTTCCATAAAATACACTAACCGTAACAGACAGAGTTTGTTTTTCATAGATCATTTAATGTTTCCTTGAGTGCAAACAAGTTTAGATATCTTACATTTCCTTGGTCATGATCACCAAGTCTGGGAAAGCCCACTTGTTTTTTTCTTTAAGCTGTGATACAGACATACATGGTTCACTATGCACAACGTTTTAAGTCACACATGTGTGATAATAGAGATCTGGAACCTGCTTCTGCTTGGATTTTCTGCACACAATTATAAATAAAGATACAAAGAATGAGCAGACTAGCAGTAATATGTATCACATATATCTGTATAATTATGGAGATTGGGTACATTTATTTATTCATAGTTAAACTCTAGCTTCATGACCTTTTTGCTTAATTATGCATTCAGTTGACTATCCGGACCTAGAGTGTTTCTGGGGGCACAGGGAATGACCATCCATAGACTACCCAGAAGTCACCTTCATTGATGGACTGATATGGACCATAAGAGACACTTAACACTTTTATTTGCACAATTAAAGACCACTGTAATGGCCTAACAGGATTGATCATGAATAAAATTACTATTTAATGATTTATAGTAGCAATAGATTATATTTCATTCAGATTCAAATGTTAGCGTTTTAAACCCCAGTTGAGCTGAATGCCTCCACCCTGAGAAGGTCATATAGTGGGGCAGGGGCTGAGAGACAGAACAATCTTATTAGAAAATATAAACAAACTTTCATTGACCAAACTCATAGCAAAATCTTGTTACAAAGAGAAATAGATTTAACATTTTAAGACTACAACCAATGGACTACTTTGTACCTTAAAATATAGCAGCTGTCTGCTAGGCAAAGCTACCTCTTCCCATTGACATTATATTGTGTGAATACCAACAGCAGTCTAAATTGGACAACCAATTTAATATTGAATATTTATTTTTTACATAATTGATAATGAATTTTATTAATGATCAATGTATAATTAATGCATCCAGTTTATGTTATTAAAAACACTTCACAAGAATACCATGATTAGAATGGAAAAAGACTGGTTGGGGGTGGGGACCAGACCCGGATCCTATACACAGCTGACAAAAAATGTAATTTTCTCACCCACCCAGTGCTGCTCTGATCACCTTTACCAATGTTTGTGCTTCTCAAGAAAATTGCAGACATGAAGAGAAGAGAAATAAGAGGGAGAGAAAAGGAGACGATGAAGAGAGAGGGAGAGAGAGCAAGAGACATATGTGATAGACATGAAAGAGTTAGTGGGAGATACCTGAGAGAGTCAGTGGGAGAGACATGAGGGAGTCAGGGGGAGAGACAGGGACAAAGGAGAGAGAGAGAGAGAGAGAGAGAGAGAGAAGGGAGAGGGAGAGGCACGAGAGAGTCAGGGAGAAAGACAGGGACAGAAACAGGGACAAGGGGGAAAGACAGAGAGTGAGGGGGAGAGAGAGAGGGAGATACCTGAGAGAGACAGTGGGAGAGACATGAGGGAGTCAGGGGGAGAGACAGGCATAAGGGAGAGAAAGAAGGGAGAAGCACGAGAGGGTCAGGGAGAAAGACAGGGACAGAAACAGGCACAAGAGGGAAAGACAGAGAGTGAGGGGAAGAAAAAGATGGAGATACCTGAGAGAGTCAGTGGCAGAGACATGAGGGAGTCAGGGGGTAGACAGGGACAAGGGAGAGAGAGAGAGAGAGAAGGGAGAGGGAGAGGCACGAGGGAGTCAGGGAGAAAGACCGGGACAGAAAGAGGGACACGGGGGAAAGTCAGAGAGTGAGGGGAAGAAAAAGATGGAGATACCTGAGAGAGTCAGTGGGAGAGACATGAGGGAGTCAGGGGGAGAGACATGGACAAGGGAGAGAGAGAGAGAGAAGGGAGAGGCACGAGAGAGTCAGGGAGAAAGACAGGGACAGAAACAAGGACAAGGGGGGAAATCAGAGAGTGAGGGGGAGAGAGAGAGGGAGAAACCTGAGAGAGTCAGTGGGAGAGACATTATGGAGTCTGTGGGAGAGAAAGGGACAAGGAAGAGAGAGAGACATGAGAGAGTCATGGGGAGAGACTGAGACATGAGAGAGTCAGGGGGCGAGCTAGGAAGGGAGAGAGAGACAAGGGAGAAACATGATAGTGCTAGGGGAAAGGGAGAGACAGGGGTGGGGGGATATATGAGAGAGTCAGGGAGAAAGACAGGGACAGAAACAAGGACAAGGGGGGAAATCAGAGAGTGAGGGGGAGAGAGAGAGGGAGAAACCTGAGAGAGTCAGTGGGAGAGACATTATGGAGTCTGTGGGAGAGAAAGGGACAAGGAAGAGAGAGAGACATGAGAGAGTCATGGGGAGAGACTGAGACATGAGAGAGTCAGGGGGCGAGCTAGGAAGGGAGAGAGAGACAAGGGAGAAACATGATAGTGCTACGGGAAAGGGAGAGACAGGGGTGGGGGGATATATGAGAGAGTCAGGGAGAGAGATGGGGGCAGAGACACGAGGGAGTCAGAGAGATAGACAGGAACAAGGGGGAGAGACAGAGAGATAGGGGGAGAGGGAGAGATATGTGAGAGTCAGGGACAAGGGGGATCGAGAAAGAGAAGATTGGCAGAGAGAGCGAAAGCAATTCTCCCTATTTCTACATACTGAAAATGGCAAAAAATCTCATCACACCCCATATATTTTGTGTCTTATTTGCTGTGGCAAAAGCTATTTTTCTCTGTTATGCCAATAATGCAGATTTGATTTGAGAAGAGATAGACAGAGAGAGGAGACAGGATGTGTTAGAGAGAGAGGGAGAGTGTGTGAGAGAGGAGAGATAAGGAGAGAGAGGGTGAGAGGAGACAGATGGGGAGACAGGGAGAGAAAGGGAAAGGGAAGACAGGGAGATAAAAGAGAGAGGGGAGACAAAAGAGAGAGGGAAGACAGAGAGAGAAAGCAAGAGAGGAGACAAAGGGGAGAAAGGGTAGAGAGGAGACAGAGGGGAGGCAGGGAGAGAAAGAGAGAGCGAAGATAGAGGGGAGGTAGGCAGAGAAAGAGAGAGCAGAGATAGAGGGGAGAAAGGGAGAGAAAGAGAGAGCGGAGATAGAGGGGGGACAGGGAGAGAAAGAGAGAGCAGAGATAGAGGGGAGACAGGGAGAGAAAGACAGAGCGGAGATAGAGGGGAGACAGGGAGAGAAAGAGAGAGCGGAGATAGAGGGGAGACATGGAGAGAAAGAGAAAGCGGAGTCAGAGGGGAGACAGGGAGAGAAAGAGTGAGCGGAGTCAGAGGGGAGACAGAGGGGAGGCCGGGAGAGAAAGATAGAGTGGAGATAGAGGGGAGGCAGGGAGAGAAAGATAGAGTGGAGATAGAGGGGAGGCCGGGAGAGAAAGAGAGAGAGGAGACAGAGGGGAGGCAGGGAGAGAAAGACAGAGCGGAGATATAGGGGAGACAGGGAGAGAAAGTGAGAGCGGAGTCAGAGGGGAGACAGAGGGGAGGCCGGGAGAGAAAGATAGAGTGGAGATAGAGGGGGACAGGGAGAGAAAGATAGAGTGGAGATAGAGGGGAGACAGGGAGAGAAAGAGAGAGTGGAGATAGAGGGGAGACATGGAGAGAAAGAGAGAGCGGAGATAGAGGGGTAGAGGGGAGACAGGGAGATAAAGACAGAGCAGAGATAGAGGGGAGACAGGGAGAGAAAGACAGAGCGGAGATAGAGGGGAGACAGGGAGAGAAAGAGAGAGCAAAGATAGAGGGGAGACAGGGAGAGAAAGAGAGAGCAGAGATAGAGGGGAGACAGGGAGAGAAAGACAGAGCGGAGATAGAGGGGAGACAGGGAGAGAAAGAGAGAGCAAAGATAGAGGGGAGACAGGGAGAGAAAGAGAGAGCGGAGATAGAGGGGAGACAGGGAGAGAAAGAGAGAGCAGAGATAGAGGGGAGACAGGGAGAGAAAGAGAGAGCGGAGATAGAGGGGAGACAGGGAGAGAAAGAGAGAGCAGAGATAGAGGGGAGACAGGGAGAGAAAGAGAGAGCAGAGATATAGGGGAGACAGGGAGAGAAAGAGAGAGCGGAGATAGAGCGGAGATAGAGGGGAGACAGGGAGAGAAAGACAGAGCGGAGATAGAGGGGAGACAGGGAGAGAAAGAGAGAGCGGAGATAGAGGGGAGACAGGGAGAGAAAGACAGAGCGGAAATAGAGGGGAGACAGGGAGAGAAAGAGAGAGCGGAGATAGAGGGGAGACAGGGAGAGAAAGAGAGAGCAGAGATAGAGGGGAGACAGGGAGAGAAAGAGAGAGCAGAGATATAGGGGAGACAGGGAGAGAAAGAGAGAGCGGAGTCAGAGGGGAGGGAGGGAGAGAAAGAGAGAGCAGAGATAGAGGGGAGACAGGGAGAGAAAGAGAGAGCAGAGATAGAGGGGAGACAGGGAGAGAAAGAGAGAGCGGAGATAGAGGGGAGACAGGGAGAGAAAGACAGAGCGGAAATAGAGGGGAGACAGGGAGAGAAAGAGAGAGCGGAGATAGAGGGGAGACAGGGAGAGAAAGAGAGAGCAGAGATAGAGGGGAGACAGGGAGAGAAAGAGAGAGCAGAGATAGAGGGGAGACAGGGAGAGAAAGAGAGAGCAGAGATATAGGGGAGACAGGGAGAGAAAGAGAGAGCGGAGTCAGAGGGGAGACAGAGGGGAGGCCGGGAGAGAAAGAGAGAGTGGAGATAGAGGGGGACAGGGAGAGAAAGATAGAGTGGAGATAGAGCGGAGACAGGGAAGAAAGAGAGAGCGGAGATAGAGGGGAGACATGGAGAGAAAGAGAGAGCGGAGATAGAGGGGAGACAGGGAGAGAAAGAGAGAGGGGAGACAAAAAAGAGAGGGGAGACAGGGAGAGAAAGTGAGAGCAGAGATAGAGGGGAGACAGGGAGAGGAAGAGAGAGCAGAGATATAGGGGAGACAGGGAGAGAAAGAGAGAGCGGAGTCAGAGGGGAGACAGAGGGGAGGCCGGGAGAGAAACATAGAGTGGAGATAGAGGGGAGACAGGGAGAGAAGAAACGAGAGAGGGGATAGAGGAGAGACAAGAAGAGAAATAGTGATAGAGGAGACAGGGTAGACAGTGAGAGAAAGACAAAGAGGAGACAGAAAGCAGCCATGGAGAGAAAAAGAGGAGAGAGGGGGGGGGGGGGGGGGGTAGAGGAGAGACAGGGAGGGAAAGAGAGTAGAAAGGGGAGACAGGGAGAGAAATCGAGAGCGGAGATAGAGGGGAGACAGGGAGAAAAAGAGAGAGAGGAGACAGAGGGGAGGGAGGGAGAGAAAGAGAGAGATGAGTCAGAGGGGAGGCAGGAGAGAAAGAGCGGAGATGGAGGGGAGGCAGGGAGAGAAAGAGAGCGGAGAAAGAGGGGAGGCAGGGAGAGAAAGAGAGAGAGGAGTCAGAGGGGAGGCAGGAGAGAAAGAGCGGAGATGGAGGGGAGGCAGGGAGAGAAAGAGAGAGCGGAGACAGGGGGGAGGCAAGGAGGGAAAGAGAGAGATGAGTCAGAGGGGAGGCAGGAGAGAAAGAGCGGAGATGGAGGGGAGGCAGGGAGAGAAAGAGAGCGGAGCCAGAGGGGAGGCAAGGAGAGAAAGAGAGAGAGGAGTAAGAGGGGAGGCAGGAGAGAAAGAGCGGAGATGGAGGGGAGGCAGGGAGAGAAAGAGAGCGGAGACAGAGGGGAGGCAGGGAGAGAAAGAGAGAGAGGAGTCAGAGGGGAGGCAGGAGAGAAAGAGAGAGAGGAGTCAGAGGGGAGGCAGGAGAGAAAGAGCGGAGATGGAGGGGAGGCAGGGAGAGAAAGAGAGAGCGGAGACAGAGGGGAGGCAGGGAGGGAAAGAGAGAGAGAGGAGACAGAGGGGAGGCAGGGAGAGAAAGAGAGAGAGGAGTCAGAGGGGGGGGGGGGGCAGGGAGGGAAAGAGAGAGAGGAGACAGAGGGGAGGCAGGGAGAGAAAGAGCGGAGTTAGAGGGGACACAGGGAGAGAAAGAAAGAGCGGAGCTAGAGGGGAGGCAGAGAGAGAAGAAAAGAGAGATGAGGCAGAGAGAGGGGATAGAGGAGAGACAGGAAGAGAAATAGAGAGAGAGGAGATAAGGTAGACAGTGAGAGAAAGAGAGAGAGGAGACAGAGAGCGGACATGGAGAGATAAAGAGGAGAGAGAGTGAGGGGGATAGAGGAGAGACAGGGAGAGAAAGAGAGGATAGAGAGAGGGGAGACAGGGAGAGAAAGAAAGAAAGTGGGGAGACAGGGAGAGAAAAAAAAGAGAGAGAGAGAAGAGAGAGAGGGGTGACAAGGAAGAGAGTGTAGATAGAAGGGGGCAGGGAGGAGAGAGAGTGAGACAGAATGAGAAGAGAGAGAAGCAGTAACACAAGTGTTAAAGGTCACCAACAAGAGAATGTCAAGTAGGTACACACCCTGGAAAAGTAATTTGTAAGAGCCACAGACTGAGAGAAATATCTGGTCCAACCTGAACTAGAGCTTGAATTTTTGCTTTTTATCAGCAGAGACTGATCTCAGTCTGGTAAACACAGTTACATTGGTTGTAATCTGATGACATTCTCTGACACCACATTGTTTCAGCTTCTATAACATAACTTAGATACATGCATCAATTGTACAATATGTAACATTGTTGCCACTTTTAGATCAGTTGTGAACCCTTTCCACTGCAAGTCTCCAGAATCAACAGGGAAGAATATCTATTTTTTTACCCTTCACTTGATTATGCTGATCCCCTTATAAAGTGTCCATTGAGCCTAACCCAGGTATTTTATTATACTGTGATAATAAGGATCCAAAATAGTATGTGACCTAACTAGGAGCAGATATAAGTTCAAATAAGATTTAATTTAGTATATTGCATTTAGAAACATAAACCATAAGTGTATTGCAAAGTTGTTTACCTGACTACACTTTTTTAACCTTCCATATTATTTTACTATTTACATAACAGAAGGATCAAAGCAGGTATTAAAAGGTTGAACTTGATGGGCTAAAAGTATTTTTTTTTATTTGGATTATTATATTACTATGTATGTTACATAGTTACATAGTATTTAAGGTTGAAAAAAGACTTTCAGTCCATCAAGTTCAACCTTTTAAGATCTCCTTTGATCTGCAATATGCGGATTAACTATTAATTCATTAGTTGTTAATTAATTATTAATCAATTATTTAATGTTTTTTTTTTTTTTATTATTATTAATTAGTCCAGAGGAAGGCAAATAGAAAAAAAAAAAAACAAGCGAGACTTAGCCAATTGTCTAAAGGGGAAATGTAAAAAATTGGATCATTTCTGTCTCTCTAATTATCCATGATAACCCTGAATACCCTTTTTAATTAGAAATAAATCTAGTCCCCTTTTAAAGTTATCTATCGAATCCGCTGTCACCACCTCCTCTGGTAGAGAATTCCACAGATTAACCACCCTTACTGTGAAGAACCCTTTTCTTTCTTTGAGGGGGAATCTTTTTACTTCTAACCTCAAGGGGTGTCCTCTTGTCAGTTGAAAACCTCTTGGCACAAAAAGCTCCCCCGACAAATCTTTATACTGACCCTGGATGTATTTATATAAGGTAATCATATCTCCTCTTAGACGCCTTTTTTCTAGAGAAAATAAGTTTAATTTGGTTAGTCTTTCTTCATAACTTAGCCCCTCCATTCCCCTTATTAGTTTGGTTGCCCTGCTCTGTACCTTTTCCAGCTCTAAAATGTCCTTTTTATGAAGTGGTGCCCAAAATTGTACTCCATATTCCAAATGAGGGCGTACTAGAGATTTGTATAGTGGCAGAATTATATTTGCTTCCCTGGCTTCTATACCTTTCTTAATACATGCTAATATTTTATTTGCCTTTGCAGCTGCTGCTTGGCTTTGAGCACTGTTACCTAGGTGGTTGTCCACAAGCACTCCCAAATCCCTTTCAATATCTGATACACCTAGATTTACTCCATTAAGATTATAAATTGCATAGCTATTTTTCCTTCCCAGATGCATAACCTTACATTTATTCGTATTAAATCTCATCTGCCATTTAGATGCCCATTCCTCAATTTTATGTAAATCCCCTTGGAGGGAAAGCACATCATTTTCTGATTTAATTACCTTGCACAACTTTGTGTCATCAGTGAAAATGGAGACCCCACACTCCAATCCTACCTCTAAGTCATTAATAAATATGTTAAAAAGGAGAGGACCTAATACTGAACCCTGAGGAACCCCACTTACCACATTAGTCCAATCGGAGTATGTTCCATTTACAACAACCCTTTGCTTCCTGTCTTTTAGCCAGCTCTCAATCCATGAACAGATATTTACTGCAATTCCTGTATCCCTTAGTTTGCCCAATAGTCTCCCATGTGGCACTGTATCAAAAGCCTTTGCAAAATCCAAAAAGACTACATCCACTGAGTTGCCTTGATCCAGGTTCCTACTAACCTCCTCATAGAAACTAATTAGATTTGTTTGACATGACCTATCCCTCATAAACCCATGTTGACTCCTACTTATAATCCTGTTCAAATAGACATATTCTTGTATATTATCCCTTATTAACCCTTCTAAAAGCTTCCCCACTACAGAAGTGAGGCTCACTGGTCTATAATTCCCCGGATTTGCTCTTGCTCCCTTTTTAAATATAGGTATCACATCAGCTTTTCTCCAGTCATCTGGTAGAGACCCTGTGTTGAGTGAATCTTGAAAAATTAAATATAATGGTTTGGCTATTACAGAACCCAGTTCCCTTAGTACCCTTGGATGTATTCCATCAGGACCCGGGGCTTTATTAACATTAATTTTTTCCAACCTCTTTTGGATTACTTCCTGTGTTAACCAATTATTTGGCAAAGGTAGTGTAGCCCCATTATGTCGCAGTGTCCCAACCACTGGTACCTCCCTTGTGTATACCGAAGAAAAGAACCTATTTAGCTCATCTGCCTTTTCCTGGTCACTAATTTTCAGACAGCCTGTTTCACATTGTAATGTTCCTATAGCTTCCTTCCTCGCCTTCTTCCCATTAATATACTTAAAAAATATTTTAGGGTTAGTCTTACTCTCTTTTGCAATTAATTTTTCATTTTCTATATTAGCCAGTCTAATCGCGCTTTTGCAAGCCTTGTTGATTTCCTTGTATTTCCGTAAAGCAGTCTCTGTCCCCTCTTGTTTGTATAATTTAAATGCCTGTTTTTTACTCCGTATCTTGATCTTTAAATCATTGTTAAGCCACATGGGTTGTGATTTACTCCTTTTACTTTTATTCCCACACGGTATATGCCGATGTGTATGTATATTTACTAAGGATTTAAATGTTGTCCATTTATGTTCAGTGTTTTTACCTATCAGTTCTCTGTCCCAGTCTATACTTTGTATTGCTGCCCTTAGACCGTTAAAATCTGCCCTTTTAAAATTAAGAGTTTTTGTTGGCCCCTTAAAATGTTGTTTTTTTAATTCAATCTCAAATGAGACTGTGTTGTGATCACTGTTTCCCAAAGGTTGCCCTATTTCAACATTTGATACAATATCAATATTATTTGTAATGAGTAAATCTAAGATAGCTTCATTTCTAGTAGGCTCCTGTATAACCTGGGCCAGATAATGATCTCTGAGTGTACTCAAGAACCTGCTCCCCTTAGCTGAACTGCTGGTCTCATTTATCCAGTTTATTTCAGGGTAATTAAAATCTCCCATTATTAGAACTTGCCCGTGCTTAGCTGCATTTCCAATCTGTAACAATAATTGTATTTCCTCACTTTCAGCTATATTTGGGGGTTTATAGCATACTCCTACTAATATTCTTTTGGAATTTGCTGCTCCGCTATTTAACTCTACCCACAAACATTCAACTTTATCACTAGGTCCACCATAAATATCTTCTCTGACTATAGCCTTAAATTCAGGTTTAACATACAGACAAATCCCTCCTCCTCGTTTACCATTGCCTCTATCTTTCCTAAATAGGTTATAACCATCCAGATTAACAGTCCAGTCATGAGATTCATCCCACCACGTTTCGGTAATGCCTATTAAATCCCATTTTTAATTAATTGCTAATAATTCTAACTCTCCCATTTTTCCTGGCAAGCTTCTGGCATTAGCAAGCATACACCTTATGTTATGAGTCTGTAGTTCTAAATTGCCTGCCACTGAACTTGAATTATTTAGTACTACCTCCCTATTGACTATACTACCCCTCCCCCCATCTCCTCCCCTATGAGTTGTTAATTCATCCCTTATACCTTCTATACTTTCTACCCCATTACTTATATCTAGTCCCTCCCCCCCACCAACTGTCCATATTAATGGTTGATTCATCATTAATGACTGATTATCAATAAAAACAAGTATGTATATGTATGTATGTATGTGAAATATATGGAAACATTTTTTTGAAAGTTGGTTCTCCAAGATGGATAATAATTGCTGACAAATATATATAAATTTAGTCATGTAATTTAGTTATTGACACTCAAACCAGTGTTTAAAGCATTGCCTACTTAATAATGTAGGCTGCCTGGTGGTCCAGTGGTTAGGGTTCAGTGCTTTCACCACTGCAACCTGATTTTGATTCCAGTCAGGGAACCAAGGGGTCACACCACCATGAAGCTGAGCAGGTTGGGCCTGGTAAGTACTTGGATGGGACACCACATAGTAATACCACAAACTGTATGCTGTTGCCCACTGCAGAAGGAACTGACAACCCACTTCAATATTTCTGCAATGAATGCCAAGTGGATCAGTATGGTCCATGAGGTCACAGGGAGTCAGACACAAGTAAACGATACAATCACACACAATAATTTGGATGTTATAGGATTTCAACTCCACAAGCCTTTGTCTTCCTCAATCTTGATGTTCTTGAAGTCCTCAAATATCAGCTGACAATATTGTTACCTGGAGCTCTGGTTTTGTCAGTCACTAATATCCTGGGGTCATGTTGGACTTTAACAGATCTGTCTTCAAGTTCATCTCTATACATTTGTCTTTTTTTCAAGTGTCCACATCCATTTGTGATCATTCCATCAATTTAATGACACTCAAAACCAAATTATAATGTTATGTTAGGTGTTGTCTTCAATGATTTACACTACTTCTCCATTTTGTCCTTCTTAATGACTTCATCCTAGAATTCATCTTCCCCTATAATCTATAACCTATGTTTCCTCCAACTCACCAGATCATTCAACCTTTTGCCCACTTATCTCTCAGGCAGCTAAAAGCCAACCTTTTTTAACCTTCCATATTATTTTACTATTTACATAACAGAAGGATCAAAGCAGGTATTAAAAGGTTGAACTTGATGGGCTAAAAGTATTTTTTTTATTTGGATTATTATATTACTATGTATGTTACATAGTTACATAGTATTTAAGGTTGAAAAAAGACTTTCAGTCCATCAAGTTCAACCTTTTAAGATCTCCTTTGATCTGCAATATGCGGATTAACTATTAATTCATTAGTTGTTAATTAATTATTAATCAATTATTTAATGTTTTTTTTTTTTTTTATTATTATTAATCAGTCCAGAGGAAGGCAAATAGAAAAAAAAAAAAAAAAAAAACAAGCGAGACTTAGCCAATTGTCTAAAGGGGAAATGTAAAAAATTGGATCATCTCTGTCTCTCTAATTATCCATGATGACCCTGAATACCCTTTTTAATTAGAAATAAATCTAGTCCCCTTTTAAAGTTATCTATCGAATCCGCTGTCACCACCTCCTCTGGTAGAGAATTCCACAGATTAACCACCCTTACTGTGAAGAACCCTTTTCTTTCTTTGAGGTGGAATCTTTTTACTTCTAACCTCAAGGGATGTCCTCTTGTCAGTTGAAAACCTCTTGGCACAAAAAGCTCCCCCGACAAATCTTTATACTGACCCTGGATGTATTTATATAAGGTAATCATATCTCCTCTTAGACGCCTTTTTTCTAGAGAAAATAAGTTTAATTTGGTTAGTCTTTCTTCATAACTGAATGTCAAGTGGATCAGTATGGTCCATGAGGTCACAGGGAGTCAGACACAAGTAAACGATACAATCACACACAATAATTTGGATGTTATAGGATTTCAACTCCACAAGCCTTTGTCTTCCTCAATCTTGATGTTCTTGAAGTCCTCAAATATCAGCTGACAATATTGTCACCTGGAGCTCTGGTTTTGTCAGTCACTAATATCCTGGGGTCATGTTGGACTTTAACAGATCTGTCTTCAAGTTCATCTCTATACATTTGTCTTTTTTTCAAGTGTCCACATCCATTTGTGATCATTCCATCAATTTAATGACACTCAAAACCAAATTATAATGTTAAAAGCCAAAGCCAAAGCTAATGGTCACCAAACCCTGATGCCACTTGTTTTTTTTGTAATCCAGATTTTTAGGATTGGATACATTATTTTTGACAAATGGCCAGCTCATTGAAGCGTACTGGGTGGGTGAACTGGTATTTCTTGTAATCCTGAATAGGACTGTGACAGTATGGAAAAGAAGTGTGATCTGGTTCAACTTGTTTTTTAATTGGATTTTTACCCACTTGTGGTTATTTTGCCTTGGTTTTGTTTGGATATATAAAAGGTTTACCTGAAACGAATGCACTAGGACTTTAAGGTAAGGAGTGGCCGAAACCAAAGTAATTGGAAAATACCACTCATGCACAGAACTAATTGGCTGATACCTAAAAAATGTATTCAGACCAACGTCATGGTGGTCATGGATTACACAGTCCCCATTCTTGGAGATGGGATGGGCATAGGAGCCCCAAAAAATCTGGGGGAGATAATTCAGGGGTGGTTTTACACCAGGTGCGCCCGGTGTCCAGGCCCTGCTCTGGGGGTGAAACCATTGCTGCAGTGCCCCTCCAAAAACCTTTAAAAAAAAAAAAATTATATATATATATATATATATATATATATATATATATAGTATATGTCTATATGCCAATGCTTTATGTGTATATATATATCTATACACTAGTAAATTGTCTGTCAAAAATGAAGGTATAATTTTAAATTTTTCACTCCCTGCCTTGTGTCTCCCCTTCCCTGTGTCCCCCCTTCCCTCCCTTGTTTTCCCCCTGTGTCTTTTCCCCCTAACCTCCCCTTTGTCTGTTTCCTTCTTCCCACCCCTGTGTATCTTTCCCCCTTCCCTCCCCTGTCTCTTACCCCCTTCCCTCCCCGGGGCTCCCCCCCCTTTAATCCCCTGCATATCTTCCCCCTCCCCTTGTCTCTTTCTCCCTCTCCACTCCCCTGTCTCTTTCTCCCCCTTCCCTCCCCTGTGTCTCTTTCCCCCTTCCCTCCCCTGTGTCTCCTTCCCCCTTCCCCCCTTGTGTCTCTTTCCCCCCTTCCCTCCACTGTGTCTCTTTCTCCCTCTCCGCTTCCCTGTGTCTCTCCCCCCTCCCATGTGTCTCTTCCCCTTCATGTTTCTTCCTCCCCTCTCCCCTGAACATCATTGAAAGCCCTGGTTACACAACATTCTATAAATTTGTAAAATAAGAGAGATGTCTCCCCCCCCTTCCCTCCCTTTTGTCCCGCCCTCCCGTGTCTCTTCCTCCCCTCCATCCCCAGTATATCTCCCCTTTCCCTGACCTGTGTCTTTCCCCCCTAACCTCCCCTGTGTCTCTTCCCCTTCCATTCCCTATGTCTCTCCCCCTTTCCCTCCCCTGTGTCTCTTACCCCCTGCCCTCACCTGTGTTGCTCACCCCTTTCCTCCCCTGTGTATCTTTCACCCTTCTCTCCCCTGTGTCTCTTTCTCCCTCTCCCGTCCCCTGTGTCTTTTTCTCCCACCCCCCTCCCCTGTGTCTCTTTCCCCCTCCCCTGTGTCTCTTTCTCCCCTTTCCCTCCCCTGTGTCTCTCCCCATTCTCTCCCCTGTTTCTCTTTCCCCCCTTCCCTCCCCTTTGTCTCTTTCCCCCCTTTCCTTCCCTGTGTCTCTTTCTCCCTCTCGCCTCCCCTGTGTCTCTTCCCTCCCCTGTGTCTTCCCCCCCACCCGTGTGTCTCTTCTCCCCTCCCCCTGTGTCTCTTCCCCTCCCGTGTCCCCCCCCCCCCCGAACATCATTGAAAGCCCTGGTTATACAACATTCTATAAATTTGTAAAAAAAGACAGATATATATTAAGGGGTAGATTGTAAAGTGAGGTTAACAATGATTAAATAAAGTAAATCTGTGTCAAAGTTTTATTTCAATCTTATTTTTAAATATAATTGAACAAAAATTATATTTTATCTTTAATTGCCCTCTCATGTTTTACCCCTTACCCTAATAGGAATATTGGTATTTTTGTATATTTGGGGAGTGTTTCATGATTTAGGATGATCTTTTTCTTTTTTGATTTATTCAACATCATTTATGACATCACGTTTGATATAATTAATGACATCAATCATAACATAATTTATAACATTAGGTGGCATCACTCATGACATCACGTATGATATAAATAGTGACATCAACTGTGACATCACTCATGACATTACATACAAAATGAAACATGACAACATCCATGTTATTACTAATGACATTACACTAGACCCCATATATAGCTTAAGATATCTAAAATATTCCCAAAAATGCATGTAGACTTTTTTGATCATGATTACATTGCCAAATTTTAAAAAATATATATAATTTTAGCCAAAAATGTCAAGAAATTACTATGGGAAAGACTCATTAAAACGTCAAGCAGACTCCAAAATCTCAAGCAGACAAGTCCAACTGACACAAAATTATAAACTTTATAAAAATTAATCTAATATGCAATGTTCTAGAGAACCTTAACGGTGATAGCATACTTAACATACATAGTGAATTATATCTTTAGTAATACTAGATTTTCTTGTTGAGTATTGTTGTGTCAACCACTCCCTTCTCCAGGATTCTAGTTTCATGTATCGTATTACTTAATGTTGATCACCATTTGTGTAACCACATTTTAACTGAACTCAGTAACAAGTTTAATCTTTTACAGCCTTATTAAATTGCGATTTAGGCCAATTGAATAGGGCTCTGTGAAACCCATAGCATATTTTCTTTACAGACGTTTTTAATTAGTGAAGACCTTGCTTTTGGATAGAAGTTCACTAACTAAAAACTTCTGTAAAAAAAGCATGCTATGTGCTTATATAGAGCCCTATTCAATTGGCCAAATCCCAATTTAATAAGGCTGTATATATAAAGCTGGGCGGTGGCCAGATTATGCCAGACATTAGATCACTGTGATCCACCCCTATTTTACAATACATTTTACAATAAAACCACATAGAGCTCTGTATTTATTTGTAAACACTGGATTCATTTGTATTTTCTCTGCATTTCACCAAGATCTGGATTGTCTGGTCTATTTCTACAGTTGCCACCGGTCTGTTAAATCCTTGCACCCTCTTATAAAGTTCCAGACTAGGGTTAAAATATAGGAGTAATTTTTAAACATTGTATTTATATTATAGAACTAATGGAGGATGTGCTAATGTATTAGAAAGAAATTCAGAAGAATTTAAGCCTTTAGTAAGCAATATGTGCAATTATTCTATATTATGGGCAGATGATGCCTTGTCCCTTCACACTGCTTGGTTTCCCCCATTGTAAATTGTGGTTTTCTTTTAGTGATTTGATTTACATTAAGGCTGAAGCTCAAATATTTTGGCCATATCATGAGAAGAGTTCTGTTGGACAAATTAAACAAATATCCTTACACTTTTAGCATATATATATATTAGTTAGTGTGATATTTGACTGGAATATAAGAATTAAACTAGCCATTTTACATTGCAAGATATTAGGTATGAAATAGTTAAATACATCTCACCCATGACTTGGCTATTTAATTTACAGACAGTACACATATTTTTATACATAATAAATCAGCCACCCCAAGGACATAATTTGCCCTTTGCGTACCATAACATTTTTGATGTCATTTTTGATGTCTTGATCACGTGTGTTATAGCTTATTGGATATAATACATAAATAAAATGTAATTGGCTGTTTAATAGATTTTTTATTGTCTTATGTGTACATTATAAAATGGCTGTATCTGGATATTTTTTCAGTAGTTGTCAGTTTTTCAGCTGGTCTGCAGCAGCCATGTTGGATTTGGCTGCTGACCTTTTTCTAAATAAACTCTAATCATGAGAAATGACCAGAGGATTCTGTTTTTTTTGGTGTCATGCCTGCGAGATGGAGGTGGTGTAAGTATGAGCTATTATTTTCTCCAACAGTTCCCTAAAGAAGACTCTGATGCTGAGAAAGATTGAAGGAACATGATGAGGGGGACAGCATAGGCAGAGATGGATAGATGAGGTAATTGAAGCAACTCAGAGAGGCAGTGGCTGAAAAATGTGCCTGGAGTGATGATGTACATAGGGTCACTGAGAGTCAGACATTACTGAACATCATTGAAAGCCCTGGTTTGTTATATTTCAACTGACTCATTGGATAAGTTTGTTTGGATCCAAAGCTAACTTCCATTTGGAACACAAACAAAAATGGTGACTCCCAAACAAATGCATAAATTGATGAATACATGAATTGCTCTGTTTAATTATGTATCTATTCACTATCAAGCAAAGGACTTACAGTGATGAATGCAAGCTTTGAACTGATACTATTGCACCCTTCCCTTTCAGTAGAATTGATGGAAACCAACAACAAATCAGGCAGAGAAACAAACCAATAGGTATAAGTGCACATAATAGTAAGTTACATGTAAGAATGTGTTTATTTCAGTTATCTAAAAAAAACCTACAAGCATAGGTTGTGCTGTAAACATGGGATATCAGTGGTTATTTTGGGGGAGGGGACATTGTGTTTGTGTGGAGGGGGTGCATACCCTCACATCTTGGTGCAGCTGGTTGGCGCCCCATACACTAGTAACACAAATATCCAACTGAACAGAAAAGCCTCTTTTTTGGAAGCTCTGGTTACAGACATCAGTAAAGTCGGTTTGCTAAATGCAAATGTAAACAGTCAGAAATTAATTATTAAATGTATGATGAGCCGAGAATACACCTACATGGATGCTGGGCAGGATGCCACGGACATGCTGCAAAACTTCCTTATTAATAAGTCCAAATCAGATAATGAACTTCATGATACCGAGCTGCACGGTTAGTTCTGTGCATGATGGATTAGTAACTGTGCTAATTAGTATTTATTTTTCTCACTAACTACTTATATTATTATTTTACACATATGTTGTGCATTTTAACTTTTCCATTGAAAAATAAATTAAATCTTTAAAAGCTTATTATGAGCCTTATGCTATTCCACTATATCACAGATTACACCATGTTAAAGGACAAAGTAAATCTCCCTAACTATTCTAATCACCCATCACAGAAACATTGCGAGAGATCTGCTACGAGTGACTGCGGCAAGACATAGCCAGAGCCACAAATACTAGCAAAATTATACACATTAACTACTGCTGGAGCAGCAGTTAAAGAGACAGTACAGCAATAAAAAACAATAAAATAGTTAATCATAATTTGATGCTTAACAAATATGCATATAAGTGTGATTAATAAATATTATATGTTTATTAATATATATATATATATATATATATATATATATATTTATATTTATATTTAAATATATTTAAAATGGTTATGAATTGAAGAGTGAAGCATTTGTGGGCATTTGTGCATGTCCCTTCTCAGCTTCCCAGAATGCAGATTAATAATTGTATTTCTAGGAATTCTGGGCATGAAGCAGGTTTTTTAGACATTCAAATGTGAACACAGATATACTATTTATTTACTATACTACTGTACGGTGGAGGGCTTCTATCTCTCTTTTCCCACCATATATTAAATGACTGTTGTGGTGAACTACATACTCATACACTTCACATCACAAGCTGGGATCCCACCCCACGCTGTTAATAGGCAGTAATCTTGAAACGGCTGTCCGTGGTTGGATTCCCAGCTTGTGTATAATTCAACCTTGGCTTAAAGTATGCCATGTTTAAATTGGTTATGGATTGAAGAGCGAAGCATTTGTGGGCACATTTGCACGTCCCTGCTCAGCTTCCCAGAGTGTAGTGTAATAACTGTATTTCTCAGAATTCTGAGTACTCTCTGAATTTTAGGCATTCAAATGTACTATTTATATTATATATATATATATATATATATATATATATATATATGTATGTGTATATATATATATATATATATATATATATAATTTAAATATTTATATATAGATAATTATAGATGTATATAGGTATAATAAATTAACAAATATATATATATATATATATATATATATATATATATATATATATGTATAGGCCCAGGGCAGAGAGAAGAGGGGGGAAGAGGGCACAGGGGAGGGGGGGGGGAGACACAGGGGTGGGAGAGGAGGGGAGGTAGACACACAGGGGAGGGGGAAAAGACACAGAGGAGGGGGGAGAGTCATATGGGAGTCAGAGGAGGGGGGAGAGACACAAAGGAGTGAGAGGATGGGGGAGAGACACTGGGGAGTGAGAGGAGGGGGGAGAGACACAAAGGAGTGAGTGGGGAGAGACACAGGGAAGGGAGATGAGGGGGGAAGAGACACAGGAAAGGGGAGAGACACAAGGGTGGGGAGAGACAAAGAGGAGTAGGGGAGAGACACAGGAGAATGAAATGGGGGAGAGACACAGAGGCGGGGGGGAGAGACACAGGGGAGTGAGAGGAGGGGGAGAAGAGACACAGGGGAGTGAGAGGAGGGGGGAGAGACACAGGGGAATGAGACGGGGGAGAGACACAGGGGGAGAAACACAGAGGAGGGGGGAAGAGACACAGGGGAGTGAGAGGAGGGCGGAAGAGACACAGGAGAGTGAGAGGAAGGGGAAAGAGACACAGGGGAATGAGACGGGGGAGAAACACAGAGGAGGGGGGGAGAGACACAGGGGAGTTAGAGGAGGGGGAGAAGAGACACAGGGGAGTGAGAGGAGGGGGGAGAGACACAGGGGAATGAGACGGGGGAGAGACACAGGGAAAAACACAGAGGAGGGGGGGAGAGACAGAGGGGAGTGAGAGGAGGGGGAAGAGACACAGGGGAGTGAGAAGAGGGGGAAAGAGACACAGCGGAGTGAGAGAGGGGGGAAGAGAGACAGGGGAGTGAGAGGAGGGGGAAAGAGACACAGCGGAGTGAGAGAGGGGGGAAGAGACACAAAGGAGTTAGAGGAGGGGGGAGACACAAAGAAGTGAGAGGAGGGGGTAGAGACACAAAGGATTGAGAGGAGTGGGAGGGGGAAGAGACACAGGGGAGTGGGGACACACAGGTGTAGGAGAGGAGTTGGGAGAGACACAGGGGAATGAGAGGGGGGGAGACACAGAGGAAGGGGGAGACACATGGGGAGTGAGAGGAGAGGGGAGAGACAGGGGAGTGAGAGGAGGGGGAGAGACACAGGGAAGGGAGACGAGGGGGGAAGAGACACAGGGAAGGGGGGAGACACACAGGGGTGGGAGAGGAGGGGGGAAGAGACACAGGGGAGTGAGAGGAGGGGGAAAGAGACACAGCGGAGTGAGAGAGAGGGGGAAGAGACACAGGGGAGTTAGAGGAGGGGGGGAGACACAAAGAAGTGAGAGGAGGGGGTAGAGACACAAAGGATTGAGAGGAGGGGGAAGGAGAGGAGGGGGGAGAGACACAGGGGAGTGGGGACACACAGGTGTAGGAGAGGAGGGGGGAGAGACACAGGGGAATGAGGGGGGGGGGAGACACAGAGGAAGGGGGAGACAGGGGAGTGAGAGGAGGGGGAGAGAAACAAAGGAGTGAGGGGGAGAGACACAGGGAAGGGAGACGAGGGGGGAGAGACACAGGGAAGGGAGACGAGGGGGGAAGAGACACAGGGAAGGGAGGGAGACACACAGGGGTGGGAGAAAATAGGGGTAGACACAAGGGGGGGGAAGACACAGAGGTGGAGGGGAGAGACACAGGGGAATGAGAGGGGAAAGAGACACAGAGGAGGGGGGAGAGACACAGCCTTGTGAGAGGAGGGGGGGAGAAGAGACACAGGGGAGTGAGAGGGGGGGAGACACAGAGGAAGGGGGAGACACATGGGGAGTGAGAGGAGAGGGGAGAGACAGGGGAGTGAGAGGAGGGGGAGAGACACAGGGAAGGGAGACGAGGGGGGAAGAGACACAGGGAAGGGGGGAGACACACAGGGGTGGGAGAGGAGGGGGGAAGAGACACAGGGGAGTGAGAGGAGGGGGAAAGAGACACAGCGGAGTGAGAGAGGGGGGGAAGAGACACAGGGGAGTTAGAGGAGGGGGGGAGACACAAAGAAGTGAGAGGAGGGGGTAGAGACACAAAGGATTGAGAGGAGGGGGAAGGAGAGGAAGGGGGAGAGACACAGGGGAGTGGGGACACACAGGTGTAGGAGAGGAGGGGGGAGAGACACAGGGGAATGAGAGGGGGGGCGACACACAGAGGAAGGGGGAGACACATGGGGAGTGAGAGGAGAGGGGAGAGACAGGGGAGTGAGAGGAGGGGGAGAGACACAAAGGAGTGAGGGGGGAGAGACACAGGGAAGGGAGACGAGGGGGGAAGAGACACAGGGAAGGGGGGGGAGACACAAAGGGGTGGGAGAAATTAGGGGTAGACACAAGGGGGGGGGGGGAAGACACAGAGGTGGAGGGGAGAGACACAGGGGAATGAGAGGGGGAAGAGACACAGAGGAGGGGGGAGAGACACAGGCTAGGGAGAGGAGGGGGGAGAAGAGACACAGGGGAGTGAGAGGAGGGGGGAAGAGACACAGCAGAGTGAGAGAGGAGGGGAAGATACACAGGGGAGTTAGAGGTGGGGGAGAGAGACACAAAGAAGTGAGAGGAGGGGGTAGAGACACAAAGAATTGGGAGGAGCGGGAGGGAGAGGAGGGGGAACAGACACAGGGGAGTGGGGACACACAGGTGTAGGAGAGGAGGGGGTAGACACAAAGGGGAGAGACACAGGGGGGTGAGAGGAGGGGAGGAGAGACACAGGGGAATGAGAGGGGGTTAGAGACACAGAGGAGGGGGGAGAGACACAAAGGAGTGAGGGGGAAGAGACACAGGGAAGGGAGACGAGGGGGGAAGAGACACAGGGAAGGGGGGAGACACACAGGGGTGGGAGAAAATGGGGGTAGACACAGAGGGGAGTGGGAACACACAGATGTAGGAGAGGAGGGGGTAGACACAAAGGGGAGAGAGAGGAGGGGAGAGAGACACAAAGGGGAATGAGAGGGGGGAGAGACACAGAGGAAGGGGGAGACACATGGGGAGTGAGGGGAGAGGGGAGAGACACAGGGAGTGAGAGGAGGGGGGTGAGACACAACGGAGTGAAGGGGGAGAGACGCAGGGATGGGAGATGAGGGGGGAAGAGACAAAGGGAAGAGGGGGAGACACACAGGGGTGGGAGAAAATGGGGGTAGACACACGGGGGGGGGGGACACAGAGGTGGATTGGGAGAGATACAGGGGAATGAGAGGGGGGGGGAAGAGACACAGAGGAGGGGGGAGAGACCCAGGTAGTGAGAGGAGGGGGAAGAAGAGACACAGGGGAGTGAGAGGAGGGGGGAGAGACACAGGGGAATGAGAGGGGGGAAAGACACCAAGGGGGGAGAAACACAGAGGAGGGGGGAGACACAGGGGGGAAGAGACACAGGGGAGTGAGAGGAGGGCGGAAGAGACACAGGGGAGTGAGAGGAGGGGGGAAGAGACAAAGGGGAGTGAGAGGAGCAGGGAAGAGACACAAGGTAGTAAGAGGAGCGGGGAGACACAGGGGAATGAGAGGGGGGAGAGACACGGGGGAGAAACACAGAGGAGGGGGAGAGACACAGGGGAGTGAAAAGAGGGGGGAAGCGACACAGGGGAGTGAGAGGAGGGGGGAAGACACAGGGGAGACACAGGGGGTGAGAGGAGGGGGGGAAGAGACACCGAGGTGGAGGTGAGAGACACAGAGGAATGAGAGGGGGGAAGAGACACAGAGAAAGAGGAGAGACAAAGGGGAGTGAGAGGAGAAGGGAAAAGAGACACAGGAGCGTGAGAGGAGGGGGGAGAGACACAGGGGAATGAGAGGGGGGAGAGACACAGAGGTGGAGGGGAGAGACACAGGGGAATGAGAGGGGGTTAGAGACACAGAGGAGGGGGGAGAGACACAAAGGAGTGAGGGGGAAGAGACACAGGGAAGGGAGACGAGGGGGGAAGAGACACAGGGAAGGGGGAGACACACAGGGGTGGGAGAAAATGGGGGTAGACACACAGGGGAGGGGGGAGAGACACAGGGGAATGAGAGAAGGGAAGAGACACAGAGGAGGGGGAGAGACACAGGGGAATGAGAGACTGGAAAGACACCGAGGGGGGAGAAACACAGAGGAGGGGGGAGACACAGGGGGGTAAGAGGAGGGGGGTAGGGGACACAGGGGAGTGAGAGAAGGGGGGTAAAGACACAGGGGAGTGAGAGGAGGGGGAAGGAGACACAGAGGAGTGAGAGGAGCAGGGAAGAGACACAGGGGAGTGAGAGGAGGAGGAGAGATACAAGGGAATGAGAAGGGGGAGAGACACAGGGGGAGAAACACAGAAGAGGGGGGGAGAGAGGAGGGGGGAGAGACAATGGGGAGTGAGAGGAGGAGGGGAAGAGACACAAAGGAGGGAGAGGAGTGGGGAGAGACACAGAGAAAGAGGAAGACACATGGGGAGTGAGAGGAGAGGGGAGAGACACAAAGGAGTGAGAGGAGGGGTAGAGACACAAAGGAGTGAGAGGAGTTGGGAGTGAGAGGAGGGGGGAAAAGACACAGGGGAGTAGACACAAAGGGGAGGGAGAGGAGGGGGAGAGACACAGAGGAAGAGGGGAGACACATGGGGAGTGAGAGGAGAGGGACACAGGGGAGTGAGAGGAAGGGGGGGAGACACAAAAGAGTGAGGGGGAGAGACACAGGGAAGGGAGAGGAGGGGGAAGAGACACAGGGAAGGGGAAGACACACAGGGTGGGAGAAGATGGGGTAGACACACAGGGGAGGGGGGGAAATGACACAGAGGAGGGGGGAGAGACAAAGAATAGTGAGAGGAGGGTGGAGAAGAGACACAGGGGAGTGAAAGGAGGGGGGGAAGCCACAGGGGAATGAGATGGGAGAGAGACACAGGGGGGAGACACAGGGGTAGGAGAGGAGGGGGGTAGATACTTTGGGGAGGGTGAGGAAGGGGGAGAGAAACAGGGGAATGAGAGGGGGGAGATACACAAAGGCAGGGTGGAGACACATGAATGGGAGGTAGGGGGAGAGACACAGGGGAGTGAGAGGGGCGAGAGACAAAAAGGAGGAGAGGAGGGGGAACAGACACAGAGGAGGAGGGGGGAGACACACAAGGAGGGAGAGGAGGGGGGAAGAGACAAAGGGGAGGGGGGAGACACACAGGGGAGGGAGAGTAGGGGGTAGACACACAGGGGAGGAAGAGGAGGGGGGAGAGACACGGGCGAGGGAGAGGAGCGGGAAGAGACACAGGGGAGGGAAATGGGGTGAACAGACACAAGGGAGGGGGAAAGAGACACAGGGGGGGGAAAGAGACACAGGGGGGGGAGAGGGGGCAAGAGACACAGGGAAGGAGAGGGGGGCAAGAGACACAGGGGAGGGAAAGGTGGGGAACGAGATTGGGGGGACAGGGGCAAAAGACACATGGCAGAGAGGGGGTAAAAACACAGGGGGGGAGGAGACACAAGGGAGGCAGAAGAGGGGGGAAATGAGACACAAGGGAGGAAGTAGACAGTAGAGCCGTGTCTCATCCGTTATGTCTGGTTTGGTGTAATATACGAGTGAACACATACTGTACCTCCTACACTGAAATCTCTTTGGGACAAGACAGGATTTACAGGTGTGGGCTGAAGGCCATAATACTGCAAGTTAAATGATTTGAATAGACATGAACATCTGAACCTGTAATAAGCAACCCCGACGGCCGTGAACTGGTTTACAAAATACCGTATTTATCGGCGTATAACACGCACTTTTTCTCCCTGAAAATAGGGGGCAAATCATAGGTGCATGTTATACGCCAATATTCCCTCCCCCCTCCGCAATCTAACCCCCCCTCCTCAACCTAAACCCCCCTCCTTCTCAACCTAAACCCCCCTTAATACCTCCCCCTCACATGTGACGTCACAAGGTCAAGGATCGAAGCGGAGGCCGGAGCAGAAGCAGGTAAGTGAGGGGGAGGTATTAAGGGGGGTTTAGGTTGAGGAGGAGGGGGGTTTAGGTTGAGGAGAGGGGGGGTTAGAATGTGGAGTGGGGTTGAGGAGGGGGGTTGAGGATAGGGGGGTTGAGGAGGGAGGTTGAGGAGGGAGGTTGAGGGGGTTTGAGGAGGGAGGTTGAGGATAGGGGGTTGAGGAGGGAGGTTGAGGAGGGGGTTGAGGATGGGGGGGTTGAGGAGGGAGGATGAGGAGGGGGTTGAGGATGAGGAGGGAGGTTGAGTATGAGGAGGGGGGTTGAGGATGAGGAGTTGAGGTCGAGGAGGGGGGTTGAGGTTGAGGAGGGGGGATGAGGATGGGGGGTTGAGGAGGGGGTCTGAGGAGGAAGGTTGAGGGGGGTTGAGGAGGGAGGATGAGGAGGGAGGTTGAGGATGAGGAGGGGAGTTGAGGAAGGAGGATGAGGATGGGGGGGTGGAGGAGGGGGTTGAGGATGGGGGTTTGAGGAGGGGGTTGAGGAGGGAGGATGAGGAGGGAGGTTGAGGATGAGGAGGGAAGTTGAGGATTTTGCTTCAAAGTTCTTTATTTGAATTTTTTTTCCCCCCCCTGAAATTCTCTTCTCAAAATGAGGTGCGTGTTATACGCTGGTGCGTGTTGTATGCCGATAAATACGGTAGTCTCTCTCATAGCTCGCAGCCCATTTAAATTTAATAGGCACGTAAAATGGCCATATTTGAAGCACACAGACTTTATGTACTACACGTTGGACCTACGAGGCTGAAATTTAAGAGGCATAAATTAGGTTAACTAGCATTATTTCTGTTTATTATTGACTGCAAAGTATGAAGCCAAAGTTTTGTACAGTATTTTCAAATACTCATATACTATATAATTATTTCTAATTAATACTTGTAATGTTTTATATTAGAATATGTGGGTTTATAATTATTTTGAACATATAATAGTTACAGTGGCGGCTGGTGAACTTTCAAGTTGGAGGGGCGCCAGGGTGAAACGTTGCCCCTCCCCCTTTTCAAACCACACCCATTTTTATAACTCTCCCCCAGACGTCATAATGACCTTTATAAGCCCCGCCCAATGAGCTTATACTTGCAACGCCCATTGAAATACACGATCAGCAATGCAGCAATGTCAAGAAGTAAAGTAACAATGTGTTAAATTCATTGGTATACAATATAGATTGAAAAAACTCATGTGACAAGACTACAGCAATATCATAATTGCACCTATATGCATTAACAGATAAATTAAAGCAGTGACACTTACCATTAGTCGGCTCTTCTTCTCAGGGTATTCACGTTCAGTAAGTTGACCAACGAGTACAAACAAATCTGCTGCCACAGAGGGTTTGCACCTGAGGTTGAAAGAAAACCAGCAAATCAATCAGACCATTCAAGAACAAAACCATACCTTAAAAACCTTAAAAGACCAAGTGGAACCATATAGGCCCCAAACATACCTTAAAAGACCAAGTGTGACCATATAGGCCCCAAACATATCTTAAAAGACCAAGTGTGACCATATAGGCCCCAAACATACCTTAAAAGACCAATCAGGACTGTATAGGCCCAAACCAGTGGATCTTGGGATTCAAGAAAACAACAACATTTCACTTCTGTTAAGACAACACAATACTCAATGTCAAACAAACACGTTAAATTAGCATATGGATAACCATATGAGCAGTAACGCCACGCCAAGGCTTCAACAATTTTTACTGATCATTCACACACCTTTCATAGCTCCTTCCATATGCACACCCACACAACGTTCATACTTTACTTACCACTAGTTATTTTTGGTAGTTCGGTGGTGCCATTTCTGAGAACTTTACTTACCCTTGAAGGTGCCTCCAATTCCTTCAAACCAATGCATTCAACTGCTCCAGGGCCATGGTTCTTCTTAAATACCTTTTTATCCTCTTCAATGTGGAGAAGCATCTTTCTGATTCTGCAGTAGTCTTCGGTGTTGTAAGCAGGATTCCTTATAGCTTCACTGTCTCTGTAAAATCATTATGCAGATTAAATTGATGGTAAAGTTGGTGCAGAGCAACAGCACTCGTACAGACATGAAATTCTGGCTTACCATACAGAAGTGACAGCTACCCTTGTAAGTGCCTCCAATTCCTTCAAACCAATGCATTCAACCGCTCCATGGCCATGGTGCTTCTTAAATACCTTTTTATCCTCTTCAATGTGGAGAAGCATCTTTCTGATTCTGCAGTAGTCTTCGGTGTTGTAAGCAGGATTCCTTATAGCTTCACTGTCTCTGTGAAATCATTATGCAGATTAAATTGATGGTAAAGTTGGTGCAGAGCAACAGCACTCGTACAGACATGAAATTCTGGCTTCCCACACAGAAGTGACAGCTACCCTTGTAAGTGCCTCCAATTCCTTCAAACCAATGCATTCAACCGCTCCAGGGCCATGGTGCTTCTTAAATACCTTTTTATCCTCTTCAATGTGCAGAAGCATCTTTCTGATTCTGCAGTAGTCTTCGGTGTTCTAAGCAGGATTCCTTATAGCTTTACTGTCTCTGTGAAATCATTATGCAGATTAAATTGATGGTAAAGTTGGTGCAGATTAACAGCACTCGTACAGAAGTGACAGCTACCCTTGGAAGTGCCTCCAATTCCTTCAAACCACGCCAAGGCTTCAACAATTGTTACTGACCATGCACACACACCTTTCATAGCTCCTTCCATATGCACACCCACACACCGTTCATACTTTACTTACCACTAGTTATGTTTGGTAGTGAGGTGGTGCTGCTTAACGCAGTTTATCTTTGCACACCCTGGGGGTATGCATTCTTCTTTGCTTCAATCACTTGTATTTAAATTTTGCACAGCGATCTTTCAAAGAACAAAACTTCTCAATGGTTTTTTCATTGATGTCTGGGATCTCGGAAATCAGTTGCTCTTCCATTGAGAGCATCGCCAATGCATTCAACCGCTCCAGGGACATGGTGCTTCTTAAAAAGGTTTTTATCCTCTTCAATGTGAAGAAGCATCTTTCTGATTCTGCAGTGGTCATCGGTGTTGTAATCAGGATTCTTAATAATTTCACTGTCTCTGTGAAATCATTCTGCAGATTCAATTGATGTAAAAGTTTGTGCAGAGCAACAGCACTTGTACAAGCATGAAAATCTGTCTTCCCATACAGAAGTGACAGGTCAGTGCGTAATTGTTCCTTCTTCAGTATTGGATATGCTTGCACGGTGTCTTCCAGAGCTTGGGTTGGAAAGCAAGTGTCATGGGTTGTATACAAGTCACTTTGAACAAGTTTGGCACTGACTAGGTGATTTGAAAATGAAAAACGTTCTTTTGCATGAACCACCACTATGTCACATACTTCTCTTGAAAGTTGTCTCAAGGTTGAGATCTCCGTACACAGTCTGCGGAATGTTACATCGCTAGGCAAACTTGCTTCTATCTCGTCAACAGAATTACGGATTTTCTGGATGCTGCTGACAAAGTCTTCTGTGACTTTGTGGATATAAACAGTATCCGTGACTCGCTTCTGAAGCTGACTATAGAGGATGTCAACATGTGGCATTATTAAATGAAATAATTTAAGGAAGTAAAGGAACTCCCTGTCTTCCAGCAATCCAACAAAACCTGCGGCTTCACGTATAGATGTTTGATCAAAGTTTAGACATGCTTCAATTGCCTGGAAACACTCAAGTAGCGCATCTCTGTTCTCGTAGATGACGTTCACGGTCCTAACGTTGAAGGTCCATCCTGTCGGTGCACCTCTTGGAAGTCTTCTACCAACTACCTCATCCAAAACTGCAGTCCTTTTTGGAGAGCGTGAAAAAAAAGATAGTATGCCGCCTATGTTGGAAAAAAAAACTCAAACTCTTCCAATCCTTGAAATTGCTTGCTCCATTATTAGGTTCAGTTGGTGAGCATAGCAATGGACGTAGTGAACATTCGGGTACACGTCTTTTATTTTTCTTTGAACTCCTCCTTGATCTCCACGCATCACACTGGCACCATCGTAGCTTTGAGCTATGAGTTTCATCTTGTCTTCTGGCTCTGGGAGAACAGTATTCAGACTTTCCAGCACAACAGCGGCAATCGACTCTGCATCCGTTGCTTTCAGTTCCGTGAAGCCATCAAATCTTTCCACCACTTGATGCTTCTTGTCAATGTAGCGATAGACTACAACACACTGTGTCCTAGCGGAAATATCGGTTGTTTCATACGCTTGGATTGCCACAAACTGGGCTTCCTTAAGCTGCTGGTGAATCACTTCCTTAACTTCCAGCATGCATTCCAGTAGCTCATTCTGCACGGTTTTGGACGTGCCCTTAAACACAGTTGCAGTCTTCAAATGCTGTTCCATTGCACTATCGATACTGCCAACCAAATCCACCAGGCCTCGAAACACTCCTGGATTTAGCGATGTTTCACTTTCGTCGTGTCCTCCGAATGCCAGTTCAAAAGCGCCACAAAAGCAAACACAATCAATTATCTTCCAAAGGATGTACCGGTTGTTAGCCACTTCTTCATTGTGTTTTTGAATACTGACTTGGTATCCTTGGTCCAGTTGAACTGCAATGTTCGCCTGTCCAAGCATCTCAAACTTGATCCTGTTATCCAAGTGAGATTTAGAAGTTTTGTGTTTCGCCATTTTATCTGCTAGATGTTTGACGTCAGTCACTCCAGTTTTGGTCCAAGCAGCATCACCACCAAATAGGATGCATGGAAAACAATATAAGGACTTCCTAGAAACGCTTCCACAAAGCCAGTTGTTCTTCTTGTACCATTCAGTATTGAAAGTACGGATATATTGCTTCCCTCTATCTCTTGCTATTTGCTGCAGATTTATCTCTGGTTGGTCAGGTCCTACCCGTTTTACTTCCACCTTCTCCTCATAGGTTAGGGTGCCGAAAGGCTTCACAAGTAGAGAGTCAATAGTATTCATTTCTGATACCAATAGAAGAAATAGATCACGGTATATTAATTTATATTATGTCACAAAATTACTTTAAAATAACAGTGTGTTGAATTCATTGGTATACATTACAGATTGCAAACCCTCATGTGACAAGACTACATCAACATCAAATTTGCACCTATACGCATGGACAGAAAATTCAAAGCAATGATACTCACCAACAAATGACTCTCCTTCTCGGGGTATTCACGTTCAGTAAGTCAACCAACGAGTCCAAACAAATCTGCTTCCACAGAGAGTTTGCACCTGGGAGTGATAGAAAAAAAAAAAAAAAAATTAGAACGTTCAAGACCCAAACCGTAACTTTTAAAACCTTAAAAGACCAAGTGTGACCATATAGGACCCAACCGCACCTTAAAAACATTAAAAGACCAAGTGTGACCATATAGGCCCCAACCGCACCTTAAAAACATTAAAAGACCAAGTGTGACCATATAGGCCCCAACCGCACCTTAAAAACATTAAAAGACCAAGTGTGACTATATAGGCCCCAACCGCACCTTAAAAACATGAAATAACCAAGTGTGACCATATAGGCCCCAACCGCACCTTAAAAACATTAAAAGACCAAGTATGACCATATAGGCCCCAACCGCACCTTAAAAACATTAAAAGACCAAGTATGACCATATAGGCCCCAACCGCACCTTAAAAACATTAAAAGACCAAGTGTGACCATATAGGCCCCAACCGCACCTTAAAAACATTAAAAGACCAAGTGTGACCATATAGGCCCCAACCGCACCTTAAAAACATTAAAAGACCAAGTGTGACCATATAGGCCCCAACCGCACCTTAAAAACATTAAAAGACCAAGTGTGACCATATAGGCCCCAACCGCACCTTAAAAACATTAAAAGACCAAGTGTGACCATATAGGCCCCAACGCACCTTAAAAACCTTAAATGACCAAGTGTGACCATATAGGTCCCAACCGCACCTTAAAAACCTTAAATGACCAAGTGTGACCATATAGGCCCCAACCGCACCTTAAAAACCTTAAATGACCAAGTGTGACCATATAGGCCCCAACCGCACCTTAAAAACCTTAAAAGACCAAGTGTGACCATATAGGCCCCAACCGCACCTTAAAAACATTAAAAGACCAAGTGTGACCATATAGGCCCCAACGCACCTTAAAAACCTTAAATGACCAAGTGTGACCATATAGGCCCCAACCGCACCTTAAAAACATTAAAAGACCAAGTGTGACCATATAGGCCCCAACGCACCTTAAAAACCTTAAATGACCAAGTGTGACCATATAGGCCCCAACCGCACCTTAAAAACCTTAAATAACCAATCAAAACCATTAAAATATATATATATATATATATATATATATATATATATATATATATATATATATATAATATATATATATATATAGATATATATCAATATATATAGATATATATATCAATATATATATCAATATATATATATATATATATATCAATATTTATATCAATATATCAATATATATATATATCAATATATATATATATATATAAATATATATATATATATATATATATATCTATCAACCAATATATCCATCAATCAATATATCCATCAATTAATATATAAATCAATCTATATATATATATATATATATATATATATCTCAATATATATCTATCTATCAATCAATATATATATATATATATATACACACACACACACATAAAGCAATATACATAAAACAACATATATTAATTGATATTTATTAATTGATTAATTGATGTACTTTATTAATTATTTTATTATTGCTCATGAATTTGTATTAGACATTATTTATTATACATATTACAGTGCTATTTATTTGCTATACATGTTACAGGATATTATACTGTAACATGTATATCACATAAATAGCCCTGTAATATGTCTAATACATACAGGGTCACACAAGTTTACACTAAGCTTTTTTGCCCTTACAGGCTTCCATACCTGCTTTGCTAATTTTTTAAAGACTCTGATTGGTTGAAATCAATGTCAATCAAAACATTTCGGCCAATCAGAGTCCTTCAAAAATAGTATAAAAGGCGGAGCGTGGGAAAAAATCAATTAGTCGCTGGGAGAGCTCCTTGTAGGAGGAGCTCCGTTAGATTGTTGTTTTTTTTTTTTTTTTAGAGCGTCTGGTTTTTTAGGTGGAGGCCTCTTGCAATGGGCCAGAATGGATGGACAATGGCTTCAATCAAGATGAGGACAAGGGCTTCTATCAAGATGGAAGGACATGGGCTTCAATCAAAATTGATTGGAATGCCCGACTATCCAGGGCAGAAGGCCGCCGCTGGAGGGGTCAATTTGGAAGGTATGTGCTGCTGTTATATTTACTTATTGTTTTTTTCCCCTTCCCATATTTTTATTCCATCTTTGAAAGTGTCAGGCAAAGTATCCTTTTTATTTTAACTGCAATGTTAAAGATCCATTGCCTGTCACTGGGATGGGGGGGGGGGGGGGGGGGGGGTTGTGTTGTGTGTTTGTGTTGTGTGTTTAACTGGTAGCATAGGCAGGTGGGTTGGTAGTTAGGTCAGGGTGGGGTCAGGTGTGGTCACTGGGTCAGGGGGTAGGTAGGTGGGTTGGTAGTTGGGTCAGGGTGGGGTCAGGTGTGGTCACTGGGTCAGGGGGGTAGGTAGGTGGGTTGGTAGTTGGGTGGGGTCAGGTGTGGTCACTGGGTCAGGGGGGTAGGTAGGTGGGTTGGTAGTTGGGTGGGGTCAGGTGTGGTCACTGGGTCAGGGGGGTAGGAAGGTGGGTTGGTAGTTGGGTCAGGGTGGGGTCAGGTGTGGTCACTGGGTCAGGGGGGTAGGTAGGTGGGTTGGTAGTTGGGTCAGGGTGGGGTCAGGTGTGGTTACTGGGTCAGGGGAGTAGGTAGGTGGGTGGGTAGTTGGGTCAGGTGTGGTCACTGGGTCAGGGGGGTAGGTAGGTGGGTTGGTAGTTGGGTCAGGGTGGGGTCAGGTGTGGTCACTGGGTCAGGGGGGTAGGTAGGTGGGTTGGTAGTTGGGTGGGGTCAGGTGTGGTCACTGGGTCAGGGGGGTAGGTAGGTGGGTTGGTAGTTGGGTGGGGTCAGGTGTGGTCACTGGGTCAGGGGGGTAGGAAGGTGGGTTGGTAGTTGGGTCAGGGTGGGGTCAGGTGTGGTCACTGGGTCAGGGGGGTAGGTAGGTGGGTTGGTAGTTGGGTCAGGGTGGGGTCAGGTGTGGTTACTGGGTCAGGGGAGTAGGTAGGTGGGTTGGTAGTTGGGTCAGGTGTGGTCACTGGGTCCGGGGGGTAGGTAGGTGGGTTGGTAGTTGGGTCAGGGTGGGGTCAGGTGTGGTCACTGGGTCAGGGGGGTAGGTAGGTGGGTTGGTAGTTAGGTAGGTTGGGGTGGGGGTTGGCCAGGCCCCGATGGGCCTACGGGGGGGGTGATCGGGGGAGGCACAGGCCCCATGGGGGTGATCGGGGTAATCGGGCGGTGGCATAGGCCCCATGGGGGTGATCGGGGTGATCATGGGGTGGCACAGGCCCCATGGGGTGGCACAGGCCCCATGGGGTGGCACAGATCTTTTGAGCCTACTGCGGGGGTGATTTGGGGTTGCTCAGGAATTGCGGGCCTAGGTAGGTAAGTTGGTGTGTGTGTGTGGGTGGCATGCAGGCATAGTGGGGTAACTGGGGGACCCTTCGTTTTATTAGGGGGACTAGGGGTTTGGCCAGGGCAGTTAGGACTTACTGTTAGGTTGGGTCAGTCTGAGTGAGTAGTTTCAGCCAGGGAGGTCTCAGTCTCAGTGGGAGCAGGTAACGAAAAGAGGGCTGGGACTGGCTTATGGTGGTTTTATTAACAGGGAGCTGTCAATCAAAAATTAAACTCAAGGCTCTATTAGCTGGTGGGCGCCCTGAGCTAACGGTCTGGGTGTGTTTAGGTGGTTCTCCTGACAACTGTACAGCCTTCCATCATTGATTGGTCAATGATGGAAGACTGTCAGTCATTGAAATGGATACATTATCACTGCCCATGCATAGCGTCTCCCTGGTTGGTGGGCGGAATGCATTAACGGTCATGATGAGTCTAAAGGTTAGTGTAAGTGCAGTGTAATCTGATCACACAGCGTGGTGCGTGCAGGGGAAAGCAGCAGCTACAACACTAGAATAGAGAGATAATGTAGCATTGCACACACAGCACACTGACACAGCAGTGACCTGCAATAAAAATATTTGGGGGGGGCGCTTGCCCCGACGCCCCTATGGACGAGCCACCACTGAATAGTTATACAAAGCAAACTATCCAATCAGTCTCTTGCTCAAAATTTTTTCTAATTATCTTTAACTACTTTATGTATAGCGGACAGATTATTGCTAGTTAGACAAATCAGTGGTTGCCTGGTTCAGAAACACACCCAGGTCTTATCTATCTGAACTTTGGAAGAAACCATATGGCACAGAGCTCAATCAATTGATTTGTTTCCATAGCAAAGGACGAGGGGAGTGGGGGATTGCCTGTTAATATTAAAATTAATTCAAACAGCAAGGCATTAAAGACACAGCAAAGAAAAACATGAACTGTATCCGTAAATATATGTTCTATATAAAATGAATGTTGCAACATATAATTGTATCTTTCAATAAAGTAACAATGTATTTCAGTCGATTAGATTTAAAGAGAATTACTTCCTCATTATAAAGCTGTAGTAGTTCTATAAATACAAATATATTATTTTATTTATGTATTCATTTGTATGTAAAATACATCTAAGTATTAATAATATAATTTTAAAATAGTAACATACTCAAACATATATATTTTGCATTAAACTGACTTTCAAGGTTCAATCAAAGTTACCTCCTCATTGACTATAGGAATAACGTGAGGAGATAGCTTTCTCTAGCAGGCAGCAGCTAAATTTTCAGACACAAAGATTACCAACACAGTGATCTTCATTGGTAAGACTTTTGTTGGCCACTGGACCCAATAACCCTATCTAGTCCTACTTACCCCTAACTGTACCCAATAACCCTAACTAGGGCTATTTAACCCCTAATGTACCCAGTAAACCCCTATCCTATAAACCCCCTCCTAACCTACCCTATTGACAACTACACTACCTACCCAACACTAATTAAAGAAAATAAAAAAAAATCTAATTACTGAAAACAAATAAAATACATTACTGAAAGTAAAAAAAGACGACTATAGAAAATAAAAAGGAACACTACATAAAATAAAAAAACACATTAGTAAAAATAATTAAAAAAAAACAATTAACAAAATGTAAAAAAATTAATTTACAAAAAATTCAAAAACCTAAATTACAAAAATTTTAAAAAGCATACAGTACATAAAATAAAACATACATTACATACAATTTAACCTCTTAATGCATAAATGAATACCCTTAACTACATACATTAAAACCCCTAACTACATACATTTAACCCCTAACTACGTACATTCATACCCCAAACTACATACATTTAAACCCTAAATACATACATTAAAAATGTTTAAATCTGGCCTAAACCTCCCTCACTAAACTTAGGATAGGGTAAATAAGGCCACTTACCTATATATATATATATATATATATATATATACAGTGTATATATATATATATATATATATATATATATATACACAGTGTATATATATATATATATTGCATCAGAGCGCCCCCTTCTGGCGGGGTTTGCATCCTGTTTTCTTTGCTCTTTTACTTATTTAGGGAGGAAGACACAGTAGGCTTGTCAGAGGTTTAGTTTGACTGCTGTTTATTTGTCAGCGCCAACAGAAAGAAAACAGTGCTTATCTTCAGCAATAAAATAAAAATCTACATAAACGGACTTACTATGACCTGGAACGCCCTGACTATCCCTGAGGTCGCTTCTCGGCCTGCAGGTAAAATAAACACTACACCACTGTGTCTTCTGGAAGGAGTAGTTTTTCCTACAATAGCGCCATCTAGTGGCCAGGATACAGTCAGTCTCTTATAAAGGTTGTATTGCCACCTTGTGGCCAGGATACACATAATCTCTTCGTACTTCTACTGCCACCTTGTGGTCAGGATACACATAATCTCTACGTACGTCTAGAAGTCTCTTCCACCCTTCTCTCCCTTATGCTTCACCCCAGGGACCCTTGGATATCACAACAGTAACTTGCATTCACTTCACTGGTCAAAACTCAGCCTCTTCCCTGGGGCATAATAAGTCTTGGTACCTTCATTCAGAGGCCTCTGTCTGCTTCACACACGCTTAGGCCTTTAAGGCAACTCTGTCTGGGGATCCTCACTAATCCCTTCACTTACTTGGCGTCCTGAGGCTGTATTCACTCTTCCAGCTCACAACGTCCTGCGACTGCAAACAGCCCACACTTCTTGCTGTTGTCCCAATACTCGCAGCCACAGTAAATCAGGTGATCTCTTCCAGGCTTGCTTCCAAAGCTTCCAACTGCAGTTCCACACAGCACACAGCTCACAGCTCTTAGGCCCAAGCCTAAGTGAGAGAGATTCCACCCCATCTCTCTGCTTCTTTTAAAGGCAGTTTACAGCTGGGCTTTCATTAGCCTCTGATAACTGCCTAGAGTTAACTCTTTGCATTCTCAGGGGAGAAGTCTTACAGAGCTCTCTTGTGACCCCTGGTGGCCCTCCATCACATATCCTCCCTCTCAGCTCAACACCATGTAGTTGAGCTACATGAGCCGAGAGGCCGAAAACACTCACTTCTAACTTTATCTTCCTCTTGTCTTCTCGTTTAAGGTGCTCCTCTTCATAGGGCACAATATTCTCTGGCGCAACTATGCAGTATGGACTTGGGTCTTGCTCTATCCTCTTGAGGCTGCTTTCCTCCATAGTGATCAAGGACTCCCACAGTTCTTGGATGACCTTCAGGAGACTTTGGTTGTTACCCACAACTCTGTTCCTCCTGATCTTCTCATCTAGGCAGGTATCATCTGCAAGAACAATACACACCGTTTTCTGTCTCCTTTTTCTTTTCAGAAGAGCAGGTTCTACTCGTTACAACAGAAGCGCATCCTTCTGGGCCGGAGTCATCAACATCACTTTGTTCTCTTCACTAATAATTACATCTACACTTAACCGATGGGGACGTTTTTTCGGTTTCAAATTCGTGGTGGATAGATCATCTGCTTCAGAGTCTGACCCGAAGGACGTGGTCCTGGCCCGTCCAGTCTCTCTCAGCGTCTGTCTGTCACTTAAACCTTGAGGGTAGGACACCGGCCCACCCAACTCTCCGAGTGTCCTGCCCCAGGGACCCTTGAAAAGTTTAACTCGTACTTTGGTATGAGAATATGTTGCTCCATACCGTTGCTTCCCTGGGGGTACATCACAGCCATTACAGGTTTCTGTGACCTTGTCTTCCTGCCAGTTCATGGCTAGATGGTGTGTTTCCATCTGTTCAAAGTCTTACCGGCAGCATCTATGCCTCATCTGCAGACCGGGAGCCTCGGACTGGAGCTGCCTCACTTCGGTCTCTTTATGCTTGGAGTTCATTTGCTCCTTTAAGCCTCCTGTTAAACATACATTATTTTCCAGAAGTTTATCTGCAGTTTTCTCAACCCTTCTTCTGGACTTCATCTTCTGGATGTTGACTACTGTCTCTCTCTCGAGCTCTTTCCCCTCACTCAGTAACTCCTTTGAGCTAACACAAGGGGGTCAGTGTCGGATTCTGATAGCAGCTGCCTTCCTGCTATTGCTCGGGGTAAATCTCGGAAAACCACTGTGACATCTTGAGCCTGTTGGTCCTTCTTTCGCAACACTTTCTGTCGGGTCTCCGATTCTCCCTCTTTTGATGCTTCAGCCTCACGGTCATCACCTGGGTCATCCTAACCTTCATTACGGAACCACAACTTGGGTGGCCTCTCTTCCCACTCCCGTTCATGGCTGACTTTATCTCTCTGCAATTGGTCCTGGGCCAGCGGTTCACAAGGATAGACAACCTGGCTCTCTCTCTTCCAGGTGCTCCAATTGTCTGGCTGATAATTCTCATCAAGAGGTGTTTGATTCATTTGGCCATCTTGCTTCAGTTCTGGTACGTAGTCCTTTGTAAACTCCGGAAGCATGTCTTCTCGCAGGGTATCTTCTTGCCACTCATTTTTTTTCATTGTTCACAGCAGGTATCCTCTGCTCCACTGTACTTTCAATCCTGAAAGGTCTGTGACTCTCTATCCCTGTCAGGACTACTCTCTCAAATTTTTGATCTTGCTGGAATGACTCTTGCGGTACAGCAACTTCAGGCTTATGCTCAATCCATAGGCCAGTACACAACTTAGAAGCCTTTAGAATTTTCGGTTTCTTTAGAAAGCTTGTGTTTTCAACTTCCTCAGCTGTCACCCATAATTCATCTTCTTTCGACTGCTTCTCTTCATCTTTGCTCTGATTTCCGGCTTGCTTTGCCTCCAAGGCTTCCAGCTTTTCATCTTTCTTTACTCCCTTCAGCTGTATTTTCTACTCATTAACGTGTTGCCAATCCATTTCTCTCTGCTGACACTGAATTTCTGGCTGTATATCCAGCGGAAGAACTTCCTCGCTCTTTTTCTTCAGGTACTCTCTGGATCTCTCTGGCATCTCCATATCAGACAGATCGTTCATCCTCTGCTCTTGTGGACTATGCATCAGCATCTTTTTTTTTATGAGAGCGGTTTTACTTTCTGCGTCTTGAAGCTGAAAGTGTAGATCATTTACTTGGCTGGGCCATGTTCGTTTTTCCTGCTCCCAGGAGAGACGCTCCTCCTTTAACATGCATTCTCTCCTCTTTGGGACAACTTGCAATTTCTTTGCTTTCTCCTCAGACTTCTCTGGTGCCTCTTTCTTAGAGAAGTCCCTCATCCTCTGAGGTAAATGATTAGGAAGTAAAGTATGCTTCATCTGTTCGCCACTGGGCTGCAGCTTCTTCATATCTTTCTCAATTATGTTATACTTGGGCACACTCTTCCTCTGCTCACAAATAGACATTTGTGTCTTCTTCCAAGAGAAAACTCGGTTGTCTTCACGTGCAGACTTCCTTCTCTATTCAGGGATATAATTCGGTATCCTACTGATACCCTTCATTTTCATAGCACCTTGCCTGCCTTCCATTGTAGGCTTTTCGAGTCCTACTGGAATGGAGCTCATCTTCCCCTCTTGCTGAACTGGTTTCCTTTCTCTTGTATCATCCTCCACCTCAGGAATATTCATCAAGGACAGGTGGCTGTGTCTGCTCATGTCTCTTATGGAGGTCTTTCGTTGCTCTTGCCCATAAGGTTTCTGCCTTGCTTTGGGTTCAAATCATTTCCAGTGACTTGATCAGTTTGCTTCACACAGAGGCTGATTTTGCACCCAGTCAGTGACAACTCCTTGTCCTTTTCTCTTTGACCTTTACTAGCATCAGTCACTTTTACATTATCATCCTGCTCCAGGAGCAAAGGTTCTTTATCTGCATCAGCAGGTTCTTTTGCTTTTTTGGCAATATCTGTTACTTTCTCAGCAGTCTCTTTGGGGCGCTCTGCGGTCTCACTTGTGCTCTCTTGAGTCACTTTTACCAACTCTGCAGTCTCTTTGGGGCACTCTGCAGTCTCTTTGGGGCACTCTGCAGTCTCTGCGGACTCACTCGCCAGTCTCTGCGGACTCACTCGCCAGTCTCTGCGGACTCACTCGCCAGTCTCTGCGGACTCACTCGACAGTCTCTGCGGACTCACTCGACATCTCTGCGGACTCACTTTTACCCTGACCGTTTTGCTATCCCTTAACAGGGAAACTGCTTTTAAGACTTGGGTAGACAAGCATGCCCCTTGGATAGTGATAAGCCGGTTTGACAAAAAAATCCCAGGAGGGCAGTCTCTGTACTCTCTTTACTCGTATACGGTCAAGGATCTCCTCTTTCAGGGTGCAATAATTGGTTGCCATCTCTTCAGGCAAAACATCATACGCTTTCTGTGCTTCTCCACACAGATAGGGACCCAGTGCTGTTTAGGCCAACCTTCCCTGGTAGCAATCTTCTCAAAATTCAGGAGGTATGTTTCTACATGATCCTGAGCGGTCATTTTCTTTAGAAAGCGATTTGGATTCACAATCCCGCTTGAAATTGCAATGTTCTCTGTAGATCTCAATTGCTGCAGCTGCACTTTCTGTGCATCTAAAATGGCTCTTATGTTGGACTGTCTCTGATTAAGCTTAGCAGCCATCACTCTGTTCATTTCTGCCTGCTGCAGGTTCATTACCCGCTGTGCTTCTATGAAAGCTTTTAAGGCCTCCTCCATATTTATGCTGTACTGTGGGCTGTCTTTATCAACAGACACTTTTCGATCCCACCACTGCCACCAGTGTAACAGAGCGCCCCCTTCTGGCGGGGTTTGCGTCCTGTTTTCTTTGCTCTTTTACTTATTTAGGGAGGAAGACACAGTAGGCTTGTCAGAGGTTTAGTTTGACTGCTGTTTATTTGTCAGCGCCAACAGAAAGAAAACAGTGCTTATCTTTAGCAATAAAAAAAAAATCTACATAAACGGACTTACTATGACTTAGAACACCCTGACTATCCCTGAGATCGCTTCTCGGCCTGCAGGTAAAATAAACACTACACGACTGTGTCTTCTGGAAGGAGTAGTTTTTCCTACAATAGCGCCACCTAGTGGCCAGGATACAGTCAGTCTCTTATAAAGGTTGTATTGCCACCTTGTGACCAGGATACACATAATCTCTTTGTACTTCTACTGCCACCTTGTGGTCAGGATACACATAATAATCTCTTCGTACGTCTAGAAGTCTCTTCCACAGTACTCTTTACACCGTCGCGGATGAAGCATAGGGCCCACTCTTCTCTCCCTTATGCTTCACCCCAGGGACCCTTGGATATCACAACAGTAACTTGGGGCATAATAAGTCTTGGTACCTTCATTCAGAGGCCTCTGTCAGCTTCACACACGCTTAGGCCTTTAAGGCAGCTCACAGCTCACAGCTCACAGCTCTTAGGCCCATGCCTAAGTGAGAAAGATTCCACCCCATCTCTCTGCTGCTTTTAAAGGCAGTTCACAGCTGGGCTTTCATTAGCCTCTGATAACTGCCTGGAGTTAATTCTTTGTATTCTTAGGGGAGAAGTCTTACAGAGCTCTCTTGTGACCCCTGGTGGCCCTCCATCACAATATATATATATATATATATATATATATATATATATATACACAGTGTATATATATATATATATATATATATATATATATACATATGTATACAGTGTATATATATATACATATATATATATATATATATATATATATATATGTATGTATTTATATATATATATATATATATATATATATATATATATATATATATATATATGTAAAAGGAGGGGAGAGAAAGAACAGGCAACTCTAAATTAGAGAATCAATTACTATGTAGGAAGAGAGCAAAATTTGATCAAAGTTAAGGATAATAAGTTGATCAGAATTAGAAATAATAGTAGTGAGGAGTTGGATGTTCATCAGAAATGTACAAAAAACAGTGGCAGAGACAAAAGGGATGACATTTAAGGGATCAGCTGATAGGATGACCTGGATATGTGTATAAATACACATCCCTGGTCAATGTCATTGAAATCATCACTGCCCTATGCCCAAGCAAAGATAACAATATGAATAGGAGACTAAGTATAAGAAGAAATCTTAAAAAATAACTTTTAATTACATTAAGTTAAAAGAGGCCTTTAATTAGATTAAAAAACAATTCAGACATCCATGGTGATAGGAAACAGGTGGTAAAGGAGACTAAGCAAGAGGAGACACTGGGAAGCTGATAAAGTCAAACCAGGGCCCACACAGGTGAATATAGGCACTAAAAAAAAAAGTAGTGTTATATTGGTACAATATATAAGTATTGATGCTTGGGCTAGGAAATAGATAGCTTTTATATTTTATCAATACATTTAAGTATAGAGAAAAGTGTTAACAACACTATTATAGTAAGTAGATAATTTAGCCTGCATAGGAGTTAACAATAACCCATACCATTATATCAAACTGATTGAGTGCCAAGCTGTGATATATATATATATACATCTACAATTGCTGTATTGCCGCTATAGAGAAGTTTTGATCAATAAAGTACACATACCTTTATCCCTGTATGTCCTCCAGAGACCAAACTGGAGCTGCCAGACCTATCCTCAGCTCCCAATGCCTCCTCTCACTTATCCCACGCTGCAAAATTCGGCGTCCGACATCACTCGTCAGTGACTCCTTGGATCACCTTAACACCTGGTGGATACTGAGACATAGATGCAGCAGCGTCCTCAGAGCTTAGCGCATGCGCAATGCTACTGTGAGGCTAGCGCATGCGCATTATACTTCCCGACGCGCGTTTCATGGATTAATCGCGTCATCCGGGGCTGATGTGAACAGGCCGTTAGAGCTCTTTAAATAGTGCTAGAAAATTAGCACGTAATAATAATAATGGCAAGATGCATATGTTTATTCATTCTAGATACCTTAATGCAATCAATGTATCGCAATTTAAGGTGAATAATGAATTGTATTAGATAAAATAAGCTATTTAATGGCCCAAGTAATTTTAAAAGAGGGTGTAGAACAAAAGAGCATGTAAAGTTGGGATGTATTATCTTCAGAGAAGAACAAAAAGAGTGTTTATTTAAAATTAATAAATTAATCTAATTCATACAACAAAGTGAAAATGAAATAACAATAAGTCCTGTCAAAGAAGAGAAAATAAAGCAAAAAGGGGGGGCATATACAATTGAGATGTACCAGCTTCAAAAAAAGGGGTAAAATTAATTGGCTAAATTACTACATAGAGCATAGAGACCTGCAGGATATTGGTTCAGCTATTAGTTGAACTAAGCTAGGTCAAAGTTATATTATATCCAATATTTAAGAATTCTCGATTATTTATTAGAATGTATGACTAGTATCACTGACTTCTAGAAATAAAAAATAGAGGCAAAAATTATGTTTATTAGTATACATGGCTTCCTCGTGGATAGATGGGGGATTGTTGATCATTCCCAAATTGGGGACTCATTAGATATCATGAATAAATTAATGAAGATGTAGTATTATAAGAATACCGTATAATTAATATTTTCATTGAGTCCGGTGGGTGCCATGGAGTTCAATAGAAATATCCAACGGCTCTCAGCACTTATTAGTGCATTTTCCAAGTTCCCTCCTCGGATTCCAAGTGATACTTGCTGTATCTTCCAGCATTTTAATTCCAAGTGATTTGCATTGTGGAACTTAAGAAAGTGTCGAGCTACTGATGTTAGTTTACGCCCTTTTTCGAAATCTTTTTTTATTTTTTTTAATTTTTTTTTAGAAAGTTTATTCATATAAATACGTCTTTATACAGAAAAAAGAAAAATAAGACGAATATAACAATATGTTTGCAATATACAGACACGAATAACAAAAAAACATAAACATTACAGGTGCAGAATCTTGTTATCCCAACCTACTTCTAATTATATTACTAAGATCTGCACAGACACCAACAAAGAAGAAAAAAAAAAAAAAAACAAGGGAAGAAGTCATGGAGACATTACCAGGAAAACACCCACATCCACCAACTCTCTAGCTTGATAGCAATTATTGGTCCCAAAGCTGCCATTTTATCAAATGCGTGGCTTTACGAATTATGTCCCATACATTATCGGACGATTCTATTTTTATCATCTCCCTATTATTTGAGATAGCGTTCTCTAATTCTTTCCAGGAAGGTACTTGTGGTTGTTTCCAATATTTCAAAAGTAACCATTTAGCAACAAGGCATATGTGTGATATTAAATATCTTTCCCCTAAAGGAAATCTTTCCAATTGCATATGTAAAATAAATTCTAGGGGATTACAGATAATTGTTTTGCCCACAAGAGTAGATAGTTCTTGACTTAGTCTCATCCAGATTTTTTTTTATTTTTTTACAGTCCCACCACATGTGGAGGGTTGTGCCTGGTAGTCCACATTGTTTCCAACATAGGCCATCTAAATTACTATATATTTTTTTTAATTTAATAGGAACATAGTACCATCTATGGATTAGTTTTACCATCATTACGTTATATGAAGAATTGATTGATGAGTTCTTAACAGTATTGGATATTTTAATCCAGTCTTCTTCTAAAATTGTAATTTTCATATCATCTTCCCAGGCTAGTATTCCCAGGCTTTTATCCAAGGGGGTGTTTTCATCAATTATATTACTAAATTTAGAGATTATATGAGACGATTCACCCTTAAGTAAATATTCCTCCATTATCCACATTTTGTTCATGTCAGTAGTCTTAATATCTCAATTCCTTTAATTTCTGATGATTCTCTGATAGTTATCAGTAGAGGTTCAAGGAATAAAATAAAAAGAAGGGGAGATAACGGGCAACCTTGATGAGTACCATTAGTTATTAAAAATTTGCCCGAACTAAATTGTGGAGATGATATATGTGCTGTAGTATTTAAATACAAGGCTTTTACTGCCGATGAGGCAAAGCTTCCCAAGCCCAGTCTCTCTAAAACACTATCCAGGAAATCCCACCTGACCCTGTCAAAGGCCTTCTCTGCGTCCAATGACAGGGTCAGGGAGGGGATCCTCTTTTTCTTTACAAAGGCCAAGATGTCAAGGAGACGTCTGGTATTATCCGACGCTTGTGTATTCGGGATAAATCCTGTTTGGTCTGGTTCTATTAGTGTAGAAATTATCTTACTTAATCTATTCACCAGAATTTTAGAATACATTTTTATATCAACGTTGATTAAGGAGATTGGGCAATAGTTTTTATATTCTTCGGGATTTTTTCCCTGTTTCAATATATTAACTATTTTTATTTCCGTTAATTCTGATGGTATCACCCCTTCCCGTTTGATTTCATTATAAAGATCGCATAAAATTCCATTCAATTCCTTGGTAAGATATCTATAGAATAAATGATCAAACCCATCTACCCCAGGAGTTTTATTTTTTTAACATTTTAGACACAATTTCCATTATCTCTACACTTTCTATTTGTTTATTTAGGTAGCTAAGTTGTTTTTCCGATTCTTTGGGAAGCTTTATCTTATTCAGGTATTGTTTAATCTCTTTTATTCCTGGTTTATCTACTTGATGATCTTTCTCTAAGTTGTATAAATTGCTATAATATTCCTGGAATATCGCTCCTATCTTATCTAGATGAAATTGCGGAGTATTATTTAGATCTAGAATTTTTACAATATTATTTTTAATATACTGTTTCTTCAATTTATTGGCCAGGAATTTACCTGATTTACCCCCTTCAAGAAATTGTGTCCGTTGAAATTTCCATATTATTTTATCTGATTGTAATTGAAGGATTTTTTGTATTTTGGTATTTATGTCTTTTATTGCCTTACTATTCTCTTTATTTGGTGTCACTCTGAAAATATCTTTCATCTTATTTAATTCTAGATAGAGTGTCCTTAATGATTTGCCTCTTAACCTTTGCATTTCAGCTGATTTTGAGATGAATATACCCCTAATATAGGCTTTATACGCACACCATAGGGTTATATCCGAATTAACAGACATCTTATTAATTTTAAAAAATTCTATTGTTTCCTTTCTTAAATATGTAACAAATTCTTCATTTTTTAGGAGCCAAGGATCCATTTTCCAGCTAACTTTTTCACCCCTATTATTTAAATTCTGATCCTGTATAACTAATTTGTTTAAAGAATGATCTGACCACGGGGTAGGTCGAATATTTATCTTTTTAATTACTTTTAAAGTTGGAAGATCCGTTATTATATAGTCAATTCTAGAAAATGAATTATGTCGATGTGAAAAATTAGTGTATTCACGTACACCTGGGTTTAAGATCCTCCATGGGTCTATCAAGTTATTATTCTCTTTTACTTTACACCCCGGTGTTTATCTAACTTATCATCCAATATCATATTAAAGTCGCCACATACTATTAACAGACCTCCTTTGATTTTATTAATCTCTTTGAAAAGGTTTTTAAGAAATCTTATTTGTCCTTTATTTGGTAGATAAGCATTAACCAGTGTTGTTAAGAACCCATCAATCTTTCCAGTCCATATTATATATCTACCTTCTGGGTCAATCTTACTACTTTCTTCCAAAATTTTTAAATTATTTTTAAAAAGAATAGAGACCCCTTTTGATTTATCCTTAAAGGTAGAATCTACTCTAGTTAAGAATTTTTTATTATTCATATATTTAAAATTTTCCTGTTTTAGGTGTGTTTCTTGCAAGCATAGGATTTCAGCGTTTAATTTATTATACTCTAGAAATGCTGTTTTTCTATTTGTTGGAGAATTGAGACCATTCACATTATGTGAAATTATTTTTATTTGCATTTTACTTTATTAAAAAGGTACCAAAGTATATGTATGTGATATTCCCTGGGTGTCTCCATGGCTCGAAATTCCCCCCAAAGACAAAAAAAAAAAAAGACACAAAAAACAAACATACAGATCCTAAAAATCCAGCTGCAAACTAAACGGATGTTAGCTGATATATAGCAAGGCGAATTAGATTTTGGGAAGTGAAAATGTATTGCCCTATTTCTGAGCGAGGGGATAGGGTCTATGGTACAGATCTAATACATAAAACTTCAGGAGCAAAGGTATATATAGTACTTCATTTCAAACTTCCCTAAGAGGAGACCTTTACTCCCCGGACAGCCAAGAAGGAAAATCTTCTTAACTATAAACAATAACTTTGTCTATTTTGTTTAAGCATAGCTCACTTTCTATGCTGTCAAGCTTAATTTATTCGAAATGTTGACTTTCCAGCTAACAGCAGATCTATATTTACTGCCTTCTAGTTGTCCGGAGAGAAAAGGATCCAATAGAGTAGTTAAATTTACTACCATGTATTTCATAGATATTACTAATAATTCTCCGTATATATAACCATTTTTTATATTGTTTCGATTTTCTGATATTATTATATAATATTGATTATATTTTTCATTCGAGAGGGATTTACTTAGGAGGGTTCCCGCATAGAGAGTGTATCTAAACCTAATTTTTATCTAATCCAAAATTTATATGTTTTCCCTTAAATTTTGTGCTATATATTATGCTTTTACACCTTATTACTAAATTCTACTTTTCTTTTTTTTCCTATTCCCTTTTTTACTTTTTATTTTTTTTACCTATTACTTCGATAGGGAAAGAGTGGGTTTATTTACCCCCTCAATCTATTAATTTATATTTTATGTGTATGTGTATCTTATTTTATCTTAAACCCGTATAACTGTGATTCTTTACCAATAATACGTCTCTTGTGTTATAAGTGTCTCTTGTTTTGTCTTAAACCCATTTAATCAAACCTCTTCATCTCAACTATATCCCTTGTATTAAGGAAATCTATCATCTTTCTCATACCTCTCTAATTGATAGATTTCTTTAAAATTTAAAAAAAACAACAAAAAACCTTAGTGTTAATATATGATCTCCCTCTTCCCTATTATTTTATTTTTAGAATATCGTTCTATACTTTCTCTATCCATTCAAATATGCTTCACTACTCCTGAACTTAGGTACCAATGACCCTATTTTACAGTTTCCAGAAATTATTTCTTATATTTTTTCCAGTCCAAATTTCCTGCTCTCAGTTCCAGTTTTTTAGTAACTTCCATATTACCTTCTATATGTATATCCCAAACTTTTAATAAATCTATGGCTTCTTGAACTGAATTTATTTTAATCCACTTTAAATCTTTGTAAATTAATAAGCCTACTGGCTGTGCCCACTTATATCTAATTTCTTTAAGCCTGAGAGCTCTAGTTATTTGTAGAAATTCCCTTCTTTTCCCCAACGTATATGTGGATAGATCTTGGAAAATGTTTATATTCTCATATGGGTGATCTAGCTGTTTCTTTATGAAGGCATTTTTCAAAGCAGTTTCTTTTACAGGTAAATAGTGTAATTTCAATATAATGTCTCTTGGGGTTGTTTTATCCATCACTTTGGCCAATGGGAGTCTATGTAGTGCATCCATTTTCCATTGATCTTTCTGCACCTCCGGGGCCAGATAGTTAAGCAGTCCTTTAACATATGACTCCAAGTCTTCTCCATATTCTCCAATTTATCAACTTTGGAAGAAAGTTCCTCGATTTTATTTTCTAGAGAGGTTACGTATTTGGAATTTGCATTATTGTCCGTTATAATTTTGTTGCAGATCTTTTCATTAGCTTCAATTCTTTGTGTCATACTATTAATAGATTCAGTGATGTTAGACATTTGTTTTGAGAGATCACTGGTCAAATTGACTTGAAATTCTTTTAGTATACACTTTAACTTAGAACACGTAAGTATTTCCTCTCCTTGAGTGGAATTATCTTCCAAATTTCCTTGAAAAAGTTTTTCCGGGGTCTGATTTTCTATCAGGTCTGAGCTAATGTCTCCATGAGATGAGTCTGGAGTTGTCGCTTTATTTCTGGGGAAAAAGAAGCTTGTTGATTTTACTAGATCTTTTACTTTCTCCTTCAATTTTGTTTTGTTAGCTGTATTGCTTTTTTTATTTGACATGGTTAAATCTCTTATAAACTTTCAGGTAGCAATAAACTTTCAAGTAGAGGTTAGGAGATTTTTTTATTTTGGGAGTTAACTTCTCCTGAGGATCCAAGGAGAGACAATGCAACCAATTGATATCCTTTTATAATGTAGTTTTCACATAAGGATTAACCGATTTCACAGTGGTTGTTTTCACTGTGACCACTTATATATACACTTTGTTCTTCAAATATTTGTTTCCCTAAATACCAGAGGCACAGGTTGTCTTTCTGTTTTCTTGATTTTGGACAATGAATTTTAATTCCCCAAAATCTTAGCATATAAGCTATATAGTAGCTGTCTTTTTGGGAAGTGTTCTTAAGCCAATATTATTCCCATTCCTTTATGTCTTCAGCCTGAGGTATATATAATATCTTAGGTTCCAATTACATTATATCCCACAATATTGTTTGCGTCTCTGCAGAATAATTGGCTGTAAAAGATACAGCCAAGCCACTTACCCTTCCTCCAGGACAGGCCCAGCACACGGATCCAGCTCAGAGCTCCATCATACCTCCTTCTGGTCCACGGTGGAGCTCTTTCGGCTCTGAGTCAGGTGGGAGCTCTTGCGATACAAGGTAAAAGGTAGGCAATAGAATAGATAATAAGTTTTGTGCCAGCTCTGCTGGCTATATCACACTGTTTCAGTGCTAGCTCACCGGGAATCTGCTGCTGCAGCATCAGGCCTGCAGGCCACGAGAGTCTTCTCTGCGTCTCTGCTCCCATAAGCGCTGTCTGTTTCGCGGGGTTTTCCTTTTTTTTATTTTTTCTTTCCCCTCGGGACTCTATATCGCGTCTCTCCTTCTCAAAGCTCCCCGGTGATAATTACCTCTTGGCTCTGATTTAGTCTAAGGGGGCCCGTCCTGAGAGGGGGTAGTTTAGCACTATGTGGCTGTTCCCAGGGAGGGTGCATATAGATACTATGGGCTGAATAGCCAGTAGATGGCATGCATTCCCTTTTTCTAAATCTGATCTGCTATTTTTGATGTTGCGCACATGTTCTCCAATGCATTTTCTAATCTTGCGACTCGTCATTCCAACTTATTTTTTCTCTGTGCAAGGACATTCTAAGACATAGATGACTCCTTTGCTGCTGCAGTTAAAGAACTTCTTAATAGAATGGGAATTACCCATATGATCCATAACTTGGGTCTTATTCATAATTTGGGGACAGTATTTGCAATGAACACAGCTGTAGCTTCCCATAGTCATCTTTTTTAAATGTTTCAAAGTTTCTTTTATAAAATGACTTGACGTCAATTTATCTTTTAATAAAGGTGACCTTTTCCAGCTTGCTTGTATCCTATCACCCAGTCATCTATTTAAGTCATCATCAGTTAATAGTACATTCAGATGTTTATTGAGAATTTGTAAAATCTCCTTCCACTGATTATTAAATGTGCTGATGAATCTGATCTTCTCATCTTTGATGTCGTGTCTCTTTGGATTGAGTAATAATTCTCTTTTTAAGTATAAAGCTCTGTGGAATGCTTTCTTCGTTGCTTTATTACTGTAGCCACGCAGTTTTAATCTATCTCTTAATTCCTTGGCTCTGATTTTATAAGTATCAGTGCCTGAGCAATTACGTCTCAACCTCAGGAATTCTCCAAAGGGTATTGCTTTTTTTGTAGATGGCGGGTGTGCGCTTTCAAAATGTAGGATACTATTCGTGGCAGTTTTCTTCCTAAAGAGATCATTACTGATATCTCCGTTGATTCCTCTGTATATCAAAACATCTAAGACCTCTTTTTTTTCATGATAAATCTGATAAGTTAGTTTTAAATTGAATTGATTTGAATTCAATATTAGCATGTACTCATGAAATAGATCTGTTGGTCCGTCCCACAGTATGAAGAGGTCGTCTATATAGCGTAGCCATATAAGAACGTGCTGAGTATACTTTAATAACTCATCAGTCAGAGTAATCTCACGCTCCCACAACCCCATATAGAGGTTGGCATATGTGGGGGCGCAGGCTTTGCCTATAGCTGTACCTCTGATTTGTAAAAAAATGTTTGTCATTTAAGACAAAATAGTTGTGGGTGAGTATAAAATGTAATAGATCTAATATGAATTGATTTTTTTCACATCGATGTGTCTGGTACATGCGTAAAAAATATTCGATTGCCTTCTCCCCATTGGATGTTGGATTGAAGTGTATAAGGACTCAATGTCACATGTGACTAGATAAGTAGTATCAGACAGATTGATGCCCTCTAATTTGTTCAGCAAATCCATCGTATCTCTCAAATACGAGGGTAAGTCGGTGACAAATGAGCGTAGACAAGCATCAATATATTTATTGGCTTTTTCACACAGGTTGCCATTTCCTGATATTATCGGTCTTCCAGGGGGCTTGGTATTATTCTTATGTATCTTCGGTAATAGATATAGTGTGGCAGTCCGTGGTTTTGATGCTTCCAAAAATAACATTTCTTTTTTACTGATAATTCCTTCCTTGTTAGCACTCTTGATGATCTTCATATAGCTTGCCACAAAATCAGTGGTAGGATCGCCCAAAAGGTGTCTGTAGCAATTCTTGTCATTCAATTGTCTCATTGCTTCAGATATATAGTCTTCTGTACGCCACAGAACAATGTTGCCACCTTTGTCAGATGCTTTAACAACGACATCTTTCATTGAGTCCGGTGGGTGCCATGGAGTTGAATAGAAACAACGTCTTTCCAGTTTCTTCAGATCCTCCACAACTAATTTAGTGAAGATGTCCGTTGTGGGCAAATTATAGATGGTGGTACAAATCTTGACTGGACATGTAATTTCTCAGTCAAAGCTTTGTCAGGATTTTGGTAAGAATTATCAGTATTCTCTGCGTATAAGTTGCAAAAGTCTTCAAATGCTTGTTGCTCTATTGTCGCCAGATTAGTCTCCTCGTATTCAAAACATTTTTTTTTAAAGTAATTTTCTAGTGAAAAGATTTACATTTTTTGTTACTTCAAATATATCCAACGACGTGGTGGGGGAGAAAGATAGTCCCTTCTGTAATACTTTTGTTTGTAGATCAGTTAATTTCCTGGTAGATAAGTTGATCACTTGTAAGATGTCATTCTTCGATTTAATCTCTTTATCCACGATCTTCTTTGGGGAACACCCTGGTATCTGTAACCCCAGACTTCTCTGTCTCTCAATTTCATCTCCATATTCGTTGTTTGAATCTGCGCTCTCTCTTGTTCTACTTGGCGTCGATTGTGTCTCTCTCTCAAATGATAAGGAATGTGTCCTCTTTTTGGACCGAAGTCTAAAAAAGGTTTGTGGGAATCTCCTCTTTGTATATTATCTAAAGATTGACCATCATTATCTTCTACTGCTGATGATTCATATTCGGAAGATGATTGTATTGATCAAAACTTTTCTATAGCTGCAATACAGCAATTGTAGATGTATATATATATCACAGCTTGGCATTCAATCAGTTTGATATAATGGTATGGGTTATCCTATGCAGGCTATATGTTCTACTTACTATAATAGTGTTGTTAACACTTTTCTCTATACTTAAATTTATTGATACAAGATAAAAGCTATCTATTTCCTAGCCCAAGCATCAATACTTTTATATTGTGCCAATATAACACTACTTTTTTATTTAGTGCCTATATTCACCTGTGTGTGCCCTGGTTTGAGTTTGTCAGCTTCCCAGTGTCTCCTCTTGCTTAGTCTCCTTTTCATATTGTCATCTTTGCTTGGGCATAGGGCAGTGATGATTTCAATGACATTGACCAGGGATGTGGATTTATACACATATCCAGGTCATCCTCTGAGCTGATCCGTTAAATTCCATCCCTTTTGTCTCTTCCACTGTTTTTTGTACATTTCTGATGAACCTCCAACTCCTCACTATTATTATTTCTAATTCTGATCAACTTATTATTCTTAACTTTGATCAAATTTTGCTCTCTTCCTACATAGTAATTGATTCTCTAATTTAGAGTTGCCTGTTCTTTCTCTCCCCTCCTTTTACATATTTAACCAGCAACGTTAGAGCTTCTATTACCAATTAGACTAATATTTTACTATAAACACTAATTCTTCCTCCTATATATATATATATATATATATATATATATATATATATATATATATAAACTCTGAGCTGGAAGCAGGTTTTTTAACTTGCTTTAGACATTCAGATGTGAACACAGATGTACTTTTTATTTACTGTACTACTGTACGGTGGAGGGCTTCTATCGCTCTTTTGCCCACCATATTGTAAATGATTGTTGTGGTGAACTATCTACTCATAATTTCCACAACACAGGCTGAGATCCCGCTCCATGCTGATGATAGCCAGTAAGCTTGAAACAGCTATACATGGATTGGATACTCACCCTGTGTTTATTCCAACCTTGGCTTTGCATTAAAGCTGTGTAAAGTTATAGTTAGAACATCAATATATACATTCGAAAACTACAAGTTTATTAATCCGATATGATTAGTGTAATAATAAAATATTATATAAGAAATATTATTTTATTAGGATACTATTGATTCTGGAAAAACGCCGAAAAGATATATATGAGAGTTGATTTGCCTATAATTATTTTTACAGTAACATATAAGTCTGGGAATATATTGATCTGGACTATTATAAATAGAACCTATTATCTCCATATTTACAATATGTACAAGTACTGTAATTTTGGCATTGAGTTAAAAAGTTAGCATGCACTTTTTTAATTTATTTTTTTTGGCATTGTTTCAGGATCAATAGTATCCTAATAAAATAATATTTCTTATATAAAATTGAAGGAGTGTTAGGCACCCAAGGATACATATAATAGGTCAATTTAATAGATTTTTTGAATAATAAAATATCTTTAAAAAATGGGATCCAAAGCAGAAGTTTCACAGTCTAGATATCATCTGCAGGGTCCCCACATGAGCCCCAATGATACGGGGTCCCCACACATGACCCACATGATGCGGGGGTCCAGAACATGGGACTCCCGCAGGGTTCCCACATTAACCCCATGCTGTGGGACCGCATTGGGGACCCCCACAATGTCTCACATGAACCCTTGCAGTGGGGGTCACGATCCTGCTCCCCAATGCATTTAAAATGTTAATATTCCCTGCCGCAGGTCCTTAAAGGGCCCACAGCACACAAATAGTTAGGGCCGGCAGCGGGAGTACAGTAAGTTCCCCCACCGCACCCAAAATTAGCCCCCCACTGACAATCAGACTGCAACCAATCACCCCACAGGGGTGTATCCCATTTTGATTGGCTGAAGGCAATAGTGCCTTCTGATTGCTTTCAAAAAGATTGACAGGTCCATCGGCCAAGCAGAATGGGATATAGGGTGTGTATCCCATTCTGATTGGCTCACACCTTGGCACCTTCTGATTGGCTGAAATGTGATTGACAGCCATTTCAGCCAATCAGAAGGCGCCATTCTGATTTTTTTTACCGGAAGTATAGCTAGAAGCCTCATTAGCGTCAGGGAGGGGCTCCATAATTTGTTTAAATTTTTTTGTAGAGCACCGGATTCTTTGAGGGCCCAGCCAGGGCAGACTTTCAGGAGGACGGGGACATTGAGCCGAGGTAAGTTTAATGTATAGTATGTTTATTGTTTTTTTTTATGTGTATGTATATTTGTGACTAATGTAATGGTTATTTATTTCCAAGGGCCAATCAGGAGAAGACCATAAGAAGGACGGGGATATGCTGGAAAGGTAAGTTTAATATTTACAATATTTAGAATGCTTATTTTTTCTATATAGTGTTGGATTTTGTACTAATTTGATGTTTCTTTTCCTAAAAGGTGAGACCTGCACCATGAAACCCATCATCACTGAAGGGACATCTAGGCAAGGTAAGTGGTCTTATTTATTCTATTTTTGGTTAGATTTAGGGGTTTTAATGTATGTAGATAGGGTTTAATGTATTTGTGACAAGACCAATCTCGCCACTGTACATTGGAGGAGCCTGGTTGCCCGCCTGGTGCCTTTTGACTATGGACCGGCATTTAAATACTTTATTTTCCTATGCAGAAAGACTTTGGTTCCATGGCCATTGAACTGTATGTATGTGGTCTGAGCTCCATTCAGTAATAATGTGTGCTCAGACCTAAGCTATCTGCAGATATGTTCTGGGTTATAATATGTTGTGGTTATATCTGTAAAAATATTGTATTGTGTGGTATGCAGTCAAATATCTTTGGTCTCATACACTTGGTCAGGAGTTGCCCATCTGCCTCTTAATACTATCTGCTAAAACACACAAGAGATAGCAGAACAAAAGGGTTTTAGCAGACAAGATGGCACCATGAACAATGGGGGTAAAGACTCTTGAATAATGAGATGGCCTGGGGTTTCCCCATACTCCCAGCAGGGGAGTAAGTGAGCCTAGGGATGTTATTCTCTCCAACGCCAGAGGTAGAATGAGCAGTTAGCCATGCCTAGTGGGTGGCTCCTGGCGGAGGGGACTCCTGGCTCCCACGCCTTAACCCTGTCTGATTGGCCAGAGGTAATTAGGGGTTGACCAAAGGTAGTCACTGCCCCTACTGTGTATGTGAAGTGTTTAAAAATGTGTGTTGTTTCAATAAAGGGAGTTCACTGCTTGACCCTCAAACACAGAGCTTATGTCTCGTTCTTGGGGGGATTCATGGTATGCTGTTACAGACTGACTGCCAGGAGTGTAAGCATCTTGGGGTGCTTTTCCTGTTCAGCTGCTAGCAGCTATTCGTGAGGTTCCAGTTCCAGGCTTGGAGCATTTTCCCCTTGGATCCAGTTTGGGGGAATGGGTGTCCTGCAGTAGCTGTCCCTATATCACTGGACGGGCAGATCAACTAAAACGGCCTTGGCAACAGTATTTTAGAAAGGGATTATGGTATTGTAGATAGGGTTTAATGTATTTTAGATAAGGATTATTGTATTGTAGATAGGGTTTAATGTATTTTAGATAGGGGTTAATGTATATAGATAGGGTTAAATAGTATGTAGATAGGAGTATATTTATACTGTATTTATTGTGTATATTGCTGTATTATATTTTGTATGTATTGTAATGTGTTGTATATATGTGTATGTATATGCTTTTCATGGGCATAATTCTTTTTTTTATTTTCTGTAAAGTAGCTTCTTTATTTTCTGTAGTGGGTGGGTTGTAATGTTCTTTTTTATTTTTTGTAACATAGCTTTTTTTGTTTTCTGTAGTGGTAGGGGCGTTTGTAATGTTCTTTTTTATTTTTTTGCAACGTAGCTTTATTTTTAATTTCTGTTTCTTAGGTTTTTTAATTGTTTGCAATTAGTGGTTTATTAGGGGGTTAGGTAGGTAGTGTAGGTTTTAATAGGTTAGGGTAGAGGAGGGTTAGTTTAGAGTTAGTGGTTTATAAGAGATTGGGTTGAATGGCCCAGTTAAGGTTAGATAGGTACTGTTAGGGTTAATAGGTACTGTTAGGCTTTAATAGGCCTGTTAGGGTTAAATAGGCCCAGTTAAGATTAGATAGGCCCAGTTACGGTTAAAAAGGGTTAGATAGTGTTACTGGGTCCAGATAGGGTTAAATAGGCACTGTTAGGGATAAATAGGCACATTAAGGGTTAGATAGGCCCAGTTAGGGTAAGATGGGCCCAGTTAGGGTTAAATAGGCCCAGTTAGGGCTAGATAGGCACTGTTAGGGCTTAATAGGCCCAGTTAGGGTTAGATAGGTCAAGTTAGAGTTAAATAGGCGCAGTTAGGGCTAGATAGGTACTGTTAGGGTTTAATAGGCCCAGTTAAACTTAAATAGGCCCAGTTAGGATTAGATAGGCCCAGTTAGGGTTAAATAGGTCTAGATAGTGTTACTGGGTCCAGATAGGGTTAAATAGGTACTGTTCGGTTTAAATAGGCCCAGTTAGGGTTAGATAGGTACTGTTAGGGTTAAATAAGCCCAGTTAAGGATAGATAGGCCCAGTTAGGGTTAAATAGGCCCAGTTATGGTTAAATAAGCCCAGTTAGGGTTAGATAGGTACTGTTAGTGTTTAATAGACACAGTTAGAGTTAAATAGGCCCAGTTATGGTTAAAACGACACAGTTAGGGTTCAAAAGGTACGGTTTGGGTTAAATAGGCCTAGTTAGGGTTATTGGGTCCAGTTAGGGTTAGATCGGCCCAGGGTTAGGTTAATGGGGTATAGTTAGGGTTAATAGTGTAGTGCTTAGACATTGTGTCATGAGGGTCTAGGATGACCCTCATGGCACCTATAGTGTTATTATAGGGGTTAACTAGTGTCCTATAGGGGTCTATATAAACACCTACTGGACTGATGGTGATAATTAGAAACTCATGGGGGTCTGTATTGACCCCCATGAGCGACAGGATTAATTAGGGGCTCATGGGGGTCTGTATTGACCCCCATGAGTAACAGTGTTAATTAGGGCTCATGGTGGTCTGTATTGGCCCCCATGAGTGAGAGGGGTAATTAGGGGCTCATTGTGCTGTGTATTGACCCCCATGAGTGACAGGGTTAATATGGGGCTCATGGGGTTTTGTATTGACCACCATGAGTGACAGGGTTAATTAGGGGCTCATGGAGGTCTTTATAGAGTCCATGAGTGACAGGGTTAATTAGGAGTTCAAGTGGTCTGTATTGACCCCCATGAGTGACAGGGTTAATTAAGGACTCATGGGGCTCTGTATAGATCCCCATGAGTAATAGGGAAATTAGTATTTTGAATGCAGCATGGGTCCCTGATCTCGTGCGATCAAGAACCCCCACTGCGAGGGTTAATGTGGGGTTAATGTGAGGACCATGTAGGGGTCCCAATGGGGACCCCCAGCTTTAGGTGGTTAATTTTAGGTGCTGGTGGGGGTACTAACAGTCCCCCCGCTGCTGGCCATAACTATTAGTGTGCTGTGGGCCCTTTAAGGACCCGCACAGGGAATATAAACTGCTTTGCGAGACTTGCAGTGCAATGAGCGCCTTTGGCAAGATCCACAACTATATATGTGATAAGTGATAAGACATTACTTAATTTTTCTTGTAACAGTTTGTATATTTAAAAGGAAACTGCAAATTTTATTATTGTCAATATACATTTACTAATAAAGCTCTAAAATCTTTTCTTACCTCATAATGTAATCCAATTCTTATAATGTTTCTTTCTTAAAGGCTTAGCAATACCTAGAAAATATTTTCATAACTGTTTACTTATTTGCATCATGGCCATCATCTAAGCTGGGGATGGGCCTGGAAGAATAGTTGTTACAATATTATAGTGCTTATCCAGCATGACTAAACAAAACATAACAAATAAAATAATTCAAAATTGGTATGATAAGGTTCTTTTTTTATGTCTCAAAAATTTTTAATAGACACATTATCAACACAATATAACAAGGTACAGTAGAGTGAGTAATATCTGTTACAAGTACATTCCTGGATGAATCAACTATTAACATAACTCATTTTTAGCAATATTGCACTGGAACCACAGATGACTCATACCACATCTGAGCCTGTCATGGTGTCTAGAGAAGTTTTTCCCGAGGATTTTATGGGGATTGTCCAATAGTTATGTGTTTCACACTCTTAGAGGGGGACAAAGCATAATATTTGAAACAACACATGACAGAAAATAATAAAAAGAAAAAAACTAATAATAAATAATAAAAACAGAATAAAAAAAGGTATGGTGTGGGGGGAGCGAAAGTGGGTATTCTGTGTGCCGTAAAACCTCCCAGGATCCTTGTTGACTCTTAAATGATCTCACCAATCCAGCGGCCGAACGCAAGCGTCCTTTAACTTGAGCATACTTGATCCTGCCTCCTCACCAAGACACACGGCCAGCCAGGTCGGTCACCCAGTATGGGGGTGAAAGCAGCCAAAGGCTCCAGAAGTCTAGAAACTTGGGCATGCAGTCTGTCAGGATATGTGTAAGTCTTTCATTGATTTCTATATAATTAACCTTTGTTAACCACTGCCTGTGAGCTGAGCTCCTTACTTTTTACTGTCTAGCTATATGACTTTTCGTTGCTAGGATGAGGAATTGTTCTAATTTGTTCTATTGGGATGGGAGAGAGCCTACCGGAGCACCCAATAGCGCTATTTCCCCATCAGTTTTAATTTGAGAAAGTACTAGCCAGTCTTTCCCAGATCCTTCTCCCACAGGATCATATATTTCAACTTTCTTTCTTGAGTATCCATGTTAATAGTATTGTATAGCAGACTAGCCATATTTTTGGAAAGAGGGAACAACTCATAGATTTTAACAAGCCAGTTCGCCCTCGAAGCCCCATGCTCTCTCCCCAGCATGCTTACATGATGGTATAGTTTGTGGAAATTAAAGTATTCCTTGGGAGGGAGCTGGAGTTGGTCACTTAGTTCAGTAGAACTAATTTATTTGCCATTATTGTACCAGGACCCCAATTTCAGGAAGCCCCGTCATTTCCACCAGAATATGGAGGTTGATGATAAGGTAGAGGGTAACACCGGGTGGGGTGCCACCACCATCAAATCTGCCGGTACAGCCGATAAATCATGTGAATATAATGATGAATATAATTGAAAAAAATCAGTGAAGACTATTTGAATATGAAATGGGCTAGTAGTTGCCTTGCCGGAGGACAGTCTAATCTGAATTTTTTGATTGATTTAACTTATTTATTAGCTTCCTAGCTAACAGAGCATCCTGTTTATTGGCTACAAGTAGTAGAGATGGTTGGTCCATCTCATGGCCCTCTCTGTCCTGTCGGAGAGGAGTAGGTCAGGCACTAGTCTAGTCTTTTCTCTTTTCTGGCTTGGCATCCGAGTGAGATTTCTGATTTTCTAGCTCCAGTGCCCTAAGTTTGTTTTGCAAAAGTGATTCTTTAGCTATTTAAGTTTTTTTGTATGCTGAGGCCAGTTTAATACTTGTACCCTGAACAAATGCCTTATGGGCTGCCCAAACCCAGCCTGCGTCTTTGTCCGGTTGTATGTTTGCAGAGAAGAATAGTTCTATCTCTTTGGCAATTTGGTCTTTAAACTGGGGAGTTGATAAAAGCATATTGTTCAACCTACAAGAGTATGGTGCTCTAAAAGCTGTGCTTAAATCTAGGGTGCAACTCACAAAGGAGTGGTCAGACCAGGAGCAAGGAGGGAACCCCGACTCCACCACGTTATCCGATAATGCAGAGTCAATAATAACAGTGCATTTTCTAGAGGAAGTTTTATGGACTGCTGAGTAGAATTTATATTCCCGCTCCGTACCATGAGAACCTCTCCAGGCGGCGACCATGTGAAGCTCATCCAACAGATCATAATTTGTCTTTGCTTTTTAGTGGGTCTAAAACCCTGCCACATACTAGATCTGTCTAATAATGACAAAAATAGGTTCAAGTCCCCACCCAGAATCACATTCCCCAGATCATGGGATTTTATGTAGCTCAGTAATTTAAGCAAGATTTGATGCGGTATGTGCGTTGGTGCATAAATCGCGATTAGGGACACCTTTAGCCCAGATAGGGACCCCGTCAGAATCACACAGTGGCCTTCCGGGTCTATTTTCTATACTTCTAGTATAAAGGGGATATCTTTGTGAAGCAAGATAGCTGTCCCCACTCCTTTAGTAGAATGCATGGTTGCAAAATTGGCGGTGTAGTCTTTAGAGAGGAATTTAGGGAGCTTGTTACGCACAAAGTGTGTTTCCTGAAGGAAAAGGACTGAAGGGCAAAATGCCTGTAAGTGAGAGAGGCCTTACACCTCTTAAATGGTGAGTCAAACCCTCTGACATGAGTTACTAGTGTGTTAACAGTGTCAGCCATGTGTGTCAGTCATGACAGTTTGAAAAAAGACCAAAAACACAGACCTTCAACAGTGGGAAGGCAGGATCAAGAGCAAGGACTTCCTCGGTCAGACACCAAATCGGGATGCATCGGAGCTGTAGTTCTGCAAGGGTGGACCACCTCTTTGGCTGTGGGGAAACACATCAGGGTCAGAGAAAATTGTGTACCTCAAGGGCAGGCAATGGTAGTGCACTCTAGGCCAGCCAACAGTATAAAGTGAGATGTTATCTTATAAACAGCAAAATCTGAGCTATTATTTAGCCTTCTAACATTAACATCAAAACTGTAGTTATTAAGTTTCAATCATTAGATAAATTTAAACCCAGACCCCTGCCTGTAAAAGCCTCCGGCATACATTTTTAGCAGCGGGAAACAAACCTCTAGGCCGGTGAGGCTGGAGTGCTATGAGTAGTTTTTGCACAAAGCCACTTGTAAAGCCCTATGTAGATGTAGTCCTAGATAATGTAGTCATTAAGGCTAGAGTCCAGCAGGAGCTGCATAACATTTTATAACCATATAGGCACCTGGTGGCCCCTGGCTCCCAGCTTTAGGCTGTCCCAGGGACCCTCAGGATATGGCTCATCTAGGGAAAGCCCTGAGGTTGTCTCATTCTGCAGAGGAGGTGGAAGCTATTGCTGGAGGACAGGCCTCCTGGACCAATCTTTGGAGTCCCTGTCTTTTAGACAAAATATACTCAATCTCAACCTCCCTCCTCATCCTCCCTCATCAAACCCCCCATCTTCAACCCCCTCCTCCACCCCCATCCTCATCCTCCTTCCTCAACCCCCCTCCTCAACCTCAACCCCCCTCCTCATCCTCAACCCCCTCCTCATCCTCAACCCCCCTCCTCAACCCCCTCCTCATCCTCCCTCCTCATCCTCCCTCCTCAACCTCCCTCCTCAACCTCACTCCTCATCCCCCCTCCTCAACCCCCCCTCCTCAACCTCCCTCCTCAACCCCCCTATCCTCAACCCCCCATCCTCAAACCCCCTCAACCCCCCTCATCCTCCTTCCTCAACCCCCCTATCCTCAACCCCCTCCTCTAACCCACTCCTCAACCCCCCATCCTCAAACCCCCTCAACCCCCTCCTCAACCCCCCAATCCTCATCCTCCTTCCTCAATGCCCCTATCATCAACCCCCATCCTCAAACCCCCCCATCCTCAAACCCCCTCCTCAAACCCCCTCCTCAACCCCCATCCTCAAACCCCCTCCTCAACCCCCTATCCTCAAACCCCCTCCTCAACCCCCCATCCTCAAACCCCCTCACCCCCCATCTTCATCCTCCTTCCTCAACCCCCTCCTCAACCCACCTCCTCAACCCCCCTCCTCAACCCCCCATCCTCAAACCCCCTCAACCCCCCTCATCCTCCTTCCTCAACCCCCCTATCCTCAATCCCCATCCTCAAACCCCCTCAACCCCCCTTATCCTCCTTCCTCAACCCCCTATCCTCAACCCCCTCCTCTAACCCACTCCTCAACCCCCCCATCCTCAAACCCCCTCAACCCCCTCCTCAACCCCCCAATCCTCATCCTCCTTCCTCAATGCCCCTATCATCAACCCCCTCCTCAACCCCCCATCCTCAAACCCCCTCCTCAACCCCCCCATCCTCAAACCCCCTCCTCAACCCCCGATCCTCAAACCCCCTCCTCAACCCCCCCATCCTCAAACCCCCTCCTCAACCCCCCATCCTCAAACCCCCTCCTCAACCCCCCATCCTCAAACCCCCTCCTTAACCCCCCATCCTCAAACCCCCTCACCCCCATCTTCATCCTCCTTCCTCAACCCCCTCCTCAACCTCCCTCCTCATCCCCCCTCCTCAACCCCCCATCCTCGACCCCCTCCTCAACCTCCCTCCTCAACCCCCCATCCTCAACCCCCCATCCTCAAACCCCCTCAACCCCCCTCATCCTCCTTCCTCAACCCCCCTATCCTCAACCCCCATCCTCAAACCCCCTCAACCCCCTTATCCTCCTTCCTCAACCCCCCTATCCTCAACTCCCTCCTCTAACCCACTCCTCAACACCCCATCCTCAAACCCCCTCAACCCCCTCCTCAACCCCCCAATCCTCATCCTCCTTCCTCAATGCCCCTATCATCAACCCCCTCCTCAACCCCCCATCCTCAAACCCCCTCCTCAACCCCCCATCCTCAAATCCCCTCCTCAACCCCCCATCCTCAAACCCCCTCCTTAACCCACCCATCCTCAAACCCCCTCCTCAACCCCCCATCCTCAAACCCCCTCACCCCCATCTTCATCCTCCTTCCTCAACCCTCTCCTCAACCCACCTCCTCAACCCCCCCTCCTCAACCTCGCTCCTCATTCTAAACCCCCCTCCTCAACACCTCCCCCTCACTTACCTGCTTCTGCTCTGGCCTCCGCTCCACTCCTGGACCCGGCGCGCGCGCATGTGATGTCACATGCGTGCCACGTCATTAGCATATACCGGGTGCACCCGGTATATGCTAATGACGTGGCGCACATGTAACGTCCCATGCGCGCCGGGTCAAGGAGCGGAGCGGAGGCTGGAGCAGAAGCAGGTAAGTGAGGGTTGAGTTATTTACGGGGGTTTAAGTTGAGGAGGGGGGTTTAGGTTGAGGAAGGGGGGGTTAGAATGAGGAGGGAGGTTGAGGATGAGGAGGGGGAGGGAATATCGGCGTATAACATGCACCTATCATTTGCTCCCTATTTTCAGGGAGAAAAAGTGAGTGTTATACGCCGATAAATACAGTAATTAAATAAATAGAGGTCTTTGCTAAATTTAATATAATTTGCACATTATATGCTTTTGAACTTTTTTTTATTGTAATAAAACCTTAAAAAAAAATCTTTTTCTTTTTTAATAACCAATTTTTTTACAAAATGACTGTTTTTACTTGTAACTATTTTTTTCAAATATCAACCTTTTAAAAAAACATTTAACACAATTAATGAACCAGCTTTTAATAAAACCTTAATTCTGATTATCTAAAATGTCTGACGGTACAAAAAAAAAATACAAATATTAAAACACAAATATTCATCTGAAATTGATCAGATTTCAGATGATGTATTCTCTATAAGCAATTTTATTATACTGTCGGTTAGATATAATAGACACTTTTTGCACAAAAATGCAATCATATAATTTGGACACAATTTTCCTATATGAATACCAATATTCATCATACACCATTCAAAGAGCTCAACAACAGATCTTTCTTTCAAACAGCACAAAATCACATGACAATCAGAACATACATGATGTCCTCACACATAGACAGATCTCAACCTAGCTCACACACTTTCAAACACTGTAAACATCTGTTCGAACACACTCAACAATAACACAGAACAGAGAACCAATCTTCCTTTTTCTTCAATTTTCTTTCAAACAGCACTCACTGAACATGGTACTGACTCTCAGTACTCACAGTATTCACACTCAGTACTCACACTCAGTACACTACATTCATGAGCCCTGTTCATTCGTGTTTTTTTTGCCAATAACCTCTTTTTTCTCAGCAAGGCATGCAAATGTAGATTGCAAGTCTATACTCTATCTTTTCATCTAACAGCTCTGCTCTTAAAAATCTGTCTATAGACATATCCACCTCTTCTTTGGTAAGGTAAACCTTTCACAACTTTTAAGGTAAGGTAAATCTCTCCCTTTTTCTGGGTAAAGCAAACCTCTCCACTTTTTCTAGGTAAAGTAAACCTGTATTTGCCTTTCTAGGGAGGCACACCTATATTCTCCTTTATTTACCCTATTTTTCTCACATTTATCATTCTAAGTTCTTGAGCAGTCTTTGAGCAGGTAATTTTCGCGACTCCAGTCCATACAAGTTGCAGTTTCCTGTGGAAGGGGCATGCATGTCAAAGCCATAATTAGCTGTCAAACAGCCCCTCACACAAAATTTTGAAGCCTGGTGTGTTATCTTATGGACTGGAGTGCACTCCGAGTCATGAGCACCAAATATGTTAAGGAAAATCATACTCACATACCACTTCTCACTCCGAAACTCAGGCATGACACCAAGAAAAACAGAGACCTTTGGTAATTTTCTTCTTATTAGAGTTTATTATACAAAATGTGGATTAGTAGCAAAACCATCATGGCTGCCACATTCCCTCACTGGACTGCTACTCACTAAAATATAACCAGACACAGTCTTTTATATTTGTTTACATAATGCAATGAAATAATCCATCTAGCAACATGGTATGACCTGTTAACAACCAATGGAAGTTTATTTATTTTAGCAGATACAATCAGTAATCTGCATGTGCAAATCATGCAGTGAAATCATGCCCCTAGATGCCTATATAACACAGTGTCAGATATTACATCATGATCATCCTTGAGCCATGCCCTTGTATATGGTTAAAAAAACATAATTTATTTAGACTAATATCTGTTTTTCTGTCTCTTACTGAAACAGCTAGATCATGGGTCATGTAGACCTAACTATTTCATGCCTATGCCTTACAATGGAAAATTACTGGTTCACAGCCTATATCTCAGTCAAATATCACACTGGAAAGAGTGCAAATTATATATATACATATATATATATATATATATATATATATATACAGCATATATATATATATATATATATATATATATATCACATATATAGTTGCGAGCATAGGAGCTGTTGCTAACGCTTGTAAGCTCGCACAGCGAAACATCACATGACATTTCACCTGATGAATATGAAAGTCAAACTGCTATATGCTTTGCAAATTGTCCTTTACTCAAGTCTTTAGTAGTAGATAATTGTGGGGACATGAATACTCAATGTCAGTTTTGTGAGGCTTATTATTTTAAACAGGAGAGACCCAGAGATGGCCAATTTATTAGTTGCTGTCAAAAAGGCAAGTTCAAACTTCCAGAAAGAAAAGAATTTCCAATCTTTTTACAAAACATTATGACTGAACCTACTTTTCCAAACTACAAACATTATAAGACAAACATAAGATCCTACAATAGTGCCATATCCTTTGCATCTATGGGGGCAACATTAGCTTCTAATGTACCAGGACATGGTCCTTACTGTTTTAAAGTGCAAGTCTAAATTTATCATCGTACTTCACATTTACATCCAGAGGAAGGAGAGCAAAGAAAATTCGCTTAACTATATGTCCTAGAGACAATAGAAGCTGTTGAACAACGTATGCAGCTGGAAGAAAATAAAAAATGCTTACCCAGTGTTTTTATAGAGCTAAATAACATTGCGGATGGAGGGAAGGAGGGGAGGCGGACCGGAAGTGATGCACACGTCAGCGTGAGACTGCCGTGGCTGATGGCAGGGGAGCAGACGCCAGAGAAACACGCTCCTTCCCACATGGAGATAATAGCATTACAAATGTCTACAATCTACAAGCTACTCAGTCTATAGTAGTATATGCACCCGTTTTGGGAACAGCAACGTAGTTCTAAACCACCCCCTCTCAGGACAGGCCCCCTCAGACGAAAGCAGAGCTAAGAGGTAAAAAAGAAGTATCGGAGGAGCTGCGAGAAAGAGAGACACGACATAGAGTCCCGAAGGGAAAAGAAAAGAAAAGGGAAAAAAAAAGGGGGAGAACCCCGCGAAACAGATAGCGTTAACGGGAGCAGAGACGCAAAGAAAACTCTTGGACCTGTGGGCCTGACGCTGCAGCAGCAGAATCCCGGGAAACAGACAGCAGTAACCGGAGCAGAGACACAGAGCAGGCTCTGGGGGCCTGAGACGTTGCAGCAGCAGAATCCCGGTGAGCTAGCACTGAAACAGTGCAACATAGCCAGTAGAACTGGTATAAAATGTATTACCCACTGTATTGTCTAGAGCGTACACCTGACACAGTGGCAAAAGAACCCCACTGTAGTCCAGAAGGAGGAGTGGTGGAGCTCTGAGGCGGACCTGTGAGTTGGGCCTGTCCGGGAGGAAGGGTAAGTGGTTTGGCTGTATCTCCTACAACCTATTATTCTGCAGAGATGTAAACAATAATGTGGGACATATGGTAATTGGAACTTAAGATATTATATGTATATACCTCAGGCTGAGGACATAAAGGAATGGGAACAATATTGGTTTAAGAACATTTCCCAAAGGACAACAAATATATAGCCTATATGCTAAGATTTTGGGGAATTAAAATAAAAATTGTCCAAACGCAAGAAAACTGAAAAGACAACGTGTGCCCTTGGTATTAAGGGAAATAAATATTTGAAGAACAAAGTGTAACAAAGTGTACATATAAGAGGTTACATTGAAAACAATCATTGTGAAATTGGCTAAGGTGTAGAATTACATTATAAAAGGATATCAAGGGATTACACTGTCCCCCCTTGGATTTGTAGGAGAATTTAACTCCCAAAATAAAAAACTCTCTGATTTTCTGCTCGAAAGCTTATTGTTACCTGAAAGCTTATAAGAGATTTAATCATGTCAAATAAAAAAAGTAATACAGCTAATAAAACAAAATTGAAGGAGAAAGTAAAAGATACAGAAAAATCAACAAGCTTCTTTTCCCCTAGAAATGAAATGACAACTCCAGATCAATCTCATGGGGACATCAGCTCAGACCTGATAGAAAAGCAGACCCCTGAAAAATCTTTTCAAGGAAACTTGGAAGATAATTCCACTGAAGAAGAGGAAATACTTACATGTTCGAAGTTAAAGTGTATACTAAAAGAATTTCAAGTCAATCTGACTAATGATCTTTCAAAACAAATGTCTAATATCATTGAATCTATAAATAGTATGACACAAAGAATTGAAGCTAATGAAAAGATCTGTGATAAAATTATAATGGACAATAATACAATCTCCAAATATGTAACCTCTCTAGAAAATAAAATTGGGGAACTTTCTTCCAAAGTTGATAAATTGGAGAATCATTCTAGAAAAAACAATTTACGTATAAGGGGGATATCAGAAGAGATACATGGAGAAGACTTGGAGTCATATGTTAAAGAACTGCTCAACTATCTGGCCCCAGAGGTGCAGAAAGATCAATGGAAAATGGATGCACTACATAGACTCCCATTGGCCAAAATGATGGTTAAATCTACCCCAAGAGACATTATGTTGAAATTACATTACTTACCTTTAAAAGAAATTGCTCTGAAAAATGCTTTCTTAAAGAAACAGCTAGATCACCCATATGAGAACATAAAAATGTTCCAAGATCTATCCGCACATACGTTGGGGAAAAGAAGGGAATTTCTCCAAATAACTAGAACTCTCAGGCTCAAAGAAATCAGATATAAATGGGCGCAGCCAGTAGGCTTACTAATTTATAAAGACTTAAAGTGGGTCAAAATAGACTCAGTTCAAGAAGCCATAGAGATATTAAAAGTTTGGGTCATATATACAGAAAGCAATATGGAAGTTACTAAAAAACTGGAATTGAGCGCAGGAAACTTGGACTGGAAAAAATATAAGAAATAATCTCTGGAAACTGCAAAACAGGGTCATGGTTACTTAAGCTCAGGAGAAGGGAGGCAAATTTAAATAGAAAGAAAAAGTATAGAACGATATTCTAAAAAAAAAATTAATAGGGAATCGGGAGATCATACATTAACACTTAGGCTTTTCTTTTTGTTTTTTCTAAAGGTTTAAAGGAAATTATCAAGTAGAGAGGTATAGGAAAGATGATAGATTTATTTAACACAAGACACATAGTTGAGTTAAAGAGGGTTGATTAAATGGGTTTAAAATAAAACAAGAGTCACTTAGAACACAAGAGACATAATATTGATAAAGAGTCACAGTTATATGGGTTTAAGAAAAAAAAAATACATATACACATAATATAACCTGATAGACTGAGCGGGTAAATAAACCCACTCTTTCTTCATAAAAGTAGAATTTAGTAATAAGGTGTAAAAGCACAATATATAGCAAAAATATGAGGGAAAATTTATAAATTTTGGATTAGAAAAAAAGATAGTATTAGATATACTCACTATGTGTGAACCCTCCTAAGTATATCCCTCCCGAATAAAAAAAAAAAAAAAAAAGGAAAAAACAACCAATATTATATAACAATATCAGAAAATCTAAATGATATAAAAAATGGTTATATATAAGGAGAGTTATTAGTAATATCTATAAAATACATGGTAGTAAATTTAACTTCTCTATTGGATCCTTTTCTCTCCGGACAACTAGAAGGTAGCGAATATAGATCTACTTTTAGCTAGAAAGTCAACATTTCGAATAAATCGAACTTGATAGCACGGAAAGTGAGCTATGCTTGAATAAAATAGACAAAGTTAAAGTTATGGTAGATAAATAAAAAGACTTACCTTCTTGGCCGTCCGGGGAGCAAAGATTCCCTCTTAGGGAAGTTTGAAACGAGATATTATATATGCCCTTGCTCCTGAAATGTATGCATTAGATCTGTACCATAGACCCTATCCCCTCGCCCAGAAATAGGGCGATACATTTTCACTTCATAAAAACTAATTTGCCTTGCTATATATCAGCTGACATTCGTTTAGTTTGCAGCTGTTTTTTTAAGGATTTGTATGTCTGTTATGTGTGTCCTTGTTCTTTTTTTTGGGGGGGGGGGGGGGGGAATCCCGAGCCATGCAGATACCCAGGGAATGCCATACACATACACTTTAGTAACCTTTTAATAAAGTAAAATGCAAATAAAAATAATATCACATAATGTGAATGGTCTTAACTCTCCAACAAAAAGAAAAACAGCATTTCTAGAGTATAATAAATTAAACCCTGAAATTTTATGCTTGCAAGAAACACACCTAAAACAGGAAAACTTAAAATATATGAATAATAAAAATTTCTTAACTCGAGTAGACTCTACCTTTAAGAATAAATCAAAAGGGGTCTCTTTTTTAAAAATAACTTAAAAATTTTGGAAGAAAGTAGTAAGATCGACCCAGAAGGTAGATATATAATATGGACTGGAAAAATCTTCTTAAAGTGATTAATAAAATTAAAGGAGGTCTATTAATAGTGTGTGGCGATTTTAATATGATACTGGATGATAAGTTAGATAAACAAATAGTTGGGTCAAATAAATCTGTATCCCATATAAACCACCTTTCTAAAGCTTTCTGCAAAGTAAAAGAGAATAATAACTTGATAGACCCATGGAGGATCTTACACCAAGGTGTACGTGAATATACTCATTTTTCATACCGACATAATTCATTTTCCAGAATTGACTATATACTAAAGGATCTTCCAACTTTAAAAGTAATTAAAAAGATAAACATCAGACCCACTCCCTGGTCAGATCATTCTTTAAACGAATTAGTTATACAAGATCAGAACCAGAATAATAGGGGGAAAAAAGTTAGTTGGAGGATGGATCCTTGGCTCTTAAAAAATGAAGAATTTGTTATATATTTAAAAAAGGAAACAATAGAATTTTTCAAAATTAATAAAAAATCTGTAAATTCGGATGTAACCCTATGGTGTGCCTATAAAGCATTTATTAGGGGTATATTCATCTCAAAATCAGCTGAAATGCAAAGGTTAAGAGGTAAACCGTTAAGGACCCTATATCTAGAACTAAATAAGATGAAAGATATTTTGAGAGTGACACCAAATAAAGAGAATAGTAAGGCAATAAAAGATATAAACAACAAAATACAAAAAATACTTCAATTACAATCAGATAAAATAAAAATGGAAATTTCAGCATACACAATTTCTTGAAGGGGGTAAACCAGGTAAATTCCTGTCTAATACATTGAAGAAACAGTATATCAAAAATAATATTGCAAAAATATTAGATCAAAACAATGTCCCGCAGTTTCATCCAGATAGGATAGGAGAGGTATTTCAGGAATATTATAGCAACTTATACAATTTAGATAAAGATCATCGAGTAGACAAACCAGGAATAAAAGAGATCAAACAATACTTGAATAAGATAAAGCTTCCCAAAGTATCGGAAAACCAACTTAGCCACTTAAATAAACAAATCGAAAGTGTAGAGATAATGGAAATTGTGTATAATATTAAAAAAAATAAAACACCTGGGGTAGATGGGTTCGATAATTTATTCTATAAATACCTTACCAAGGAATTGAACTGAACTTTATGTGACCTCTATAATGAGATCAAACGGGAAGGAGTGATACCATCAGAATTAACGGAAATAAAAATTGTTAATATATTGAAACAGGGATAAAATCCTGAAGAATATAAAAACTACCGCCCAATCTCCTTAATCAATGTTGTTATAAAAATGTATTCTAAAATCCTGGCGAATAGATTGAGTAAGATCATCTCTACACTAATAATACCAGACCAAACAGGATTTATCCCGAATAGACAAGCGTCGGATAATACCAGACGTCTTCTTGACATCTTGGCCTTTGTAAAGAAAAAGAGGATCCCCTCCCTGACCCTGTCATTGGACGCAGAGAAGGCCTTTGACAGGGTCAGGTGGGATTTCCTAGACAGTGTTTTGGAGAGATTTGGTTTGGGAAGCTTTGCCTCAACGGCAGTAAAAGCCTTGTATTTAAACACAGCACATATATCTTCTCCACAATTTAGTACAGGTAAATTTTTAATAACCAACGGTACTCGCCAAGGCTGCCCGCTATCCCCCCTTCTTTTTATTTTATTCCTTGAACCTTTATTAACAACTATCAGAGAATCATTAGAAATTAAAGGAATTGAGATAGGGAAGGAGGAATATAAGATAATGGCATATGCCGATGACATCGTAATAACAATAACAAATCCAGAACTTTCCTGTAGAGCTCTGCAGACTGCTCTTGATGAATTTAGTAAATTCTCTTACTTCAAGATAAACCAACAGAAATCGGAAATAATTACTTGTAATATATCATTAGAAGAAAAAAATAGGTTAGCGAACCTATATTTATATAGATGGAACTCCCCACACATAGTACACCTGGGTATAAGATTCTCTGGCCATATAAATAATATTTTTAAAGACAATTATAGTGAAATATTGAAACAAATTAGGAAATTATTGAATGATTGGAGATCTTTACATCTATCATGGATTACTAGAATAAATGCAGTAAATATGAGTTTGATACCTAAAATTACCTACATTATGAGATTTCTTCCAGGCAAAATACTGGCTTATTATATTAAAAATATTCAAGAAATGTTGGACGACTTTATATATCAGGGGAAAAAACCAAGAGTGAAGAAAACCATAATATGTAAGAAATTTGAGAAAGGGGGATTAGGCTCCCCTTCTATCAAAGATTTAAACGTTAAAATTATACTCACACAAGTGGCGGGATATAATTACAGGCAAAATTCCCCAAGATGGTTAAAAATTGAAGAGGCCATATGGGGAGAATCCTCTATAAAAAACATATTATGGATGACTAAGTATAAAAAGAAAAGAAATTCAGATTTACCCCCTAATATTCAAAACATTATTAAAATATGGCATAAAAATAAAACCAAACTATCATTAGTACAATCTCCTTCTCTAGCAGCACCAATAGACCTTATTAACAACAACTCTAACGGATCAACCTTACTACTACTAAGATCACATAACATTAGAAATGTGATAGACCTATATGATAAAGGTAGTCTATTGGAGCGTAAAAGAATTAAAGAGAAATTTAATATAGACCAGTTAACTTGGTTAGATTATGAATGCTTAAAGAGGAATCTTAAATTGTCAGGGTATAAGACTACTAACATGGACAAAATGTGGATAATGGAGAAATATTTACTTAAGGGAGAATCGTCTCACATAATCTCTAAATTTAGTAATATATTGGATGAAAATACCCCCCTGGAAAAAAGCCTGGGAATATTAGCCTGGGAAGAGGATATGAAAATTAGAATTTTAGAAGAAGACTGGATTAAAATATTTAATACCGTTAAGAACTCATCAATCAATTCCTCATATAACGTAATGATGGTAAAACTAATCCATAGATGGTACTATGTCCCTATTAAATTAAAAAAAAAATATAGTAATTTAGATGGCCTATGTTGGAAACAATATGGATTACCAGATACAACCCTCCACATGTGGTGGGACTGCAAAAAAATAAAAAAATTCTGGACGAGACTAAGTCAAGAATTATCCACTCTTGTGGGCAAGACAATCATCTGTAACCCCATAGAATTTATTTTACATATGCAATTGGAAAGATTTCCATTAGGGGAAAGATATTTAATATCACACATATGCCTGGTTGCTAAATGGTTACTTTTGAAATACTGGAAACAACCACAGGTACCTTCCTGGAAAGAATTAGAGAATGCTGTCTCAAATAATAGGGAGATGATAAAAATAGAATCAGCCAATAATGTATGGGACATGACTCCTAAAGCCACGCTTGACTTCTTCCCCTTTGTTTTTTTTTTGTTTTTTATTGTGTGTGTGGGTGTTGTCATGTCTATGTTTTCATGTTATTTGTCTTTGTATAATGCAATATATTGTAATACTCGTCTTATTTTGATGAAGACTTATTTATACAAATAAACTTGTAAAAGAAAGGAATTGTTAAGGAAAAAGGGGAGAAAAAAGGAGAGGGAGAGGAAAAGGGAAAGGTTCAATTAAGTATAATGAATAATATGGGCTCTACACAGACTTCTGATCTGGATGAGAAAAAAAAGGACTATATCAGATATTTGTAGCCAAGATTTTTTTTTATAACTTTATTGTCCATCATAATCATGAATTTTGTAGTTAACCGATATTTAATATTTATTGCAACTGGACTCTATAATCAAGTGATATATGTGAATTATAATTGTATCTATATTTATATATTGCTGATTTTTGTACTGTTTGAAACTTTCAATAAAAAAAGAAAAAAAAGAAAAAAAAAATAACATTGTGGACAATAACCCCTACAGGAAAGCTTATAAAAAATTGGCAGAAGAAGAAAATGAACAACAACTTCATGCACAAAGACATCAATTACCAATGCCAAAGGTCAATATGGTGCTTAAAAGAGACAGACATACTGATAAACGTCGTTATAACTTGCCAACATCAAATGAGGTTGCAATGGTGTTTCAAAATGATGAAGGAGAACCACCATTTCAAAGAGACATTAGAATATATCCCAGAAATGAGGAGCAACCATTCATTAATATGAGTATCTTAAGTCCAAATTTAGATCCAATGACATATCCCCTTTTCCCCCCCACACGTAGAGGCAGGTTGGCAACCAAAATTAACACTTCCCAGTTACCCAAATGCTAAAGCCAGAATTCAAAATAATGTTTCTATGCTTGAATTTAAAGTAGCTCAAATTGCCATTCGAAATACATTTAATCCAATTTTATGTGGTGGAAAACTAACACAACAATGGATTATTGATTCCAAGTTGCAAGTTGAGGCCAATAATTTAAACTTTATAAAATATCAACAAGATAAACTGCATGTAGAACAATATTCTGGACTAATGGACTATGTTGCTGAGGTGGCTACAAGCAGAGACATGACAGCTGGCAAAGCCATCATTTTACCATCTTTCTTTCAAGGATCTCCTCGAAATATGAGAGAAAGATACAATAATGCTTTGGCTATTGTCACCAAATTTGGCAAAACCGATTTATTTCTTACATTTACATGTAATCCCCAATGGCCAGAAATTACACAAAATGTACTTCTTGGCCAAAGTGCTTCCGATAGACAAGATTTAGTAGCCAGAGTTTTTAAGATTAAATAAAATGAACCAATACGTGACATCATTATAAGTCACTTATTTGGCAAATGTCTTGCTTATGTATATACCATTGAATTTAAAAAAAGAGGCCTTCCACATGCACATCTTCTCATAATACTTCAAGAAAAAGATAAATTAGATACTTCTGACAAAGTGTATGCAGTCATTGTTGCTGAACTACCAGATCCAGAACTATATGGTAGACTATATGAGATTGTTACTCATCGCATGATTCATGGACCCTGTGGTGAGCTTAATCCACAATCACCATGTATGGAAAATAATAAATGTTCCAAAATATTAGAGAGACAAAACCTATGCCAATTGTGATGGCTATCCACTTTATAAAAGAAGAGAAGGAGATAGTGCCATTATTCGTGGCAAAAAAGTTGACAATAGATATGTAGTACCCTACAATCCACATTTACTCATGAAGTATAACGCCCACATAAATGTAGAAGCCTGCACTTCCATCAAATCCATTAAATATATCTACAAATATATTTACAAAGGCTATGATGCAGCTACTGTAGTCGTCAAAAGTGCAGACAACCCTGAAAGTAGTGAGTTAGTACATGATGAACTTGCATCTCATGTAGATGCTCGCTATGTCAGTGTGCCAGAAGCTATGTGGCGGCTGTTAAAATTTGAAATGCATGATAGATCACATGCAGTATATAGATTAGCAGTACATTTGCCACAAAGACATTTATTGTATTTCCATGCTGGAAATGAAAGTAATGCATTGGCCCAAAGTGAACTTCGTCACACTACACAAACTGCATGGTTTGAATTAAATTCCACTGATTCAGAAGCAACGCAATTCTTATATATTGAAATTCAATTTGTGAATGGATTATGGAGACCTAGAAAAAGCAAAGGCAATAAAATAATCCCAAGAATTTACACAGTCAGTCCAAGAGATGTTGAACATTTTTGCTTACGGATATTACTTTTAAATGTTCCTGGAGCACAAAGGTTTGAACAATTAAGAACTGTTAATGACATAGTATATGAATCCTTCCATTTAGCTTCAAGACATAGAAACTTACTAGCTGATGATACAGAGTGGGAAAGATGTTTAGAAGAAGCAGCAAAATGTCAAATGCCACGACAGATGAGAGAACAATTTGCATTTATTTGTATCTTCTCAAATGCTCCAAATGCATTAGCTTTGTGGGAGACATTTAAAAGTAATATGGCTGAAGACTTTATGCGACGATACAATGAACCCATTGTACACTTAAAAGCGTTAATGGAAATCCAAGAAGTATTTTTAACTCATGGATTAAGTTGTGCAAGTTTTAATTTGCCTGATCCATGTCTTATAGATGACATAAACTTTGAAGACTATGACATTCAATTACAAGTAGAAAGAACAGAAGAAAGACTTGCAACTTTAAATACGGTACAATTGCAAGCATTTAATGCCATTAAAAATGCAATAGATGATGACATGGTGACAGAGCGTTATTTCTATCTTGATGGACCTGGCGAATCAGGAAAAACGTATTTATATAATGTATTAATGAGTTCTGTACGAGCACAAGGTCAAATAGCACTGCCGTTTGGCACTACTGGAATTGCTGCACTTTTGTTAGAAGGTGGAAGAACTGTACATAGTGGCTTTAAACTGACAGCGCCTATTTTAGAAACTTCTGTGTCAGATATTCGCATGACATCATTACAAGCAAAGAAATTGAAAAAAAGTAAATTAATTATAATAGATGAGACCACAATGATGTCATGCTATGCCCTCCAATGTATTGACCGTTTGCTTTGTGAAGTCATGGAGAATACTTTTCCATTTGGTGGAAAGGTAATGTTGTTAGGTAGCGATTTTAGACAAATATTACCTGTCGTTGTACATGGAAATCGAACTGACATTATCGAAACCTGTATAAAGTCAAGCACACTATGGAAACATTTTACCCATCTTCAACTGCAACAAAACATGAGATCAGAAGGCCAAACTGATTTCAATGATTCGCTTATTAAAATTGGAGAAGGCAGAACAGAAAAAATAACACATTTACCTGAGGACACTGTGGAGATCCCACCTCATATGATTTGTCACCAAGATATTATATTGGCTATATTTGAAGGTAGCATAAATAACCAGTAATATTCAGAGCTTGCCAACCAAGTCATACTAACGTGTAAAAATAAGGATGCATTAATCCTCAATAATGAAATCTTAAAAAAAATAATGCCCCACAAAGAAATGATCAGAGTGCTGATTCTGTACTTGCTGATGACAATGAAAGTCAGGCTAAACTCACTAACTCCTTCTGGAATGCCACCACATATTTTGCAGCTAAAGAAAGGTGAAATTGTCATGTTACTGCGAAATATGAACCCCAAAAAAGGCCTATGTAATGGGACAAGATTAATTGTTCAACAATTAAAGGACCATTTTATACATGCTGAAATTTTAACTGGTACCCATAAAGGAGAGAGAGTTTTCATACCAAGAATAGATTTAGCACCAAGTGAAAGTAGTCTCCCTTTTGTACTTCAAAGAAGACAATTTCCCATCATTGTGGCATTTCTCATGACCATTAATAAATCATAAGGACAAACGTTCAAATCTGTGGGTATTTTTTTACAAGAACCAGTATTTGCACATGGCCAATTGTACGTTGCCTTATCACGGTGCAAAAATCCACAAGCTATTAAAGTTTACATTGAAAAGAATGAAAGTCAAGGTGATTTATTAGAAGATGGACGTATTTTTACTAAAAACATTGGGCCCTATTAAATTCCAGCCTCGTAAATAAGAGGCTTCTACTTAAGCCCTACGTACTGCAAAGTTTCTCTAACTTACAATGCTATTAAATTAGCCCTGCTGCGAGCAACGTATGACCTACGTATCTACATTGCGTAAATGTACATGAGGAGTGACATCCTGCGATATGATATCGCAGGCTCCCACTCCTCATCAATTGCTGCGGGGGTCCTAAAAGGGACCTCCGCGGCAGTCCCCCACATAAGCCCTGCCATGGGGGGTACTTCAAATACCCCCACGGCACCTAAAATTAACCCCCCCTCAATGCGGGGGTCCCCGTCGGGACCCCCGAAGTGTCCTCACAGGAACACCTTGCTGCAGGGGTCCATAGGAACCCCCGCAGCCCCCACACATTAACCCCTTGTCAATTTCCTCCCGGAAAGGACTCCGGGAGGCTCATTAGCGTCGGGGACGTCTGCGTTTGCAGACCTCCGTTAGTTTTTTTTTATTTTTAGAGTGAGGATGGTTCTGCGGCCCAGCCGGGGCTGAAGGAGAGAAGGCCGGGGACATCGCGGGGAGGTAAGTTAAATGTATATTTAGATGTTTATATGTTTATTTGATTTATTGTTTATATATTGTATTAATGTATTAATGTATTGTGTTTTTTTAACAGGGCCGCGCCGGAAGAGCTAAACAATGACGGGACATGATGGAAAGGTGAGTATATTATTTAGAATGTATATAATGTTTATTTATTTCATGTTAATGTTTTGTACTAATTATTTTGTTTTGTTTTACCCCTAGGTTAATGATCTGAAGCAACATCTTAAATGTAAGTGCTCTTAATTATTTTATTTTAGATTGTAATTAGGGTCTGTGTAGTTAGGACTGTAATTTTTTTATTTTACCTTAGAATTAGGGTCTGTGTATGTAGTTAGGATTTATTGAATATTAGATAGATAGGGGGATGTATTTGATATAGTTAGGATTTTTTTTTATATTAAATAGATTGTATGTTAGATAGTTAGGGGGTATTTGATTTGGATTATATGTAATATATTATATGCAATGTATGTAATGTCATGTATTGTATGTAATATATTATATGTAATATATTATATGCAATGTATGTAATGTCATGTATTGTATGTAATATATTATATGTAATATATTATATGTAATGTATGTAATGTCATGTATTGTATGTAATGTATTATATGTATGTATTGTATTGTGTTTATCTGTCTTTCCTTTTCAGGTGTGTCATTTTTTTATTTTCTGTAGTGGGGAGTGGGGTTGTAATGTATTTTTTGTTTTCTGTACTGTAGGTTTTTTGTTTTCTGTACTGTAGGTTTTTTTGTTTTCTGTACTGTAGGTTTTTTTGTTTTCTGTAAGGTAGGTTTTTTGTTTTCTGTAAGGTAGGTTTTTTTGTTTTCTGTAAGGTAGGTTTTTTTGTGTCCTGTAAGGTAGGTTTTTTTGTGTTCTGTAAGGTAGTTTTTTTTATTTTTTGTAATTAGAGTGTTGGGGAGGTTTATTAGGGGGTTGGTAGTGTAGGTAGGTAGTGTAAGTGTTAATAGATTAGTGTAGAGGGGGGTTAGTTTAGATTAAATGGTTTATGGGGGTTATAGTGTAGTGTTTGTAGTTACTGTCATGATGGTCCTTGAGGACCGTCATGGCACTTATGTGGTTAATGTTGGCTTGTAACAGGCCCATAATGGTAATAATATACCCTTATGGGACTGATGGGGTTAAATAGAGCCTTATAGTGGTCTGTATTGACCACCATGAGTTAATGGGTTAAATAGAGCCTTATGGTGGTCTGTATTGACCACCATGAGTTAATGGGTTAAATAGAGCCTTATGGTGGTCTGTATTGACCACCATGAGTTAATGGGTTAATTAAGGCCTTATGGTGGTCTGTATTGACCACCATGATTTAATGGGTTAAATAGAGCCTTATGGTGGTCTGTATTGACCACCATGAGTTAACGGGTTAATTAAGGCCTTATGGTGGTCTGTATTGACCACCATGAGTTAATGGGTTAAATAGAGTCTTATGGTGGTCTGTATTGACCACCATGAGTTAATGGGTTAATTAAGGCCTTATGGTGGTCTGTATTGACCACCATGAGTTATTAGGTTAAATAGAGCCTTATGGTGGTCTGTATTGACCACCATGAGTTAATGGGATAATTAAGGCCTTATGGTGGTCTGTATTGACCACCATGAGTTAATGGGTTAAATAGAGTCTTATGGTGGTCTGTATTGACCACCATGAGTTAATGGGTTAATTAAGGCCTTATGGTGGTCTGTATTGACCACCATGAGTTATTGGGTTAAATAGAGCCTTATGGTGGTCTGTATTGACCACCATGAGTTAATGGGATAATTAAGGCCTTATGGTGGTCTGTATTGACCACCATGATTTAATGGGTTAAATAGAGCCTTATGGTGGTCTGTATTGACCACCATGAGTTAATGGGTTAATTAAGGCCTTATGGTGGTCTGTATTGACCACCATGAGTTAATGGGTTAAATAGAGCCTCATGGTAGTCTGTATTGACCACCATGAGTTAATGGGTTAATTAAGGCCTTATGGTGGTCTGTATTGACCACCATGAGTTAATGGGTTAAATAGAGCCTTATGGTGGTCTGTATTGACCACCATGAGTTAATGGGGTAATTATAGTTGCCTGGGGTTAATATTTTTAGTGTGAGTCCTTTCAGGACCTTTACGGTCCCTTAAGGACCCGCGAGGCGGGAAATTTAAAATTGAATTGCAGCAGGGCCACGATCGGTGCCGATCGGGGACCCCCGCTGCAATGGGTTTATGTGGGGACACTTCGGGGGTCCCGATGGGGTCCCTCAGCATAGAGGGGGGTTAATTTTAGGTGCCGCGGCCGGGATTGGGTAATAGTGTGCCGCGGCCCCTTTAAGGAGCCGCGGCGGGGAATTTAAAAGTTTTAAATGCAGCGGGGGGCCTGATCTATGCAGATCGGAGCCCCCCCTGCAATGGGTTTATGTGGGGACCCCTAGCATAGAGGGGGGTTAATTTTAGGTGCCGCGGCCGGGATTGGGTAATAGTGTGCTGCGGCCCCTTTAAGGAGCCGCAGCAGGGAATTTAAAAGTTTTAAATGCAGCGGGGGGCCTGATTAATGCAGATCGGGGCCCCCCGCTGCAAGGGGTTAATGTGGGGGTACTGCAGGGGTCCCGATAGAGACCCCTGCAGCAGGGGGATGTGTATAGGGTGCAGGGTGGAGCCTCACACTGCTGTCTCGGGCTGTTCCGAGGCAGCACGTAGAGGCTTTCGGATCCCTTGCGGGCACTTTTTGTCCACGTAGGGATTCTTATGATATGCGAGAATCATGCGTAGATTTAAGGCTACGTAGCTCTCTCTGAGCCTATTCTCTGCCATTTTTTCGCAGTCATATCGCAAAGCAGGCTGCGAGAGATTCGGTACTCACAAACAGCAGAAAAACTGCCTTTTGCGAGCCCTGAGAGAACTACGAAGGATAATTTAATAGGGCCCATTGTCTACTACAAAGTATTTTAACTTTTCATTAAAGAAACAAAAGCCATGCAAAACAAATTTAAAAGCAAATGCAAAAATATAAAAAACCACAATATAACCACCACATTTTTAAAACAAATACACATAAATGTCCGTTCCCATCAAAAAGTCATTATTAAGCAACAGAAATTACATTTACAAAAATAATATTTTCCTGTTAAACTACATTAAATTGTCAAACACATACAGAACAGTGCTTACACAGCGTGCAACAAGTTTAAGTTCTTGCGTTCTCATTTTAACGAACCACTTTTCCATAGACCAAACTATATGTGCGATTTAAAACAATTACTATAGCAACAAACAAAGGTCAACCATTGAAAAATCTAAATCAATAAACAATTCAGTCATAATTAATGGAAGTACTGTTTATGGATGATTAGCCTCACAAAACAGTTGCCTTGCATTATTTTCACAAATTATGTTCAAATGTTAATTAACTATGTTACTGTTTCTAATGTTACAAGTTTCAAAACAATATTTTCAAGGTCCTTACTTAGACAGATAAGAAAGCTCAAGTTTCAAAAAATATACTTTCAAGTTACTTACTTAGACATGTTACAAAGTTCGTGTTACGAGCTCAACCACGTTTTAAGTCACAATGTAAATGTTGTCTTTTATGTTAAACATTAATCCAGGCAGTAATCTGATTGCCAGTTAATGGGGTCAGGAAGGAATTAAATTTTTCCCCTCTATGATACAATTGGCTATGTTTTTTAAGGAGGGTTTTTACTGTTTGCCTTCCTCTGGATTCAATGTATATTTAAGTTAACAATTCTTGAGATAGAACTTGCATGTTAAAAAACCATTACCTCACGTTTACAATACTGATTAATTTAAAGTTCAACTGTTCTTACATTCAAATGTTAATACTTTTATTAAAAAATTATGTTAAAATCTTAATTCACTATGTTACTGTTTATAATGTTACAAGTTTGAACAAAAATTTTTAAGTTCTTACTTAGAGAGATAAGAAAGTTCAAGTTTCCAAAAATATACTTTCCAGCTCCTTACTTACACATATTACAAAGTTCATGTTAACAGGTCAACCACGTTTTAAATCACAGCAACAAACAAAGGTCAACCATTGAAAAAATACAAATCAATAAACAATTCAGTCATAATTAATGGAAGTACTGTTTATAGATGATTAGCCTCAGAAAACACTTGCCTTGCATTATTTTCACAAATTATGTTAAAATGTTAATTAATTATGTTAATGTTTCTAATGTTACAAGTTTGAATTTTTTTTTTCAAGTTCCTTACTTAGACAGATAAGAAAGTTCAAGTTTCAAAAAATATCACAAAAAACACCACTTCCTGTTTCACGAGTGTAAACAGGAAGTCAACATAATTGTAAATTAAAACTTCATTGGTGGATATAGACCACCCAAGCTAGTATCTAAACATATGGGCAAATAGAAATAAAAATGTGTGGGCGATTGGAAATAAAAACAAAAGGGGAACGTGGACAGCTTCTCCTAATATCCTTTCCGCACTGCCCCATTTCACAAAATCTGCCTAGCAACACAAATCGGAAGTGATCACAATCGAACTTCTAGACTATAGTAGACTTAAACTTAAATATAAAGAGTCAGTATACTTTTTATGTAAGATGAGATACCTAACTATGTTTGAAAAACTTATTATAATGAGAAAGAAAAAACATTTAATTTTCAGTTCTTATAATATACTAAGGGAAGAAATGGATAAACTGTGCACGGATAAGATCAAACAGTGGGAAGTGTCCCTTAATAACATCTGGCCAGTGGACATATGGTTTGGGGCAATGGCTTTAACAGAAAAAGTGATAAAAAACGTATCATACAGAAAAGTTTATTTTAAACGGATTAACCATTGGTATTTAACCCTGGTGAGAATGGCACAAATCACTAATAATGTGGATATAAAATTATGTTGGAGAGAATGCAGACAAATAGGCTCCCAACAGCATGTGAGGTGGGAATGCCCCCCTATTCAAAAATTCTGGAAAGACTGTGTAAATAAAATTGAAAGTATTATCAAAATTCAGTTGTCATATTCCCCCGAAATGTGTTTATTCCATATTCTCTCGCCCGATTTACCCTTGGATATAAAAGCATTCTTTATTCAAATAGTAATGTCAGCTAAATTATTGATTGCTAGAAAGTTGGAGAGAGATAATAGATGTAACAGGAAGAAACAGAGACTTAGAAAAGTCTATGCAAAGGGGTGGTTTGATGGTAACCAAAGAGTATAAATGGAAATTTTGGGTTTAAGAAATAGACTTATCTTAGTTAAGGTGGTTATGTGATTCAAACCTTACCTTTTCCTTCTCCTTTTTGTGTAGGTTGTTTTTTTACTTTTTCTGAAATTTACAAATCTCAAGCCATTGTTTGTATTTGTATGTGGATTTATTTGTTTTATATGAATATATGTGAAATATCGAAGACGATTTAAAATGTATAAAATACGCAAGAAGCCTCATTTGCTGCAGCGCGCTCTTACAGGTAGGAGCTCCGTTAGTTAAAACAATTTTTTTACAGCGGCCCTGCTGGCAAAGACTACCAGGAGGATGGTGGCATCGCGAAAAAATAAGTGTATTATTTATAATCTAGCAAGGGCCCTTATGCTAGAGATGAAGGCAAGAAAACCGTCGTCATTGGAGAAGCATTTGGGCCAGGTAAGTGGGCTTATTTACCCTATTCTAGGTTTAGTGAGGGGGTTTTTAGGTGAGATTTAGGGATTTGTATTGTAGGTAGTTAGGGGTTTTATTGTATGTAGTTATGGGTTATCTGTATGTATTTAGTGGTAAGTTGTATGTAGTTAGGGGTACTAATGTATGTACTGAGGGGTTTATTGTATGTATTTTTTTATTTTGGGTAACTTAGTTTTTTTTTATTTTATGTAAAGTAGGTTTTTTATTTTTATGTAATTTATGTAATTTTATGTAATTTCTTATTTTTGCTAATGTTTTTTTTGTGTAATTAGGTGGGAATTTTTTCTGTAATTCAATTTTTAATTTTTACACTGCACTATGGGACACTGCAGGGGTCCTGATGGGAACCCCCAGCATATGGGGGGGTGCAAAGGGGATACTTAGAGTGCCCCTGGTGGCAGGGATTGTGTTTTTAACTGTCGCCACCGGGGCAAGGGATGATGTCGGGAGTCTGCCTTCAATTAGCCATGATGATGATCTCTTCTGACATTGGCTAAGTCTAACACTTTTTTCTAAGTGGATCTTATTCCAGTCGCACATCCGCACGTTGCTCACAGGCCCTTCCAAGCCCCTCTAATTTAATAACCATGTAACTCTGGAATTTAATATGGTTCTAAATGTTTTGGAAAGTAAAAATATTCAATCTTCAATTTGCTAGTTTTTTTGTGGGCTACCATTTTGGTTTCTGCTTCTACATTTAGGTTGAATGCAAAGGAGCCTTCAGGTAAAATGTTGCAATCCCTAGTGCCACTGCTTACAGTATGGCTTATTATTGTACAATGCTCCCTTCTCCCTATTGAGAAAGACGTCCAAACAAGTCAACTCAAACTAGCCAGTGGCAGTAAAGAATAATTGCATATATTTGTTAATAAATTACAGAGAATATTTATTGCACACTAATATTAACTTGCTTTACTGATGTTTTATTTTTTCAGTATAAAAACTAACTTGCAACAAATAATTAAAAATCTAATGTAAATCTACAAATAACTTCCTTTGAACAAATTATGCAGATATGTACACACCAAGATACTTCATCTTGTTCTCCATAATCTATAACTGCAAGCTTCACTTATTGTTATTTACTTCCATCAATTACACAAAATATCTCAGATTTTTTATATACATTTTAAAGCCAGATACACCTCCACATTTTTCAAATTCCTGTAGATTTCAGATTGAGACAAGTGGGCAGGTAAGTGGGAGCTCAAGATTCCATCTGCATGCATAAGTAGCATTTGTTGTCCTACATACATCTTAATGCCCTTTTATCATTATTATCTCTAATCATTATGGCCAGACTCCCAACTACAAGCAGGGGTATTAATGTATGTAGTTAGGGGTTTAATTGTATGTAGTTAGGCGTTAACTGTATGCATTTAGTGGTTACATTTTATGTATGTACTGACGGGTTTATTGTATGTATTTTTAATTTTGGGTAACTTAGTTTTTTTATTTTATGTAAAGTAGGTTTTTTATTTTTATGTAATTTATGTAATTTTATGTAATTTCTTATTATTGGTAATGTTCTTTTTTATTTTGTGTAATTAGGTGGGATTTTTTTCTGTAGTTCTATTTTTTTTATTTTGTGTAATTAGTGGGGTAACAGGGATTTTATTAGGGTGTTAGGTGGGTAGTGTAGGGTTTAACAGGGTAGTGGGGATATTCGCTGCTGCAAGGTTAAATGTAGGGACTCTGCGGGGGTTAAATTTAGGCACCAGGGGGTTTTAGATATACATTTTAAAGCCAGATACTCTTCCAAATGTTTAAAATTCCTGTAGATTTCAGATTGAGACAAGTGGGCAGGTAAGCGGAAGCTCAAGATTCCATCTGCATGCAGAAGTAGCATTTGTTGTCCTACATACATCTTAATGCCCTTATATCATTATTATCTGTAATCATTATGGCCAGACTCCCAACTACAAGCACAAAAGGCATTGATGATAGAAGGCAACCTTACCTAGTGCCCTTTTGAATTTTTATTTTCCTGGTATCATTCCCTGACTATTTTTTGCCATTGATTGTGCATAAAGAAACTTTATTGTTTGCATACAATTATTTGGCATGCTATACTTACTAACGATCTTCAGAAAACATGGTCAAAGACATTATTTTCATCATATGAAAGAAGCTTTAGATTCTGTTCTTTTTATTAATAATATCTAATAAAAATGAGTCATCTAACATTGTCATTGGTTTGTCTCCCTGGTATAAAACAGACTTGATTAATATTAAATAAGTCAGATAAAACTCTGTTCAACCTCACAGCTAATATTTTACTGAAGATATTTACATCTGTATTGAATGGTGGAGCTCTTCTTCTCTTCCTTCTCCTTCTCCTTCTTTCTCTGTTCTTTGTTATTTGCTACATTGTTTAAAAACAAAACCACTTCTATAAAGCAATATGTAACATAAATGCTATATAGGGAAACAGCGGTTCCCAAACCTCTCCTCAAGACCCACTAGACAGGCCAAGATTTAGGCAAACACAGGTTGAGCAATAAGCATTCAAAAGACTCTGTTCTGTGATTTCTCCTGAGCAGTAAGTGTGTTGTGTCCTTTTGCAGTGCTTAATGGGCAGGTGAGTAGTAAGAACCTAATATAAACAGGGGAAGGAGCGAAATTGTAAGCTTGAGAACATTTCTAGTGTCAAGTGCAGTTCTAGTATGTGTATAGGAGTTTAAATAAAAGGAGGGAGTGCAAAGAAAAGGGGAGTACATTGTAGTGCTTTTTACATTTTTCCCCCCACTGTGATGAGTAATTATGAGTCAGTTCAGTGACAACCTCACTCGGTGTGCATCCTGTCACATGTATGAACTTTTGGAACAGCTGATCCAGAGTCCATATCTCTGTGGCGGGTGTGAGCATGTTGCCTACCTTGAAACTCAAATTGGAGAACTGGAGAGGAGAATTGCAGCACTTACTGATATTGCTACACTGGAAAGGGAGTTGGTGCTCACTGAGCACAATTTATCTGGGCCCAGCATGCAGGGTGGAGATGGGGCTAGTGAGGATGTCCAGGGAGGTAGCTGGGTTACAGTTACAAGGGGAAGCAGGGGGAACAGGAGCAGGAGGCAGGCAAGTACTGCGAGGGCACACACCAACAGATTTGCCAGATTGAGTGAAACTGTTGAGGATGTCATTTCAGGAATGGCAATGCCAGATAGAGCTGTTCCCTTAGTTAGCTGTCTCCCGGGTGCTCGGGTTCAGAATGTTGAAATGGCGGTCTTGGTACATATTGGTACCAATGACAAAGTTAGTGGAAGATGGAGTGTCCTAAAGAATGATTTTAGAGAACTAGGTAATAAGCTGAAGGCAAGGACCTCCAAGGTAGTATTTTCTGAGATACTACCTGTGGCATGTGCTAGCCCAGGGAGACAGAAGGAGCTTAGGGAGGTTAATGCGTGGCTAAAAATGTGGTGCATTAAGGAGGGTTTGGGTTTTTTAGAGCACTGGGCTGACTTTTCACTTAGGTACAATCTCTATACCAGGGATGGATTGCACCTTAGTGATGAGCGAGCTTTTGTGCTAAGGGGAAAGGATGGTAGAACGCTGGGGGCTACGGAGCTGCTGCACAGCACGTCAGTTCACTTTTTTAGCTGGACACGCCTTTTCCCTGACAAGGTTCTTTAACCAGATAAGTTATCATACAATGATTTCTAGTGATATGTATACTTTCCCTATGAATTAGTTAGTAGACAGGGCCAGTGCACAAACCATATTAATACCGACAGAGAGAAAAGTCAACACAAGGATAGCTTCAATAAGCATACAAAATCACAACAAATAAAAAAACAGACTAGCAAATTCTAAAGATAAATTACAAGGAAACACAACATCCAAAAATGAAAATAAATGTAATATATTCTTAGTCTGTTGATATTTCTGACCATTCTGTATGCTTATCATAACCAATAAAATAATTTTACCTTTCACCTTCTTTTAAACCATAAAAATAATTAATTCTATTGAACAGATACTTTTGCACCTAAATATTTTAAAAAATTGGACTGCTCTACTATAATTATCTCAGAAAATATATATTGGGTATCTCAAATTTGTTCTGGTAAAAGTAAAACAGTTTTGTTTTTATCAAAACAATATACGCCATTGACTAGAACAATCAGTTTTGTAAACATTGGATTTTGGCCAGTGTACCAGTATAATGAAATAAATAGAGATCTTCATTGAATTTGCACATTATATGCTTTTGAACAGTATTTTTAATCGTAATAAAGCCTTAACATTTTTTATTTTTTATTTTTTTAATAACCCATTATTTTACCAATTACTGTTTTCACTTGCAACTCATGTTTTCAAATATCAACCTTTTTAAAAAAAAGATTTAACACAATTAATGAACCAGCTTTTAATAAAACTTAATTCTGATTATCCAAAATATCAGACGGTATAAAAAAAAAATGCAAATATTAAAACACAAATATCAATTTGAAATTGGTCAGATTTCAGATTATGCATTCTCTATAAGCAATTTTATTATACTGTCGATCAGATATAATGGACACTCTTTGCATAAAAATGCATTGATATAATTTGGACACAATTTTCCTATATGAATACCAAATTCATCATACACATTCTAAGAGATCAACAACAGATCTCTCTTTCAAACAACACAAATTTACATGACAATCAGAACATACATAAAGTCCTCCCACATAGACAGATCTCAACCTAGCTCACACACTTTCAAACACTGTAAACATATGTTCAAGCACACTCAACAATAACACAGAACAGAGGACCAATCATCCTTTTTCTTCAATTTATTTTTCTCACAGTACTCACTGCACATGGTACTGATACTCGGTACTCACAGTACTCACACTCAGTACTCACACTCAGTACTCACTCTCACATTAATGGGCCCAGTCCATTCGTGTTTTTTTACCAATAGCCTATTTTTTCTCAGCAACACCAAGCAAATGTAGCTAGCAAGTCTACACTCTATCTTTTCATCTAAAAGCTCCGCTCTCAAAAACTCTATAGACATATCCACCTTTTCTTTGGTAAGGTAAACCTTTCACACCTTTTAAGGTAAGGTAAACCTCTCACTTTTTCTGGGTAAAGCAAACCTCTCCACCTTTTTCTAGGTAAAGTAAACCTGTATTCGCCTTTCTAGGGAGGCACACCTATATTCTCCTTTATTTACCCTATTTTTCTCATATTTTTCATTCTAAGCTCTCTGAGAAAGAAGTCAGTCTGGGAGCAGGTCATTTTCGTGACTCCAGTCCATACAAGTTGCAATTTCCCCCGGAGGGGGCATGCATGACCAAGCCATAATTAGCAGTCAAACAGCCCCCCAGAATAAATTCTGAAGCCTGGGATGTTATCTTATGGACTAGAGTGCGATCCGAGTCATGAGCACCAAATACGTTGTGGAAAATCATACTGAAATACCAATTCTCATTCCGAAACTCAGGCATGACATCAAGAAAAACAGAGTAATCTGGTAATTTTCTTCTTATTAGAGTTTATTATAAAAAATGTGGATTAGTAGCAAAACCAACATGACAGCTACTAATGATCTCACTGGACTGCTACTCACTGAAATATAACCAGACAAAGCCTTTTATATTTGTTTACATAATACAACAAAATAATCAATCTAGCAACATGGTATGACCCGCTAACAACCAATGGAAGTTTATTTATTTTAGCAGATCCAATCAGTAATCTGCATGTTCAAATTATGCAGTGAAAGCATGCCCCTAGATGCTCATAACAGAGTGTAAGATATTACATCATGATCCATGCCCTTGTATATGGCTAAAATAACATAATTTATTTAGACTAATATCTGTTTTTCTGTCTCTTACTGAAACAGCTAGATCATGGGTCATGTAGACTTAACTATTTCATGCCTAATGCCTTACAATGGAAAATTACTGGTTCACAGCCTGTATCCCAGCCAAATATCACACTAACTGGAAAGAGTGCTATATATATATATGTATATGCTATAGGCTAAAAAAATATAAGGCTTTTTGTATTATTTCCCCAACAGTATCCCATTCTGATTGGCTGAAGGCAATAGTGCCTTCTGATTGGTTTGCAAATGACTGACAGGCCCATCAGTCAATCAGAATGGGATATAGGGATGTATCCCATTCTGATTGGCTCACATATTTTCACCTTCTGATGGGTGGAAATATGATTGACAGCATTTTCAGCCAATCAGAAGGTGCCATTTCTAATTCTTTACCGGAGCATGAATATAAAGAGAACAAAGATAGATAAAATGTATAGAGGTGGGAAAAGTTTATCAAGACTGGATCATATAGCAAATGCTTTTGAGGAGTATTATTCTAGTTTATATAATTTAAAAAAAGATCTCCAATTTGAAAAACCTTCTTTGGAAGAAATTCAAAAACTTCTAAATAAAATAGAATTGCCACAAATGAAAGAAACATAAAGTATGAGTCTTAATGTAGAGATCTCTGAGAAAGAAATCTCAGAAGCTATTTTGAAATTGAAATTGGGATCAACCCCCGGACCCGATGGATTTATCAATCGGTTCTATAGACTCTTTGTTAAAATATTGACCCCTCACTTGAAAAATGTATATAATTAAATTATGAGCCAAGGGTATATCCCTTCTGAAATGACAGAGGCCCTGATTGTGACGATACCTAAACAGGACTTTCTGCCTATCTCGTTCCTGAATGGGGACTTAAAAATCTATTCAGGAATTTTGGCCAACCGTCTTAATAATATTATTGATAGACTGATTATTTAAGATCTATCTGGCTTTATAGCTGGTAGACAGGGCATGGATAATACCAGAATATTCGATTTTATCTCTTATGTGGACTCTGGTAGAGTTCCATCTGTATTCCTTTTTATGGATGCTGAGAAAGCCTTTGACCGAGCCTTTGACCAAGTGTTTGAAAAATATGGTTTGGGAGCCTTTGGCTCAAAAGCCATTAGGGAATTGTATTCCTTCCTATCCGCCTGTGTCATAGGCACCGGCCATTTGGGGTTGCTATTAAGACTAATGAGGAGATAGAGGGAATTACAATTGGTAACTCTACTCATAAGATAATGATGTACTCAGGCAACGTTGTGGTCTCTGTAACAAAGCCATCTAAATCTTTAAGAGCATTACATGATTTGATAAAATCTTATAGTAAGGTTTCTAATTATAAATTAAATGCCTTGAAATCTGAAATCTTGAGCTTTCATATTCCCAAAGCCGAAAAAACTCCTTGGTGTCTGAATTCAACTACAACTGGCAGGTAGAACTTTTTACCTGCTTGGGTATAGTGTTTTATCAGAATATACCTAAGATAATTACCAACAATTATAAAAAAGTATTAACTCAGATTTCAGAAACAATTACATCTTGGAAATATGTACATCTTTCATTATCTGGCAGAATTGCCGCTGCAAAAATAAAGTTATTACCAAAATGTAACTATGTAATTAGATCGATTCCAATATATTTATCTAAAAATAAAATAAAATAATTTCAAACCGTTGTGGACAGATTCATACATCAAGGAAAAAGAATGAGGATAAAAAAAATCAATACTTGCTAGAAGATTTAATAAGGGAGGTATGGCCTATCCCATGATGCAGACATACCACAACGCAACAATGTTGTCTCATCTGCTCAAATGGACAGATCCAGTCAATCCACCTAAATGGCAAAAGGTGAAAACAATCTAGTCTCTAAAAGAATACTGAGCACCCTGATATTTAGAGACAACTTAAAGAAGGAGTTATTACTGGAAGGTGCGGGGGTAATCAAAGAGATTTTGAAATTCTGGTTTAAATTTAGACCCAGACTGAAACTTATGCCATTCCCAAGCCCAATTATACCGATAACATTTTTGAAGATAGATTTAAAGTTACCATTCCTTAAACAATGGGATAAATATGGTATACATTATTTGAAAGATCTGTTTATCGATAATGTATAGGCATTCTTTCAAAATCTGAATAAGAAATTCAAATTGCTGGAAAATTGCTGGCTAGACTATAGTAGATACAAAAAGAAATAGTGAGAGAAGCGCACACCGCCAGATGGTACAATAAAAGGAGTTTAATCAGGCAGTAATATAAAAACAATCAAAGCACTCACATTTGAAGACCTCAGACATATGAGGTATTTCTATCATTTATATATCAGCTATAGTCCTCATAAGTCCAGCTCAGTTGTGTTTCCAAAAGCAGGCAATTCTCAGTTGAAATCTCAAGTGTCCATATGAGTAAAGTCCAAAAATAGATGTCAGCCTGCTGGTTGGACAATCCAAAGGGCCAGAGTATATAGAACGCTGATATATGCAGAAAATGTCAAGACAAAGTCACAAAAAGATCAAACGCGTTTCTCTCAATAGACTGAGCTTTCTCAATGGTAAAAGGCTATTAGATATAAGTGTAGTCCTATATGTACCCTTAACCAAAGATTAATACATTGAAATGGAGGTATAACAGGCTTAAATACCTGAAAATGGTGCCAAATAGTCATATGACTCATTACCCCACCTCCTCATGGGAAAGGTAAACTGGCTTATCACATAATTCAAAATTAATATCACAAAAAACATCACTTTCTGTTTCACGAGTGTAAACAGGAAGTCAACGTAATAGTAAATTAAAACTTAATTGGTGGATATAGACCACCCTACCTAGTATCTAAACAAATGGGCAATAAGAAATAAAAATGTATGGGCGATTGGAAATAAAAACAAAGAGGGAATGTGGACAGCTTCTCCTAATACACCCTTCGCACTGTCTCATTTCACAAAATCTGCCTAGCAACACAAATCGGAAGTGATCACAATCGAACTTCTAGACTATAGTAGACATACATTTAAATATAAAGAGTCAGTATACTTTTTATCTAAGATGAGATCCCTAACTATGTTTGAAAAACTGATTATGATGAGAAAGAAAAAACATTAATTTCCAGTTCTTATAATATACTAAGGGAAGAAATGGATAAAATGAGCACTTGTAAGATCAAACAGTGGGAAGAGTCCCTTAATGACACCTGGCCAGTGGACATATGGTTTGGGGCAATGACTTTAACAGAAAAATAGATAAAGAACGTATCATACAGAGAAGTTTATTTTAAACTGATTAACCATTGGTATTTAACCCCAGTCAGAATGGCACAAATCACAAATAATGTAGATAAAAAATTATGTTGGAGAGGATGCAGACAAATAGGCTCCCAACAGCATGTATGGTTGGAATTCCCCCCCTATTCAAAAATTCTGGAAAGACTGTGTAAATCTAATTGAAAGTATTATCAAAATTCAGTTGTCATATTCCCCTTGAAATGTGTTTATTCCATATTCCCTCGCCCGATTTACCCTTGGAAATAAAAGCATTCTTTATTCAAATAGTAATGTCAGCTAAATTATTGATTGCTAGAAAGTTGGAGAGAGATAATAGATATAACGGGAAGAAACAGAGACTTAGAAAAGTCTATGCAAAGGTGTGGTTTGATGGTAACCAAAGAGTATAAATGGAAATTTTGGGATCAAGAAATAGACTTATCTTAGTTAAGGTGGTTATGTGATTCAAACCTTACCTTTTCCTTCTCCTTTTTGTATAGGTTGTTTTTTTTCTTTTTCTGAAATGTACAAATCTCAAGCCATTGTTTGTATTTGTATGTGGATTTATTAGTTTTATTTGAATATATGTGAAATATCGAAGACAATTTAAAAGTATAAAATACAAGAGAAGCCTAATTTATTTTAAAAATTTTTTTAGAGCTTCCCTGTTGGCGAAGACTACCAGGAGGATGGTGCATCTCGAAAAAGTAAGTGTACTATTTATAATCTAGGAAGGGCCCTTATGCTAGAGATGAAGGCAAGAAAACCATCGTCATTCGAGGGGCACTTGGGCAAGGTAAGTGGGCTTATTTACCTTATTCTAGGTTTAGTGAGGGGGGTTGTTTTAGATGAGATTTAGGGATTTGTATTGAATGTAGTTAGGGGTTTTATTGTATGTAGTTAGAGGTTAAATGTATGTATTTAGGGGTTTCATTGTATGCAGTTATGGGTATTAATGGATTTAGTTAGGGGTTTAATTGTATGTAGTTAGGGGTTAAGTGTATGTATTTAGAGGTAAATTGTATGTAGTTAGGGGTTTTAATGTATGTAGTTAGGGGGTTAATTGTATGTAGTTAGGGGTTAACTGTATGTATTTAGGGGTTAAATTGTATGTAGTTAGGGGTACTAATGTATGTACTGAGGGGTTTATTGTATGTATTTTTTATTTTGGATAACTTAGTTTTTTTTATTTTATGTAAAGTAGGTTTTTTATTTTTATGTAGTTTACGTTTTCTAATTTTTGGTAATGTTCTTTTTTTATTTTGTGTAATTAGGTGGGATTTTTCTCTGTAATTCTAGGTTTTGTTTATTTGGTCTAATTAGTAGGGTAATAGGGATTTTATTAGGGTGTTAGGTGGGTAGTGTAGGGTTTAACAGGGTAGAGGTGGTATCCTTTGCTGCAAGGGTAAATGTAGGGACACTGCAATGGTCAAATTAAGGTGCTGGGGGGTTACTTACTGAACCCTCATGGCTGGCCTTGACTAATTGTATGCTGCGAGTCCTTTACGTACCCTCGGCAGGAAATTTAAAACTCGGAACCCCCGCTGCACGTGTTGATATGGGGACACTGTGGGGCTCCTGATAGGAACCCCCAGCATGAGGGGGGGGTTAAATTAGGTGCAAGGGGGATACTTGGAGTACCCCCCGCAGCAGGGCTTGTGTTTTTAGCTGACTCAGGGGTCCCGATTGGGACCACTGAAGCAAGGGATGATGTCGGGAGCCTGCCTTCAATTAGCCATGATGATGATCTTTTCTGCCATTGGCTAAGTCTAACACTTTGCTAGACTAATTGATCTTGTCCCGGCCGCACATCCGCAAGTTGCTCACAGGCCCTTCCTAGCCCCTTTAATTTAATAGCAACATAACTCTGGAATTTAATATGGCCATAAATGTTTTGGAAAGTAACAATATTCAGTCTGCAATCTGCTAGTTTTTTTGTGGGCTAATATTTTGGTTTCTGCTTCTATATATAGGTTGAATGCACAGGATCCTTCAGTTAAAATGTGACAATTCCTAGTGCCACTGCTTACAATATGGCTTAATATTGTACAATGCTCCCTTCTCCCTATTGAGAAAGAAGTCCAAACAAGTCAACTCAAACTAGGCAGTGGCAGTAAAGAATAATTGCATATATTTGTTAATAAATTACAGAGAATATTTATTGCACACTATCATTAACTTGCTTTACTGATGTTTTATTTTTTCAGTATAAAAACTAACTTGCAACAAATAATTAAAAATCTAATGTAAATCTACAAATAACTTCCTTTGAACAAATTATGCAGATATGTACACACCAATATACTTCATCTTGTTCTCCATCATCTATAACTGAAAGCTTCACTTATTGTTATTTATTTCCATAAATTACACAAAATATCTCAGAATTTTGATATACATTTAAATCCAGATACTCTTCCAAATTTTTCAAATTCCTGTAGATTTCAGATTGAGACAAGTGGGCAGGTAAGCGGAAGCTCAAGATTCCATCTGCATGCAGAAGTAGCATTTGTTGTCCTACATACATCTTAATGCCCTTATATCATTATTATCTCTAATCATTATGGCCAGACTCCCAACTACAAGCACAAAAGGCATTGATGATAGAGGGCAACCTTACCTAGTGCCCTTTAGAATTGTTATTTTCCTGTTATCATTCCCTGACTAATTTTTGCCATTGATTGTGCATAAAGAAACTTTATTGTTTGCATACAATTATTTGACATGCTATACTTACTAAGATTCTTCAGAAAACATGGTCAAACACATTATTTTCATCATATGAAAGAAGCTTTAGATTCTGTTCTTTTTTTTAGTAATATCTAATAAAAATTATTAATCTAACATTGTCATTGGTTTGTCTCCCTGGTATAAAATGGACTTGATTAATATTGAATAAGTCAGATAAAACTATGTTCAACCTCACAGCTAATATTTTACTGAAGATATTTACATCTGTATTGAATGGTGGCGCTCTTCTTCTCTTCCTTCTCCTACTTCTTCTTTTTTTACTTCTTCTTCTCCATCTTTTTTTTTTCTTCTTCTTCTTCTTCTTCTTCCCCTTCTTTCTGTGTTCTTTGTAATTTGTTACAATGTTGAAAAACAAAACCATTTCTATAAAGCAGTATGTAACATAAATGTTATATAGTGGAACAGCGGTTCCCAAACCTCTCCTCGAGACCCACTAGACAGGCCAAGGTTTACGCAAACACAGGTGGAACAATAAGCATTCAAAATACTCTTTGCATCTGCTCTGTGTACTTGTGCAGTGCATAATGGGCAGGTGAGTAGTAAGAACCTAATATAAACAGGGAATGAGGAAACTTGTAAGCTTGAGAAGATTTCTAGTGTCAAGTGCAGTTCTAGTATAGCTGTAGGAGTTTAAATAAACGGAGGGAGTGCAAAGATAAGGGGAGTACATTGTAGTGCTTTATACACCCCCCCCCCCACTGTAATTATTAATTATGAGTCAGTCCAGTGACAACCTCACTCAGTGTACATCCTGTCATATGTATGCAATACTGGAACAGATGATCCAGGGTCCATACCTCCGTGAGATGTGTGAGCATGTTGCCTCTCTGGAAGCTCAAATTGGAGATCTGGAGAGGAGAATTGCAGCACTTAGTGATATTGCTACACTGTAAAGGGAGTTGGTGCTCACGGAGCACAGTTTAGCTGGGCCTAGGATGGAGGGTGGAGCTGGGGCTAGTGAGGACGTCGAGGGAGGAAGCTGGGTTACAGTTACAGAAGGGGAAGCAGGGGGGAACAGGAGGCAGGCCAGCACTGAGATGGCAAACACAAACAGATTTGCCAGATTGAGTGAAACTGTTGGTGTTGTCTATTCAGGAATGGTAATGCCAGAAAGAGATGTTCCCTCTAACAGCCGGGAGAACAGTTCCACTGAAGGAGTGGGAGGGCAGCATAGGCAGAGCAAGAAAGGTTCTGGTGCTAGGGGATTCTATTATTAGGAAGGTAGACAGGGTGATTTGTCACCCAGATACCAGCAATCAAACAGCTGTCTCCCGGGTGCTTGGGTTCGGCATGTTGTGGATCGGGTTGATAAATTATTGGAAAGGGCTGGAAATGAACCGGCGGTCTTGGTACATATAGGTACCAATGATAAAGTTAGTGGAAGATGGAGTGTTCTAAAGAATGATTTTAGAGAACTAGGGAATAAGCTTAAAGCAAGGACCTCCAAGGTAGTATTTTCTGAGATTCTACCAGTGCCACGTGCTAGCCCAGGGAGACAGAAGGAGCTTAGGGAGGTCAATGCGTATCTAAAAATGTGGTGCATTAAGGAGGGGTTTGGGTTTTTAGAGCACTGTTCTGACTTCTCACTTGGGTACAATCTCTATAGCAGGGATGGATTGCACCTTAGTGATGAGGGAGCTTCTGTGCTAATGGATAGGGTGGTAGAACAGCTGGGGGGGGGTTAAACTAGTGGGTGGGGGGAGGGACTAGATAGAAGTAATGGTAGACAGTGTACACGGCGTAAGCAACGCATTAACTAGTCGCGTGGGAGGAGATTGGGGGGGGGGGGGGTTAGTATAGTCAATAGGGAGGTATTGCTAGGTAACTCAAGTACAGTGGCAGGCACTCCAGAACTACAGACTCATAACATGAGGTGTATGCTTGCTAATGCCAGAAGCTTGCCAGGTAAAATGGGAGACATAGAATTATTAGTAGTTAATGAGAAATGGGATTTAATAAGCATTACTGAAACATGCTGGGATGAATCTTATGACTGGACTATTGATCTGAATGGTTATAACCTATTTAGGAAAGACAGGGGCAAGGATAAAAGAGGAGGAGGGATTTGTCTGTATGTTAAGCCTGAATTTAAGCCTATAGTCAGAGAAGATATTTATGGTGGAACTAGCTGTAATGTTGTATGTTCGTGGGTAGAGTTAAACAGTGGAGCAGCAAATTCTAAATAAATATTGGTAGGCGTATGCTATAAACCCCAAAACAGAGCTGAAAGTGAGGAAATACAATTATTGTTACAGATTGGAAATGCAGCTAAGCATGGGCACGTTTTAATAATGGAGATTTTAACTACCCTGAAATAAACTGGACAAATGAGACCAGCAGTTCAGCTAAGGGAAGCAGGTTCTTAAGTACACTCAGAGATCATTATCTGGCCTAGGTTATAAAAGAACCTACTGGAAATGATTTGGATTTAGCCAACACAAATAATATTGATATCGTATCAAATGTTGAAATAGGGTAACCATTGGGAAACAGTGATCACAACACAGTCTCATTTGAGATTGAATTTAAAAAATCAAAACTTCAAGGCGCCAACAAAAACTCTTAATTTCAAAAGGGCTGATTTTAACGGTCTAAGAGCAGCAATACAAAGTATAGACTAGGACGGAGAACTGACAGGTAAAAATACTGAACATAAATGGACAACGTTCAAATCCTTATTAAATATACATATTTATCACCATATACCATGTGGAAATAAAAGTAAAAGGAGTAAATCACAACCCATGTTGCTTAATAATGACTTAAAGATGAAGATACAGAGTAGAAAACAGGCATTGAAATTATACAAACAAGAGGGGACAGATACTGCTTTACGTAAGTGCAAAGAAATCAGCAAGGCTTGCAAAAGGTCTATTAGACTGGGTAAAATAAAAAAAATTAAGTTTGTTGCAAAGGAGAGTAAGACTAACCCTAAATTATTTTTTAAATATATTAATGGGAAAAAGGCCAGGACGGAAGCTATAAGAACATTACAATGTGAAACATGCCATCTGATAATCAGCGACCAGGAAAAGGCAGATGAGCTAAAAAGCGTTATTTTCTTCTGCATACACAAGGGAGGTATCAGTGGTTGGGACACTGCAACATAATGGGGCTACACTACCTTCACCAAATAATTGGTTAACGCAGGAAGAAATCCAAAAGAGGTTGGAAAAATAAATGTTAATAAAACCCCAAGTCCTGTTGAAATGCATCCAAGGGTACTGAGGGAACTTAGCTCTGTAATAGCCAAACCATTATATCTAATTTTTCAAGATTCACTCAACACAGGTTCTCTACCAGATGACTGAGGAAAGACAGAGGTGATACCTATATTTAAGAAGATAGCAAGAGCAAATCCAGGGAATTATAGACCGGTGAGCCTCACTTCTGTAGTGGGAAAGCTTTTAGAAGGATTAATAAGGGATAGTACACAATAACACATCTATTTAAACAAGATTATAAGTAGGAGACAACATGGATTTATGAAGGATAGGTAATTTTAAACAAACCTAATTTATTTATATGAAGAGGTTAGTAGGAACCTGGGTCAAGGCAACTCAGTGGATGTAGTCTTTTTCGTCTTTGCAAAGGCCTTAGATATAGTGCCACATGGGAGACTATTGAGCAACCTAAGGGATACAAGAATTGCAGTAAATATCTGCTCATGAATTGAGGGCTGGCTAAAAGATAGGAAAGAAAGGGTTGTTGTAAATGGAACATACTCGATTGGACTAATGTGGTAAGTGGGGTTCCTCAGGGTTCAATATTAGGTCTTCTCCTTTTTAACACATTTATTAATTACTTAGAAGTAGGATTGGAAAGTATTGTCTCCAATTTTGCTGATGACACAAAGTTGTGCAAGGTAATTAAAACAGGTAATGATGTACAGTACTTTCCCTTCAAAGGGATTTGCATACATAAGAAAAATGGGCATCTAATTGGCAGATGAGCTTTAATGTGAATAAATATAAAGATATGCACCTGGGAAGGAAAAATAGCCATGCAATTGATAAGTTTAATGGAGCAAATGTAGGGGTATCAGATATTGAAAGGGATTTGGGAGGCTTGTGGACAACCACCTAGGTAAGAGTACGCAATGCCAAGCAGCATCTGCAAAGGCAAATCTAATAATAGCATGTATTGAGAAGGGTATAGAAGCCAGGGAAGCAAATATAATTCTGCCACCATACAAATCCCTAGCACGCCCTCATTTGGATTATGGAGTACAATTTTGGGCACCACTACATAAAAAGCACATTTTAGAGCTGGAAAAAGTACAGAGAAAGGCAACAAAACTAAGATGGGGAATGAAGGGACAAAGTTCTGAAAAAATACTAACCAAATTAAACTTATTTTCTCTAGAATAAAGGCATCTAAGAGGAGATATCACGTCCTTTGCGCGCAGCTGAATATGGCGCCATCATCAGGGCTCAGAGAACTGCGCTCTAATGATGCTCTGCGCTCCAGGCTGTATCTCAGTCTGATTGGCAAGGAAAGCGCCTGACAGTACAAAATGCTCTATATGTACAATACACACTACTCTATACATACATTACACACTGCTCTACATATACAGTACACACTACAAGTTACACATACAGTCTCTGGTGATTTTTGGTGTCCCTGGGCACTTTAGACTCTGGTCACCCAACATGGATGTGTAACTTGTAGAGTGTACTGTATATGTAGAGCCGTGTGTACTGTATGTCTAAAGTAGTGCTTCTTGTATGTGGATAGCAGTGTGTACTATACATATAGAGCATTGTGTACTGTCAGACCCTTACCTTATCAAGCAGGTTGGGATGCATGCCGGACCATCATCAGAGCACAGTTCTCGGCGCCCTGATAACAGCGCGATATTTAGCTGAGCGCGGAGGTCGGGTGCCGATTACGCTATATAAATACATCCAGAGTCAATACAAGTGAGCTATTTGTGCCAAGAGGTTTTCAACTGACAAGAGGACATCCTTTGAGATTAGATGTAAAAAGATTTCACCTTAAAGAAAGAAAAGGGTTTTTCACAGTAATGGTGGTTAATCTGTGGAATTCTCTACCAAAGTTGGTGGTGGCAGCGGATTCGATTGATAACGTTAAAAAGGGAGTGAATATATTTTTCAATTAAAAGGGTATTCAGGGCTATCCTGGATAATTAGAGAGGAAGTATTGATCCAGGGAGGAGTTCGATCACCAGTAGCTCGGTTCAGGAAGGCATTTTATATTTCCCCCCCTTTTGAGACAATTGGCAAAGTTTCACTTGGTTTTTTTTGTGTTTGCCTTCCTCTGGATCAATTAACAATTAAAAATTAATCTGCATATTGCAGATCAGAGGAGATCTAAAAAGGTTGAACTTGATGGATTAAAATTATTCTTTAATCTCAATTACTATGTAACTATGTAACTCTAATTGCCCCATCTGTATTCAAGCAGTATTAAAGATAAATCATGGCCTGTCTGTTGTTTCTTGAGAGGTTTGGGAACCACTGTAGTAGAAAGTAATTCCCTTACTTTATAGTTTTTTTTCTATAGGCAATTTCAGTATATTCTCCTTTTCGTCATTTCTCCTGTCTTTTTTCGATTGAATGTGTGAATGGATTTTCAGTTTAGATAAAGATTTAGAGCCCCATTCAATTGGCCGAATTTGAGAACAGATGGTCTGCAAGTTAGATTGCAGGCTGTTGTAGCTTTCAATCAGATTGCAGCCAATCAGAAGATGCAGATAATTGGACCTAATCAGAATGGGATAGACCCCTTGCACTGTATCCCATTCTGACTGGCTGAAGGCAATAGCACCTTCTGATTAGATTAGAAATGATTGACAGTTAAGTCAGCCAATCAGAATGGAATATAAGGGTGTATCCCATTCTGATTGACTCCCACCTTTGTGCCTTCTGATTGGCTGAAATATAAGTGACAACATTTTTAGCCAATCAGAAGGCGCCATTTCAAAATTTTAGCCAAGCATGCATGTAAACCCTCATTCGCAGCGGGGAGCTCCTCAAGGGAGTAGTTCCTTGAGTTTTTTTTTATTTTTTAGGCAGGCGGGTGTTTTTTGGAGGGGTCCTGCCTGCAAAGACTTCAAGGTGGTCGGGGGCATCGCTGGAAGGGGATTTTTTTAATGGTAATATTACTATTTAGAATATATTGTTTTATATGTTGTATTTATTTATTAATTGTAATGCTTCTTTTTTCCTAGGTGTGCCAGGCCTGGGGATATTTATGGAGGGCCTGTTGGGGAGTTTCACCGAGTACACTATTTGACTGCCTTGGTAACCCTGAACTCTAGGATGTCCTGGGGGGACCTGTCTGGAATATGCAAGCCCACACAGAGCATTTCCAAACAGAATCTCCATTTATTTCAACTTTGGTCAGAGCTTATAAAACATAAAAGCAGTCAATCACGACATGTCTTGTTTTCTTCCAGTACCAGGTACCAGTACCAGGTGCACAGAGTTGATCATGTACATATACAATTCTAGAATGTATTCAAGGTATATGTAATGAAACTTGGAAGAAAATAATTGGGAGATAACAGTTTCAAGAATACGCATTCCAGATAAGTGAGCAGTTTCTAGCCACCCTGATATCAATGATTCTTGCTAAGCTGAATAACACAAAAGTTAAACCTTCAGGGGCCTTGTCAAGGGACGAGGCACAGAAAACCATTGTCACTAGAGGGGCATATAGGCAAGGTAAGTGTTCATATTTACCCCATTCTAGGTTTAGTAAGGGGGTTGTTTTAGGTTTAACTATAGAGTTTTTATTGTATGTAATGTACTTTTTTTTATTTTATGTAAGTAGAGCTGTTAAGTGCCATCTCTGAGCACATCTATGCCAAGGCCTAATCGCAGTCTGAAGCACCAGTGGAAGTCTTTAGTAAGCGTTTATCCAGGTCTCTTGACCAGATCAAATTTTCAATATTTAATTCTCCTACATGAGCTCTCTCAATATTCTAGTATGCCAGCTTCATCTCTTGTGATTGCAAGTTCATAAAGTGGATTACGTGTGAGGCTTGGTGTAGCTAAACCACCTCTATTGAATCCTCTATCCAAGATTTCCCTTCTTATACAAGACTTTTTGCCACTCAGCATAAAGAAATCAATTTTCTTTTGGAATAATCTCAATATATATATCGATATGCTGAGTGGTATATTCCTCATCAGATATGTAACCTTGGGTAGGATATTCATCTTTACAGTAGTAATTTTACCCATCCAAGTGAGGTTTCATTTGTTCCAGGCCTGTATTGTAATGGAAATCTGTTTATATAATTTGTCAAAGTTTGCTTTCACAAGTTGCCTTACATTAGGAGTAAAGTCAATCCCTAAGTGAGTGAACCCATTTTGCCTACAATCAAAATTGTAAATTTCTCTTAACTCATTTTTAACTTCTCCTTTTAAACCTAGGATCACAATTTGCAATTTCGTCGTGTTTATTCTATGATATGAAATATCACTGTATTCTTTTATCAGGGGGAGAAATCTAGTCAGTGATTGAACTGGTTTTGACATAGTTATGACCACGTCCTCGGCGAACAAAGTAACTTTTGTAGTTGTATTTCCTATTTCTATACCATTAATACTTTTGTCCACTCTTATACTCTCCACGAGGGGTTCTATCATGAGAACATAAATCAGGGGAGACAGAGGACACCCCTGTCTCATTACATTGCTTATTCTAAAGTTCATTGATTTAAATTATTTGCCGGAGACATAAGCCTGGACTTGTATATAAGCCTTAATCGCGATGGATCAACCCAAACCCATACTTCTCCCTTTAGTTTTAATTTCATTACAAATGTTTTTTAGATGAACTGTTAACGCTGGTGCAAAAATCTTGTAATAAAGAGAAGCCATTTGGGCCAGTTGGTTTCTCCGCCCGAAGCGAATCAATACATTCCTTAAACTCTATGGGCCTCATTCTATTATCGGCCGTAAATCGGCCGCAAAGCTGCGATTCCTTGCGGGGCTCCCGTTACCTTGCAATTCAATTATACGGCGCCGCAAGGATATCCCCTTACGGCCGGCCGTATATCTTGCAACCGGCCGTGAGCTCAGAAATCTTTAAAAGCAAAAATAAATTCAAGACGGCACTGTAAAGCTCTTTAAATGCTAGGGATCATAATGGGGGACATGAGGATTAATAGCAACCCCCTCTCAAGCTTGCACATCAGCCCAAATCCGAGATTACACTAACTGTTTATTTTCCGGCCGCAGCGTGGGCGGGTCTGAGGTGCTCCAAGCCCTCTGGACTTTTTACATGGATATGTGACATAAAGTAAAAAAAAAATTATTTACGTATTTGAGTGTAGGGGAATGTTGTGCTATGAATACTAACACCTACAATCACTTTATAGTCTCCTCAGAGTGCAGGATGGCTTTATTATGGCTTTATAATGTGCTTAAATGTGTGCCTGCGGGACCTTTTTGCTGCAAGTAAGCTGCGGCTCGGTTTTAGCCTTGCAGAGAGGGTTCCCTGAGCAATTGAATAGCAACCAGGATTTTCTTGCGGCCGAAACTCTTGCAGACGTTTAAGATCAAAGGCTTTCCTCCGGCGCGTGCGGCCGCAAGGGATAACAAGGCGCCGGCCGCAAGCCTGCCAGAATCCCCGGCCGGAGGGGAATAGAATAGGCAAATAGCTTGCGGCCGGTCCTTGCGGCCCCGCATCTCCTACGGCCGATAATAGAATGAGGCCCTATGTCTGTAATCTCTTTTTTCAAAGAACTCAGTTGATCCTCTGATTGCCTAGGTAGTTCCAGCCTAGATAAAAAAGTTCTTATCATAGCTTTTGACGGTTTCTTCAATTTTGTATTTTCTTCCAGATTGTAAAGTGCTGTAATACTCTTCAAAGCATTTACCAGTCTCATTAGGATTAACTTTTACATGGCCATTGAGATCTGTTAATTTCTAAATTTTTCCCAGATTATTACTCCATTTTATCTGATTAGCTAAAAATCTACCTAACCTATTGTTTCTGTTGAAAGCGTCATAGTTTTTTTTATCCATTTGAGCTTGTAATATTTTGTTAATGCTTAACTGTAAAGAGGTTTAATATACCCATCTCTTAAAATGTCCCCTCTAGCTCTATTTCTTGCTGCCAGTCTGGAAATGAGATGCCCTTTAATCACAGCCTTATGGGCACTCCATAGTAATATCTTTGAGTCTACTGAATTCATATTTAAGTTGAAAAAAACTTCAATTTCTGGTTTTATTTCTCACACCTCTTGTGGGGATCTAAATAAGTTTAGGTCTATTTTGAGCCTCAGAATACTATTTAGTTCTTTGAGTTTATTCAAAGTTATCTTTAAACATGCATTGCCTGACCAACTTATCAGTTCGATAGTTGTTTGTGTATGTTTGGTGCCTAATAGAATAGAATGTAAAATTACATTCTAGCGGGTGCATAACCCTCCATCCGTCAAATAAATCATGCTTTGTCAGAATCTGACTAAACTTACCTGCCCTCTTCTTAGTTTCTTTATCTGGGTCCACCCTTACATTTGATGTTCTATCGAGCCCTGAATCATGGCTTATATTCGCATCCCCTGCTATAACAAGATAGCCTTTTTGTATAGGGGTAATAAATCTAAGAATTTTCTTAATAAAAGGAATTTGATTCTGATTTGATGCATAAATATTAACTAACGTGTATATTTCATTGTTTATTGTACCAATCCAGATAATGAACCTCCCCTGTACATCAATCTGAACTAGTTCTTCTTTAATAGAGATATTGTTATTAAACCTTATTATCACTCCTCTAGATTTGGTCTTGTAGGGTGCCGATATTATCTTGCTATAAGCAGATTTAGGTAATCTTGGTTCCTTGTTCACTAGCGAGTGTGGTTCTTGTACAAAAAAAATATTTTTTTTATTTTTGCAGAAAACGCATAGTTGCATGCCTTTTAAAAGGCGTGTTTAACCCCCTTACATTTAGGGACATTATCTTAAGTTCCATCAAACAAATTTGTCGCTTACCTCAGACTCCCTGCGTCCATCCGTCTCCACCACCTGCCATAATACACAAGGGCTAGCGTCAAAAGAAAAACAAACAAAAGAAATACACCAAAACAAATCCCAACATAATACATCTTCCTTACTATATAAAGTGCATGCATCATCAATAAAAATACCGCCATATTACTAGCAGTTATGTCTCTAAACAGTAGATAAGCTTCCTTTACTACTGTCATTAGGCTGATTACTTCCCACCAAAATGAGAGATACAAACTTGGTGGGGAAACGGGTCAAGATACTCATCCCCTCTAAGTTTACTTTTATTTACTTAGCATCTTTCTTTTCTTCAACCTTTTGGTCTATCTTGAAGTGTCTTTTTTTCCCTTTTCCTCCCTTTTTTTCTCTCTCTTTTCCCTTTTTTTAATTTTTTTATTCTATTCCTGCACCCATCCTCTCCACCCGCTACCTTATGTAGACATTTTGTCCAAAAAAGCAAAAGCACCCTACAAATAATTTCACAAAAGTGCTTTTAAATTAGAACCTATTATTTTGGAAAAAATCTCTCGGTGTCTGATGTGAATCAGTGTAAAAAAATATTCTATTAGTGTAAATAATTATATAAAACTACTTTCCTAAATGTTTCTTCATAAACAGTGATTGCATCACTGTATATCTTATTTTCACCACAAAGCTTTAAAGTATTTATCAGTGAAACTCTTAGTGTCTTTTACAATTCATTTGTAATTTGAACAGAGATTGTGTCGCAACTATAATTTATTTAGTTAAGTGTTAATGTGGCGAATTCATGTAATCTTGCTACCCATATTTTTATCAAACCATATTAACCTTGAAACAGCAAGTACAAATACTAAAATTCATCATTAAAGAATATAAATATTACTGCCCATTGAAATATGATGACCCCAAAATATCAAAATTAAAATTTTACATTTTCTCTGTGCGTGTCAGAGTATATTCTAAATCTCATCTGCATAACATTAACATTTAAACTAAAAAAGGAAAGAAAAAAATGAAGTGTCCTTCCCTTTCAGTCTGGACTCCCTTTTCAAATGTGTCTCCCCCTTAGAGAAACTTTTTATATCAGCTCGACAATGAATAATAGTGCAATCTTAAGATAACATCTCTTGATATTCCTCTAGGAGTATTTTTAGACAATGGTATTCTGTGCAATCTGTCTATTCTATTCTCCTCAACCTTTTCAGGCCCCAGTAGATATTGGAAGAAGCCAACAATATAATTTTGTAGCTCAGCTGTGGGAACTGTGTCTACAATACCTCTAATTCTTAGATTGTTTCTTCTTGAGTGGTCCTCAAGATAATTATGTTTCTTTTTTTAACATTTCAACTTTTGCTTCTAAGCGTGATACCCTAGCTAGAATGGCCTGTCTGTAAGCAGTTTATCACATTTACTCTCCAATTCATCATTTTGGATCTGAATTAAATTCATAGCCTTGCTATTATTCGCTATTACTTGTGATAGCTCTTGTCTTATAGCAATTTAACAACTACAAACTTAAAAAAAAGATATTGGCAGATTTTCAAAGTTTCTTGAGGATCCATTTCTGACGTATTGGATGTTTCTATATCTACATTGCTTATAGGCATAACATGATACTCTAACACATAGGAATTCTGTTCTTTTTTACTCCATCTCCGGTGACCTTAGGGGGGGAAAAGGGACAAAAAAATATGGGGATTTGCCTCCTTATCTCTTTTCTTATCCTTATTTTTCCCTTTCAGATGGTTCTGATGCTTGCTGTTTCTCATTTCTCTCTAGACTTGCCCTTATAACTCTATCAACCTAATTCCTTGAAAAGGATTAAATATATCAAGAGCAAATCTTTCCGACCTCTGAATTAAAGGAAAACCCCTATATGATAGAAGAATGCTAAACAGTATAACACAGTATATTAATTATGCTTAGAGTCTAATGTCACAGATCAGCCAGCATAAAAATCATTGCCTTTAACTGTTACAATTCAAGAGCATGATAAAAAATGATATGTAATATATTTAGATTGTTGCAAAACTGGTTATTCAAAGACAGTCTCTAGCTAATTGCAGTACTAGCGCAGGTTCAGGATTACTTAATGTTAATCTTTCAAAAAGTCTAAAAAATCAAACAATAGAATATTAGAGGGTCAGTTGTTGACTTAATAGCTTAGCTCTACTTCATTGCTAAGAAAGGAGGGGTTTCTTTTCTGCAGATGACGAATAAGGATCGTTATATTTTGCCTATCTGGGCTAGTTCACTCTATGAGTGTATAAATGAAATCAACCCCTTCTCTACCCCTCTTGTCCTTCTTGTCCTGAAATGTATTGTACCACAGATAATCTGCCGAAGACTCCTTATTAAAGGAGGTTAGAAACTAACTTAGTTCCATTCTATACAAATAGGACTAAACCATTCCAGGGGGACAATAAGAGTCAAATGTAGCTTAAACTTTTTTTGTCTCAGATTTTTTTTTTAACATTGTCGAATGGTCTATGAGTGTCCAATATTACACTTCAGGTTACTGCTCACCCATCCTCAATCCACTTCTCTATGTCTCTTTATCTACATTTATTGAATCTTCTTAGGGTCTTAGGGTCTCTTTTAGTCACTATACCTTTCCAATCTGTGTAAGTATAACTCAGATTATAGAAAAAGAAAGAAAAAGCCAGGGAAGGGCTTGTGTGTCCTTAAATGCACCCCAAGTTGTCACTCTTCCTTGCCTTTCCAAGTAAAATTTATAGATTTCCTTAATACAGGGTAGTGCAAGGTCTACTTAATACACAGTGAGTACATCTGAATACATAGTGACCTTGCCAATATGTAAAAGACCTGCAAGAAAAAGTGCTCACTCTACCCCTCTTTACTCCTCAGGCTGCTTTTCTTCCCTTTCATAAAGGTTGCTTTAGCGCTTCTTTTATCTCTTTAAAACACATGATCTCTTATTCCCCTCTATCCTGCTCCCACTCAACTTCTTTCATCACTCACTATTCCTCTAGGCATATATCTCGTCCCACGCAGGTCCATAACTCCATCCACATAGACCGAGCTCTCACTTCTGCTCCATTCTTAAGGACTGGTGTGGGAGTACAGGCATCAGTGGAAACAGAGGGGGCTACAGCTTGGCGTGCAGTGCGGCACTTGGATACAGCATTCAGCAAGTCCTACATCCTCTCAATCCATACTTGTAAGCGTCTCTGAAGGCAGGATTTCAAAGTTTGTGCCGCTGCACACTCTCCTCTACGGAGCCCTGCATTGAGGGTATCCTGTTGCTAGCAGGGTAATCGTTCTGACGCGTTTTTGCGATCAGTATTATGCACCTTCCAGCTTACGGGGAGAAGCCTATACATGTTTATACATGAGATAATTGCAAGGCCGCAAGTTATGGAGTCTAGGCCGTATGTACGCAGTTCTCCTGCGGGCCCACAGGGAGCTCGAGTTACAGTGCTATTCAATTCGTCAATGCCACAAGTTAAGGGCCGACAGTGAATATCGCCTGTCGCATTTACTAGCTTGAACATGATCAATTAAGCAAGGCCGTAACTCCTGATTAGAAACAGCCAATGGAAACAGAGAACGTCATCATTACTTCTTTGCAAAATGGAGGTTGGATTTCAAAGTCCTACAGGCTTGAATTACGAGTTACAATCAGACCCACATTCCAGATATGATGCAATATTGAAAACGCCATAAATATGATATTCTATTACATGCAAGTTCCATTTTATGTATTAACACATTGATTTCCGTGATCGATATAACACGTAAATTAAACATGAAATAAAGTATTTTACTTGGCCAAATTGCAAGCTTTAAAATGTTGTGCTATTAATTCCAACCCCTAAATATTCATACTAAATAAGCCTGAAGTACACATTGCAGTTTAAAAGTCTTTTTCTCCTTAATTATGCTTAATTATAGTCTGAGTCAGACAAATATTTTTTTTATTGTGTGGTAACCCTTTAAAATGCCACCTCCCAGAAATTACCATGTGATTTGGCATGCACCTAATACAAGCAACTCTGAGATGCCAAGAGCATCAAAGTGCACTAAAGACATTTTTGTGTATAGTGTAAAGAAATATGCATGATATATTTTCTTGTGTTTTTATTTTCTTTTGCAATTACTCTGATGTACTTAGATCTTCCAACAGAAGAACTGAAACAGCAACAAACAAAACACATACCACATTAAAGCAGGCCTCTGCTACTTTTAATTGAAGGGTCTGATACATATTAAAGGGTCACTGTAGTCTTCAAATAATAAGGTTTCATTTATTTGGTAGAACCACAAACTTAAAAATAGGAACTTTATTATAAACTAGTTAAAAACAAACTTATATTGTACCCCTCTAAGATGCTCATTACATCCTGGTAGGACGAGTCAATAAACATATTTAATAAAGGTACATAATGCCCACAAGGAAAAAAGACAAATCCATACAACACAATCCCTGTGTCTCGTTACAGAGACCTCCTATCTGAAGGGCTATGGTGTGCCCCACAAGCTGGCTAATTGCCCTGCAATAAAGTGAAAGGGAAGAGGTAAGCACTAAAACAAAATAGTATCATACCTAACCAGAGATGCATAAGTATTTTAAAAAAGAAAATCATTCATACCGCTAAAAACAACTTTAGCCTAAATTAAACCACATTGGGACAAAGTAATACACTACCAATCTAATATTCCACATACACCCATAGTATGAACACACAATTGGGTAAAGATAATGCTGAGAAATAATCTGCTATAACATTGGTATTTTGGAAAAACAGCTTGACGGGTTACTACCTCGTTTCACCGCATTTGGCTTTCTCAAAGGCTAATAAATGCAAAAAACAGCAAACACCTAAAAACGAGAGGGGTTTAAATACCTGAAGGAGATCTGAATTGGCTTGTAAATAACTTTGCCAAGGATATGCACATTTGTGCAATGACGTCTAGCGTACGTATGCTTGCTGACGTCACTGTCAATCAATTTTGTTGAAAATTCCAAAAAGGAAAAAGGGAATATTTATGCAGAGCTAAAAATCCAATTTTTCAAATCAAAAATCCATGCCTATGTTAATGCAAATTGGCAGATATAAATACTAGCACATATATATATATAAATATAAGTGTAAACATAGTATTAGATTGTCTTTAGCAATAAAAGTTGCATACAAAATTATTAACTTTATATTGAAGGAACCATTATAAATCATCACATATAATAGTTGTCAAACTGCAAGTTGTCATCACGCTTTGCGGCCCTCACAAAGCGAGGGTCGCAACAAACGCCAACTCACAGTTTCACAAATCCCCCTGCATGGCTCCCACTGCTCCACTGATGATCGGGATTAGCGACGTAGGTGCTCATCGAGCCACATCAGTTCCACATCAGCCCCACATCAGCCCTGCGGCCCTCCCTGCTCTCTGCTCCGGTAGCGCGCACAAGTGGGACGTGTGTGCGCGATCGAGCGGGACAAGCGCACAAGTACCAGGGCACAAACGCATGCGCCCACCTGCGAAAACAGACGCATAAGCGTGAGCGCGCCCGCAGCCTTAAGGTGAGGGAGAAGTGGGGGAGAGACACA